>UESW01002103.1:85846-201316 GCA_900491605.1 Calamus simplicifolius | reverse complement strand
ATTGTTGTGATGGATAGTGTATTGACCGGTCAACCTATTAATTTAGCTTCTATGATGATATTCTATATGGCCGAGGCCGGAGGAAAAAGAAGGTCGTCCTTACCTTACGGCATGATTCTGACTATGGTATTCAGGAGCCAAGGAGTAGTGATTCTAGAGAATGAACCATCCAAGAATCTCAGGCACACCGATTACTACAGTCTGGCCACTTTGCATAGGATGGGATTTGTAAAGGTGAACGGGCAATGGGAAAGGAAAGGTAACTTGGATGAGAGAGCCCCTGAGCCTAGACTTTCTGAACCTTGTGAGGCTGGTCCATCTGTGAGGGTTTCCTCTCCGCAGCCAAGGAGTCCTGTTTCGGCCCCTGCACCTGCTCAAATTCTTGTTCAGCCATCTACTTCATCAGTTGGATTTTCAGACCTTCAATTAGAGCAACTCAAAGACTTACTTGCTGCTCAGAAGGATGAACTAAAGACTGAGTTTGATAATAAATTTATGAATCTTAAAAAAACTCTTTATTCCCTAGATGATCGCATTAGCAAGATAGAATCAACTCTTAGCTCTTCTGCTGGATCTTTAAATAATGATCTGAAGAATATATTTGAAGAACTTAAAGATATCTATGGAGATTCTGAGACCTATTCCAAGTGCAATGCAGAGCTTCAAGATAAAATCATGATTGCTTGCTCTTTTGTTGATAGAAGGTTGAAAGAATTTGTAGCCACTCAAAGTGATGGAATGGAAAAGATTTTGGATCATTTGACAAGAATCATTTGAAACAATTTGTAATTTTCATGTAATGAAGTCAAAGTTTTTTTTTTATGTTGTTTGATGTTTGTAATGAAAGTTTATTTTGATGTAATGAAAGCACACTTTCTTTTTGTAATACTTGACCTTTGATGAAATGAAATTATCCTTTGATCTATCAATCTTATCATTTGACTTAACTCTTTCTAACCTTTTTGTTGATTACCAAAAAGGGGGAGAAAGTTTATGTTGTATATGCATTAATTAGTTATGCTTTGATTGGCATTTTATTTGATTGGTATCAAGTGATTATGATTATGCAAATAAGCCTAAGTGACAATTGATATAACTGAATTCTAAGTATCCAACACTAAAATGTAGAGCAAAAGGAAGAACAATTGATAATTTGAACTTCACAGGGGGAGCTACCTTATTCAGGGGGAGCCTACTTGTGAAGATCACTTCCTTGAAAATTTTAAGTTGAGAATACTATGCATATACTCAATGTTTTTATAATCATCAAAAAGGGGGAGATTGTTGACCCAATTATTGATTTTGATGATTAATAAAGGAATTGAGTATATTTATTTGATTACTAATAGATTTGATAAGTGTTTCAGGGCTTAAAAATATTTGATCGATATAAAGGTATTAAGAAACGTGTTTTGAATCAATTGCAAATCATAAGTTTTAAAGTTTCAGGACCTGGAGTCGACACCTAGAAATCCTGGAGCCGACCCCATGGCCAGTCAAATATTCTTCTGATTTTTGATATGGTCCGGAGCTGACACCTAGAGTTTCGGAGCCACACCTAGAGTTTCGGAGTCGACACTTACAGTGTCTGGAGCCAACTCCGATGCGGGGACAGAATGCTTTTTTTTAGCATCTTGGAGCCGACACACACAGTCTTTTGGAGCCGACACCTGATGATGGCGAGCCGACACCTAACTTTTTCGGAGCCGACTCCTCGACGAACTCAGAACTTTCTATTTTTGGATAAACGACTTGGAGCCGACACCTGAAAAGTGGGAGCCGAATCCAACCTGTCTGGGATGAAATTTTAAAATGCCAGATCAGCTCTAACGGTAATATTTTTTTTTACCTAACTTCTAACGGATATATTTTGTTTCCAGGTACACTCCAACGGCTAGTTTCTTCCCAAAAACATATTAAACAATTCTATAAAAGGGGGAGAACGCCCGTTTTGAAAATAGGAGATAGAACAGAAAATAGAGAGAATATTCAAATCAAAAATCCAAGAAGTCTTAAGCCTGAAATCCAAGAGAAAAGTATTCAAACTCAAATCCTTCCACTCCAAAAGCTCAAAGAGGAATCCAAGGCACTCAAACTTGAAAAATCAAAGGATTCCCAAAAAGGAAGAAGAAGCTCTGTTTTTTAAGATTTTTCAACTTCTCATCTGCAACATTTGCAATGAATCAAAGCTGAGGCCTGATTCAACATCTCTAAAGAGAAGAGGAAAAGAAGAAAAGAAGAAAAGCTCAAATTCAATCTACTTCAAACAGGCCTTTCTAACCCTATTCATTTATTTTTGAATATTTGCTCATTTGAGGAGCTTTGTATTATTGAAAAATACTATTCTTTCTTGTTTGTGCTAGTTCTATCAAGGGGATTGAACTAGTAGAGGTTGTATACCTCGGGTCAAACTAGATTAGCTTGAGTTTAAGGTTTTATGCTGGTGAGTCCGGAAAACCGGCTGGGTTCGTTGTGATCCCTGGGAAACAACAAGTTCTGAGTTGTGATCTTAGAAAATAACTCAACTGTAATCAAGAGGAATATAGTGTGGACCCAAGTGAATCTTGGGAGTGGACGTAGGTGTTGGATACACCGAACCACTATAAAATCTTTGTGTTTGTCGTGCTTCGAATATCTCTATCTCTATCTCCTTGTTTGTGCTTCATATTCACATTGCATTTAATTTCATCTATCTCAAAGCCAATATTTTTTAAAGGGTTTTAAATTTTTTAAAGAACCCAATTCACCCCCCCCCCTCTTGGGTTGCCATCTGGGCCAACAGCCCGATTGCGCCCAAATCGGAGGATGGATTTCAGTAGCAACAGATTTGCGCTAGAGGAAGGGCCCTCAAGTCCCATAAACTTGTGATCTAGGAGATAAGGATCTCGACCTATAAGAGAACCTTTCCAATGGCCAATCGAAGGAAGGCTACTTCCGAACAGGCCACCTCCCAAAGACCTGATTCGGTAAGCAGTGTTGCGCCGCCACCCTCGCCAGTCGAGACTCCATCGCCACCGGCAGCCCCAGTGACTCAGGACCAGTTCGCCTCGCTGGTCCAGCAAGTCCAGGCTCTGACCCACATGATTCAGGGGTGCTTTGAAGCTCCCCGACCAGCCGCTCCTGATCCTCACCTTCCTGAGGAGAATGTGGCCCCCGTTTATCCAGCCATATCCTCTTCTGGTCCACATGGGGTTGCGGACCCCCCTCGTAGCCCTAAGGGAGCTGAGCCGGTCCCGCAAGGAGTCTACGACAAGGATCTTCCCAGATCTCGGCAGGCCCGATCCCTTTCTCCGATATTTTCTCATCATGGCTCAACACCATCTCAGTACTCTCCTCATCCAGCTCCTTCTGCTTTTCCTGAGGAGGAGATCCGTCAGCAACTCCGGGAGATGTGTCATGAGTTGGATGCCGCCAAGCAGGCCCATCCGTTCCAGCATAAGGTGGAGCAGGGCATTCCCTTCTCCAGGGAAATCATGGAGGAAATGATTCCCTCCTATGTCAAGTTGCCTGCCATCGAGCCCTACCATGGATCTTTCGATCCCGATGATCACCTCAACAGTTTCCGGTCGATCATGATGTTCCACGGGGCATCGGATGCGATCCTCTGCCATGCCTTCCCTTCCACCCTCAGGGGATCCGCTCGAACCTGGTTCAATGCCTTGAAACCAGGTTCCGTTAGTTCATTTGACGAGCTGAGCTGCCTCTTCATCAGCTAGTTCGTTAGTAGCCGCCGTCACCGACGGAGATCTGACTCCCTCTCCGAAGTTAAGCAAAGAGAGGGGGAGTCCCTGAAGAATTATTTTGGCCGTTTCAATAAGGCCATGCTGGAGGTAGATCACCTTAACCATGAGGTGGCTATGTCCACCCTCACGGGCGAAGTATTGAAGGAGAGCGACTTCTACCTGGCAATGGAGGTTAGCTATCCTCCCAACCTCTCCGACATGATGGCCCTGACGGATAAGTACGCAGAGTCAAAGAATCTCGAAGGGATGCCGTGCGAGCTAGCAAAGAAGAAGGAACCCAAGGGCTCGGACAAGCATCGACTTGCCCGCCAGCCAAGCCCACCTGCCGCTAAAGGTTTCCTCCGCCACCGCCAAGGAACCGCACCCGGAGCCTGCCTAGGAGATTCCACCACTTCACCCCACTCACTGCCCCAAGGGCGAGATCCTCATGGTGATAGAGTGCCAACTCCCTCGACCACCTCCTCTCCGAGGGAATGCAGCCCAGAGAGACCCCACCAAGTACTGCCGCTACCATCGGGACCATGGCCATGACACTAAAGAGTGCTGGCAGCTGAGGAATGAATTTGAGAGGCTCATTCAGCGAGGTAGATTGGATCAATTCAGGAGAGCCCCCGAGCCAAGGGATGGGGGTGACCGTCAGCCTGAGCATCGCGACTCGAGCCTCAGCAACCTTCTCCTCCGAATCCTCCGGTTGCCGGCCACATCAATGTGATCGAGGCGGTCGCTGGTCCATCGAGCTGGCGGGGTGATGAAGAAGGTTTGGCACCAAAGAGAGCACGGGCTGATAGGCTCTCTTTCTCCAACGATGATCTCCAGGGGATACAGTTCCGCATGATGATGCATTGGTTGTATCTCTTAATTTGACAATTATGATGTAAGCAGAATTCTCATGATAGTGGAAGCTCCGTCAATGTTCTGTACCTCGATGTGTTTGTGAAGATGAAATTGCTTATGGAGAATCTCCGAGCTATGGACTCCACCCTAATGGGGTTCACCGGTGATGTTATCACCCCGGAAGGAGTCGTGACCTTGACGGTCCGTGCAGGAACTTGGCCCTGTGTGGCCACTGTTCATACCGATTTCCTGGTGACCAAGCTTCGGTCATCCTACAATGCTATCTTTGGAAGACCTGGCTTAATGTCTCTTAGAGCCGCCGTCTCCATCCCACATCTAGTTATGAAGTTCCCTACCGAGCGAGAGTAGGAATAGTGCGGAAGCCAAACTATAGCTCGACAATGCTTCATCACCAGCCTTCAAACCAAGCTGCCCGAGGTTGACGGGGCATGCTCGGGGGGATTTTGCCGAGCAACGGGAGAACCAGCTGAAGAGCTGGAGGAGGTGTAGCTGAACGAAGCCCAACCAGACTGAACTATAAAGATCGGGTCGCTGCTAAAAGGGAAACCTCGGACGGAGCTGATCGACTTTCTCCGAAGGAATGCTGATGTCTTCGCCTGGTCTGCTTCCGATATGCCGGGAATCAGCCCGGACATCCTCATCCATCGTCTTATGTAGATGAGATGTCCCGGCCCATAAAGCAGAAGAAGAGGAGCTTCACCTCTGAGCGGCAGAAGGCGATTGAGGAAGAAGTCGACAAACTATTAAGGAAAACTTCATTCGGGAGGTAAACTATCCGAGCTGGTTGTCCAATGTCGTCATGGTAAAGAAGTCGAATGGCAAATGGTGGATCTGCATCGACTTCACCGACCTCAATAAAGCCTGCCCAAAGGACAGCTTCCCTATTCCTCGAATCGATCAGCTTGTAGATGCTACTTCAGGGCATCAGATGCTAACCTTCATGGATGCCTATTCCGGCTACAATCAAATCCGAATGGCATCCGAGGATGAAGAAAAGACCGCCTTCATAACCGATCGAGGTACATATTGCTACCGTGTCATGCCTTTTGGACTGAAGAATGTAGGTGCAACTTACCAAAGCTGGTCAACAAGGTCTTCAAGGAGCAAATCGCTGAAACATGGAGGTATATATTGACGACATGCTGGTCAAAAGCAAAGAAGCATCCCAGCACATTGAAGACCTCTCTGAGAGCTTGCAACGCTCCGAAAATATCAGATGAAGCTCAACCCGACTAAGTGTGCCTTCGGTGTCAATTCTGGGAAGTTTTTGGGCTTCATGGTCTCTCAGCGAGGCATTGAGGCCAACCCACAGAAGATTCAAGCTCTCCAGAAAATGGCGCCCCTGGCGTCCATCAAAGAGGTCCAACGCCTAACAGGAAGGATCGCAGCCCTCAACCGCTTCGTGGCTCGGTTGGCCGAGAGATGCATGTCTCCCTTTCTTTAAAGCTCTTCGATTGGCTAAGAATTTCCAATGGACCCCTAAATGTCAAAATCCTTCGAAGACCTCAAGAAGTATCTCGGCTCTCCACCCCTCCTCAGCAGTCCGAGTCCAGGGGAGGTGCTATTTCTATACTTGGCAGTCTCAGAAGGCGCAGTTTGCTCGATGTTGGTCAGAGAAGAGAACAAAACCCAAAAGCCGATCTATTATGTCAGCAAACTGCTGAGACCGAGACAAGGTATACTCAGATCGAGAAGCTGGTGTTAGCCTTGGTAACATCAGTTCGGAGGCTACAGCCATATTTCCAGTCGCATTCTGTGACAGTCCTCACCGACCAACCCATCAATGTGGTGGTTCATCGCCCGGAGACATCAGGAAGGATGGCTAAATGGGCCGTCGAGCTAAGCGAGCATGACATCCGGTACCAGCCTCGCTCGGCCATCAAGGCCCAGGTTCTAGCTGACTTCCTCCTTGAATGTACTATCCCGGAGGATGGTTCCACTCCAGACTCCCCTGAGCAACTGAAATCTGATGCCCTATGGCTGCTCCATGTTGACGGATCATCCAATGCCGGTGGCTTAGGCGCTCGCCTAATCCTTACCAGCCCAGAAGGTGTGACCTTCGAGTATGGTGTTCGCTTCTCCTTCCCAGCCTCCAATAACGAAGCTGAGTATGAAGCTCTGCTCGCTGGACTTCGAATCACCCTTGACCTCAAAGTGAAGAAGTTAAATGCCTTCACCGACTCTCAATTGGTAGTTGGTCACGTACGGGGCGAGTTTGAGGCCCAGGAGCCAAACATGATTCGATATCTCTAAGAGGTACGAAGCTTACTTTTCCACTTTCCTGAATTTGAAGTCATTCAGATTCAAGATCCGAGAATGCATGTGCCGATCTATTATCTCGGCTAGCAACCGCGGAGTCAATGGATGCCGAGCAGAAATTCCCCCTGGAGATTTTAGAAAAGCCTAGCATCGCGAAGGCCGACCGAGTGATGCAGGTCGAGGCCGAACCATCGTGGTTCGACCCCATACTAAAGTATCTTAAAGAAGGGTCACTCCCAACCGACCGGAAAGAAGCAAAAAGCTGAAGTTGCAAGCCACCCACTATGTGCTGATCAAGGACCAGCTATATAAGCGGTCCTATTCCATGCCACTACTCAAGTGTCTTCGCCCATCTGATGCTGATTATGCTCTCCGAGAGGTGCATGAAGGGATTTGCGACAACCATCTGAGGAGCCGATCTTTATGCCATAAGGTGCTGCGCCAGGGATACTATTGGCCCACCATGCAGAAGGATGCTGACGAACTCGTCCGAGCCTGTGACCCCTGTCAAAGACATTCTCACATCCAGAGACTCCCGTCCACCAGTTTAGTCCCTATTTCATCCGCTTGGCCCTTTGCTAAGTAGGGGATGGACATACTAGGCCCTTTCCCCCTCACCACCAGACAAAGAAAGTTCTTGTTTGTCGCCATCGACTACTTCACCAAGTGGGTCAAGGCTGAAGCAGTTGCCCAGATAACTGAAGCTCAGGCCAGGGACTTCGTGTGGAGGTCAATCATTTGTCGCTTCGGCCTCCCACACACCATCATCACCGACAATGGAAGTAGTTTGATAATCCCAAGTTCCAGGAGTTCTGCGAGGATCATGGCATCATTTACCGCCTCACTTCAGTAGGGCATCCGCAAGCCAATGGAGAAGCCGAAGTAACCAACCGGACCCTACTCCAAGGGATCAAAGCTTGGCTCGCTAGAGCCCGAGGCAGATGGGCAGATGAGCTTTACCATGTCCTATGGGCCTATCGCACCACCCAAACAATCCCCACTGGCAAAACCCCATTCCGGATGGCCTTCGGCTCAGAAGCGGTCATTCCCGTGGAGATAGGACTCCCTTCTCCGTGGGTGGAGAGCTACTCAGAGGAAGCTAATGACAAGCAGCTTCGCACCAATCTCGACCTGGTGGAAGAGATCATAGAGAAAGCTTGAATCAGAGTAGCTGCGTACCAGCAAAGAGTGGCTCGCTATCATGCCTCTAGAGTCAAAGGAAAATCCTTCTCACCCGGCAATCTTGTTCTCCGAAAGCATCCGTCTCCAAGCCGCTGGAACAAGGAAAGCTGGCTCCAAATTGGAAGGCCCCTATCAAGTAGCGGAAGTCATCAGACCTGGCACCTACAAGCTCCAGGATCTGGATGGGAAATCTATTCGCCAGACGTGGAATTCAGATAATCTCCGTATATACCACCAGTAGGGTAAGTTCTCTATAGACTCACCCCATTTACAGCTTTAACATTTTGTTTCTATTATCTGCGGCATGACCGCTACAATAGTTTTTTGAAAAATTCGTAAAAGAAAACAGATGTTGCTTGTGCATCATTCTCGGAACAACCGAGCTATTTCTCTAGCCAAATCTTCGAACCTCGACAGGGCTGAGCCTCAAGCCAAATCTTCGAACCTCGGCAGGATCGAGCCTCGAGGTAAATCTCTGAACCTCGGTAGGGCCGAGCCTCGAGTTAAATCTCCAAACCTCGGTAGGGCCGAGCCTCAAGCTAAATCTCCGAACCTTGGCAGGGCCGAGCCTCGAATCAAATCTCCGAACCTCGGCAGGACCGAGCCTTGAGTCAAATCTCCAAACCTCAGCAGGGCCGAGCCTCGAGCTAAATCTTCGAACCTCGGTAGGGCCGAGTCTCGAATCAAATCTCCGAACCTCAGCGGAGCTGAGCCTCGAGCTAAATGTCCGAACCTCGGCAGGACCGAGCCTCGAATCAAATCTCCGAACCTCGGTAGGGCCGAGCCTCGAGCTAAATCTCCGAACCTCGGCAGGGCCGAGCCTCGAATCAAATCTTCGAACCTCGGTAGGGCCGAGCCTCGAGTCAAATCTCTGAACCTCAGCAGGGCTGAGCCTTGAGCTAAATCTCCGAACCTCGGCAGGGCCGAGCTTTGAGCTAAATTTCTGTACCTCGGTAGGGTCGAGCCTTGAGTTGAATCTCCGTACCTTGACAGGACCAAGTAAAATATCAAAAGACTTCATTCGGATTCGGGCAGCTTACAAGCCCCGACCAGACTAAACAGTGAAGAATCCTCGATCAAGCCGAGCGATATTCCCCCACCTTTAGCCGTGTCTAGTAAAATGTTATCTGAATCCTCGGCCAAACCGAATGATATCTCCGCGCCTTGGTCGCGCCAAGTGAAGTATTTTGTGAAGCCTTGGTTGGACCAAGTGACTTCTCAGATGTTCCAAGATAACGGGAACAGCCCATGATACTTCGACGGAGGTAAACAACCTCCTTCTACTCAACAATAAAGACATGCTACGAGCTGTCTCCTTCCGGAGAAATACTTGCTTCATTATGCAAATGAAATCATGCTTACCACAGGAGTCTGCAGGACCACCCAGATCTTCCTTTGACTCAAACGGGAATGAACGTTTCTCTCCACTGAGGACCAAACATTGGTCTTAGCAAAAACAAAGCAGCAAGAACGCTGCTGAAGCATGCAACGACATAAAACTCTCAAACACGATCACATCAAGAAAGAAGGAGATGCTGAAAGAAGAAAAAATGAAACTTTCTTTATTTCTTTATCAATGAAAGGAATTACAACCTCCTAAGAGGCATTACAAGTGCATCATAGCACAAGAAATAAAGATGAATAAATGGCTCGGCTTGACTGTTGCGATCAGCTTCAGTTAATAATGATATCTCGGCGTCCGAGCCAAGATATCAGAGAATCAGAATGAGTGGATGAGCCCTATTGAGCAAGGCAACCCATCCACCTATCCCTCGGACGGATATGTTGGAGGATCATAACCAGGTCAAAAGACCTGTTGATCCTTACACCAGGCTGGATGTTAGTCTGCTAGTCACCGCCAAAGTCAAAAGGCAATGTACTAGCAGACAACACACCATCCCCCCCTCAAAAGATTTCCCGCACGGAGGGGCTAAGCATCCAGCAAGAGGGAGAAGGAAAAGTTCGCACATGCTACAGGGGTACATGTGCACTTCCTACCCTACGACCCCCGCAGAAAACCACAAAGGACACACAGGAAGCGCATGTGTGTGCTCTCCATGTGATCTCTACAGACCTCCCATGCGCTCTTCATATGATCTCCGAAGCTCCTCTCTTGAAGATGAGCTGCTCTCCAGCGACTCCTTCATCACCCCAGCTGTCCAGAGGAAGGCAACTTGCGGAAGGAAAACTCAATCCCCCCACTCTCAACCTCAGGGGCGCAGACATCATGAACACTTTCACAACTCACAGAAAAGAGCATCTTGGGAGATAACCTAGCACGGCCTCCTCCTCTCATTTTATAGGCCAACGGAACAGGAGCAGTTATTAAAGCAGAAAGCCCCGAGATTCAAAATGACCTATCTACACTGCCACGTGGCCTCCTAGGATGAAAAGAGCACTCTTCGATGCGCGCCAAATGCGTCGCCTGAGCCATGATGCATGCCAGAAGATTTCCCCTTGATTTTGAATCAAGAGCCTTAAAGGCCGAAGATCGCCCGCTGGCACTTGAGATACGGGCAGGCCTGGGAAATCGCTCGATGAAAATGACAACCTCCAATGGTGAACAGGCACTTGAGTTGTACGTTAAAAGGACCCGCATTAGAAAAAGTTGACATGATGAATGACCCCGGAAAACATAGAGGCAACCTTTTGCAGGGTACAAAGCTGTATTATCTGTTTCGGCAAAGAGAAGGTCAGTTCGCTTTGGAAAAGACAAGGCGCTGGCAGAATAATAAAAAGGCACAGAAGTCAAGTACTCCTCGAAAAAAAAAGTGCATTAATATCCTCTGCTTCGGCCCAATGGCCCATTGTTTCTCGGCATAAACCAACACGGTACCCTATGCTTCGACTCAAGGCCAAGATTGCCTCCATACTTCGGAATAAACCGAAGGATCTCCTCTCGGTTCAATATATCCGAGCGTTATTTCATGCTTCGATCCAGGTCAAGATAGCTACTCTCGTCTCGACGATAACAAAGCACTCCTTATGTCTTGGCACGGCCAGGCAATACCCAACGCTCTGGCTGGAACTCGCGAAGTTCCCCTTACCTCGGCTAAAACAGGTGCACCATACCTTAAGGCTTACCTAGATCGCTAAGGATTCCCCCAAGGGGGTGGTTCGCTCGCGAAACTTGCATAATAAGAATTGACATTTCGGAGATGGTGACAGAAACACAAAAATTGCAAAAATTCCTTTCCATTCATCACAAAAAGAGCAACAAAAGGAAAAGGAAAAATTGCATTAGCCCTCATATAGACTTATCACTTTCTCCGGGCACCGCTGAGCTCTCCCCCCGCCGCAAAGCTAGCTCGCCCACCTATTGCTGAAGGGACGCCACTTGCCCCTCCAGCTGGCTGTTAATTTCGCAGAGAAGCTCAATCTCTCTTGTCGAGATAGCCAAATTTTCCTCGGATATCTTTCGGATATGTTCACGTTCCACCAACAGTGACGCTAAAAGCTCTCCATCGATAGTTACTATGGTGCGGCCCCAATGGGCCCCCCCATGGCCTCCAATGCTGCTGGTTGATGATCGCCCCTCACCTCCGGAGGCCATCTCAATATCTAAAAATCCTAAGAAATCAACTGAAGAGATGACTAACAATGGTGCCCCCTACTCATATTTAAACTACCTCTGGCGAGCATCATGATCGTCCGAGCCATCAGCTCCACCGCCATTACCATGAAAGCTCGCCACACATCATTGCCTTGGTGGCCGCTCACTGGAAACTAAGAGTCGCGCCCCCCTTTACCAAGAAGGATTAATGAGTCATGGCGAGGTATTCGATAAACACCTTTCTTCGGGACCAAACCCCCTCCATTCAAAGCTTATCACCTAGAGCTACATTCCCTACGTCTGAATCTGCGCGCCAGATTGAAAACCTCGGCCGAAAGCATGCTCACCCCTGCAGGCCGAGCTATCTAGTTTCGGCTATAATCGGGCTACTTCTGCAAATTTTTGTCCATCTCAAGTCAAGCTATCCTATGCTTCAAGCAGGACCGAAACCATATTCCTCGGCAGCGCCTAGCTATTCTATGCCTCGGCCGGAGCATGCCAAAATCTTTACTTCGGACAAATCGAGCTATCCCTATGCCTCGGTCTCAGCCGAGACGTTTTCTTATATCCGAACTAAATCGACCAAAGAGCGTGAATGAGTCCTAACTTGTTCACAACCGAAAGAAAACTTGAGACATAAGGATCAGCCAAAAAGGCAAGCAAGTAAAAGCAAAATGCTATTTCACTGCAAATTTCAGCCAAATTACAAGCCTGAAAAGGGAATAAGACACAAGTGATTCCTAAGAGTCACGGGTTGGGCCAATCCCAGCAGCCTCTTCAGTAACAGTCGAAGGAGTTTGACTTGCTTCGCCCACCTCAAGTATTCGTGCTTCCTCAGTGGCAGGCTGCGAGGGTCCTTCGAGAGCCGCGACCTCGCTAGGACCCAGAATAGCGTCAAGATTGACATTTGAAATGTCGTCATACTCAGCCTCTTCAGCGCTAGGGGTGAAAACCTCAAGAGTTTCGGCATCCAAAAAGGATAAATCACACTCGGGATGCTCCCAAGAGATCTTTGCTCGGATCTCCTCTTCGCTGAACTGAAACGCATCGGCACAAGCTTCTCTGCGTTCTTCTAAAAACTGAGCAGAACCTTTATATTCCTCCATGGCCGAGGCAATTCGGCCATTGGCTTTAGCTAGCCGATCTTGAAGATCAAGGTTTGTTTACCGACTTGTGGACAGCTCCGCCTCCAAGGCATTAACTTGCTCCTATGCCTTGAGCTCAATTTCTCTCATCTACAAAACATCAGAACACTCAAACTCACGGACGAAATAAAAACGCTAATGGCGAACAAAAAAGAGAGACACCATACCTCTTCTTCTCGCCGAACCAGCTCGCTGCTCAGCTCTCGTACCCTCTCCAAGGCCTTCAATTTAGCTGATTGATTTTGGCAAAGACCCTCTTTGAGGTCATCAATCCAGGACTGTTTGTCCCCAATTTTCCGCTGTGCGTGGTCGAGGTCGTCGGTAAGCCAAGCAACCTTTCCATTCAGCCATTTCAGCCGATTATCCATCTCGGTGATCTCTTTATTCAAACTAGGGAGCTGGTCTCGCTGCTGCTGGCATTTGCGCTCCTCCTCCTCAAGCCTCCTTTACCAATTGTTCTTATCTTCAGCATGGCTGGCCTTCAGTTGGTTCCACCTCTTTTCAAAGTATTGCTGCATGGTCCTGACCTTGTCGTCATGCTCTATTTTAAGCTGGGATAGCTCCAGATAAGCTTTATCCGCTTGCTCGCGGAAGACATGGAGCTCTTTGACCTGAGTTTCGAGCCGAGAGGCTCTCTCAGTCGCCAAACGAAAAGACTCGGTCACCCTATCGAGATTCTTCCTGTTGAGCGCCAAGGCATTGGAAAGCGAGTCGATAGGCTGCACCCTCGCCTGAAGATCAGCCGCCTCCTTCCTGGACTGAACACAAGCCCCAGCGGCCAAGCTTAGGCGCCAAATTAGCGCCCTTGTAACTAAAGAATTCTACAAAGAAAATACAAGTGAGAGGCTATAGTCTGACCAACCATGGGTCACAAGCTGGAATAATGGCTTACCCGAGCAGCGTAATTTGAAGCTATCGTCATGAGAGTGGCATCACAGATCTCTGGGAGAAGGAAAGCATCCTTCGGCACCCCGAACCGGCGGAAGGCCACATCGATGATGGCCCAACCGCAGACTCGTCCGTGGAGGAATCCTCCCCTTTGTGCAAAACGAACCTCATCAAGGTGGTGAGCATGTCATCCCATTCCGAGCTGTGGTTTGGAGAGCCCATCACCGAAGAGCTGACCTGAGGAGCCCTGACTTGAGGAATCGTCCGCCCGGCCTCCTCTATCAAAACTCTAATCCTCCTTGACACCCCCACAAGGTATAGGTTATTTTTTTTTTCTACGGAAGCGTCCCCTTGTAGGTGTCCAGCCTTAGCACCCCTGCGCTAAGTCAGCCTCACCAGCAGCGCGCATGCAAAAACAAACACCCACTCCACCGAACACAATGACACACCACGACACAGCTATCTACGGGAATAATCCCAACCCCTTTTATTAACAATAATTAAAGAGGATACAAGGTTAAGAACCTCATAATTCTCTCACCCTGCCTTAGGCTACAAAGTACTCACCCGCAGCCCGTGAACACCCCAGCATAAATCCTCAGCAGGCGCTCTGCTCCTTCTTCCTCCTCATGCTCGCTCGTGTGGTGGATGCAGAAGACTCGAATCCCTCTCTCTTGGATTCTGCGAATTTCTTTCCCTGTTGACCGTGGCTCTCCTTAAGTAGGCGCTGGTCCCTTTAGATGATAATCCACGCCCTTAGCTGGAAGGATAGGGAGATAAGGCTGATCTCCTTAATCTTCTCCCTTGACCCGATCGGCTGCTAGCTGATAAGGATGGCTGGAAGGAAGAGATAATGCTCTCCTTTATCTTCTCCTTAAGTTGCTGATCGGCTGCCAACTGCTCGCCACCTTCTAGATTTAGGAATCCTTCCAGAAGCTCGCTTGAGGTTGCCAATCTACTCACGCCTCCCTTATCCAGAAATCTGCCAGCTGGGCACGCACCTTGCGCGCCGTTATCCGCTCGGTCCTTCTAGAATCTGGGCGCTGGATGTAGCGCTCACCTTCCTCAAATCTGGGCGCAAGATCTGCGCCCAGATTTGACGCTGCCCGGGCTTGCCGCTTGCTGGTAGCCTCCCTCAAATCTGGGCGCAAGATCTGCGCCCAGTCTTGACGTTGTCCAGCTCGCCCGCCGCCGGTTGAGCGTGCGCCGGGCTGGCCTCTTGCCAGCCGCGCGCCCATCTATCATCAGGGTCCGCGCGCATAGGGTCAGCCTCCTACCGTCCCGCGTGCGCTGCGCCCGTCGCCATGCCGCCCAAGCGGGAGACCCGCTCGGCATAGGAATCCTCGGTCTTGGCCCCCTGCCCGCCATGCTGAAACTCGGCGTGCTTGATGCTGCGCCCACGTGTGCCATCGCGTCTGGAATGGGAGCGCATCTGGCCTGGCGCGCCGCTCGCCAACCTCGCTCGCTGCTGCGCCATGTTGATATGGAGCTCGCCAACCTCGCGTGCTCCATGGCTGGCCGTGCGCATCCCATCGCGCGTCAGTTGCCAACCTCGCAAGCCCTCGACACTTGCTTTGCCCGCGCCTGCGCGCGCGCGGGCAGCGCCACGGCCCTCCTGGCCGCGCGCACTACTGGGGTGGTAACAATCCTCCCCCACCTGAAGGCACCGACGTCCCCATCGCGCTGTCCCGCAAGTGGGCCTGGATGTCTTCTTCGAACTGCCAAAGCTCATCAGCCCGCCTCCAGGTGGCATCGGTTGTATCCTCTCCATGCCACTGGACCAAGTACTCCGTGTACTGGGGTCCTTGACTCGTGCCTACCTTCCTGTCCGCTAGGATCCTCCTGATCCTCCTTGCAAACCTCGGTCGGATGGCAGGGCGCGGCCTGCCCGGCACCTCTATCTCGTCTGGCATCAAATCTCCATGGTAGGGCTTTAGGAAGATGACATGGAAGACTGGGTGGATCTTCAATCTCGCTGGTAGGACTAGCTTGTAGGCCACCTCTCCCACACGCCTAATGACCTTGAAGGGACCATCATACCTTGGTAGAAGAGCCTTGTGAAACTTTCGTTTTGTAGACTTTCTTAGAAGGTAGGGCGTGATCTTCAGCATCACTAAGTCTCCAACCTGAAACTCGACCTGTCGCCGATGCGCGTCCGCGCGCATCTTCATCTGCATGGCCGCCCGCACGAGGCTGTCGCGCGCCTTGGCGATGCGCTCGGTCCTATCCCGCGCGAAGAGATGCGCCGCAAGGTATGGTCCGTCGTAAGAGCGCGCCACCTCCAAGGGTGTCCTAGGCTGATAGCCTAGGCATAATTCGGCTGGGCTCTCGTCTGTTGCTGATGACTGGTTGAGGTTGTATGAGAACTGCGCCGCATCCAGCAACTCCAGCCAATTGCGCTGACTTGCGGTCATAAAATGCCGCAAGTACTCCTCGAGCAAGGCGTTCACCCTCTCGGTTTGGCCGTCCGTCTTGGGGTGATACGCCGTGGAGAACTTCAAGTCTGTGCCCACTATCTGGAAGAGGGTGGTCCAGAACTTGCCCGTGAAGCGGACGTCTCGGTCGCTGATGATGTCGCCTGGCAAGCCGAAGTACTTGACCACGTTGGCGAAGAACAGCCCCGCACACATCTCTGCCGTGCACGTCTCGGGTACTGCCATGAAGATGGCATACTTCGAAAATGACATCTCAGCCTTCATGAAGATGACATCTCAGCCTCGAATACCTTGGACTTGGCTGGAAGAACCTCGGTCCGAGCATCCCCCTCACTCTGCGATTCTTCTTCCTCCTTTTCTATCCATACTCCGCCTCCCGCCGCTAACTCCGCTCGAGCTTCGACCTCACCCGTGATGTCTTCAGGAGCCACAAAAGGGAGATCCTCAACAGAAGGTATCACAACTTCCACTGGCCTATCAGCGGGTGGTCCCGTTAGAATTTCGGCAACCGCCGCTGCCCCCATTGACCCCTCTGTTTGGACGAGGGTCTCCTCTGCGTGCGGTGAGCTTCTCACCGCTGATAACTGAAGCGTCTCTTGCAGGGGAACTGCCAGGCCGACAGGCAACATATCCTCTGCATCATCCATTACGACTAGAATATTGATGGAAGAAATCCCAACAACTCCCTCCATACTTCCCCCAGCCGCTTCCTCTACCGTTCTGCCTCCCTCAGGTGGAGGGGACTCCTCAACCCTGATCCGTGCCCCTACTTCCTCTCCTATCGGAATGGGAGAAAGGCGACTGGATCCATCCTTCCTCGACCCCTTTGGGCGAGACCCGGAAGGGCGAGACCTCTTTTCAGATTTGTGCCTCTCTCTCCAGAGCTGGAACCCCTGTGGCGCTTGCCCAGTTCCTTCTTCATCTGGCCCACAAACTCTGATCTCTCAGCTGAAAACATATCAAACGGGTTAATTGGACAGGGACAATTGGACACACTGGTCAACAGTACCAAAGATGAAAAGTATACTCACCCTGTGGATCAATAGGACTAAGTTCGGCGGCGAAGAGGGCATCCTCCGATAACAGGGTACTAGCCGACACCGCCTGGCCGCCACGAAGAGTCACCAAATCCCTCTTCTCCTGTTCGCTCAACTCCGGGTGCGGCCCTAGATCTTTCACATAGCCCGACCATCCCCTTGAAAAATCTAAGCCAATGTTCCCATCAGCAATAAAAAAATATGGATTTCCATTCCTTTATTGAGGATGGATTATCGGTGATCATCTTGAACGATCTCCGGGGACCAATATACGACCACTCAGAACCCCTCCTGGAATCCAGATTGTGGCAAACGCGGAACATGGAAAGAGTCGCAGTCACTCTAGCACAGCTACAGAGCGAAATAAACCCGATAAGGTTGTGCTAGATGTTGAGCGCCACCATTGTTGGACAAATGTTGTAGAACCTCATCACCTCTTGTACCAACGGGTGAAGAGGAAATCGAAGGCTGGCCATGAGACTTTCCTCATAGAAGAAAGTTTCCAGACTTAACTCGGTTGAAACCCTATCGTCGGTACAGACTTAACTCGGTATAGGACTACATCTCTGAGGATTCTGTAAAGCCGACGGATCCTCTCCAAGTCATCCAGGGAGATCTCTGAGACAATATCTCTTGGACCCCTCATGTTCCCTAGCCAAGGATTGAAACACCAGCAAATCTGTGGAAAGGGAAAAGGGGAAAAAAGAGTAGGGTCTCTATAGAAGGGATGAAAAAGTATTATGAGGAAAACACCGCCCTGATCTTCTCTCTCCCTTTTTAAACGGCGCTTCAAGAAGTTTCCTTAAACATTAAGGCTCCTGCAATGGGCGTCACGAACGTGGAGACCTTGCCACGCAGAAAAACTCCCCCAATCACTGCTCACCAAATCCAAAAATTTTCCTCCTCATGCGATGGCAAATAATGATGGTGAACGGATGGCCCGTCAGTTTCGGAGCCATCGTTGCGCCTTTCAAATCCTTCTAGATAGGATTGCGCTAGATTCTACTCCCTAAATCTGAAGTTACACTCCAGACTAGGGAGTGGGGGGCATGTGATGAGGGATAAAAATATCATTGCATTAATGTTCGTGCAACCCACAACATCGGGCTAAGGCTAGCCCATACGCCCTGTCAACGTAGCTGTCCCATCCGAAAGATAGCAATGAGTAGGCTACCCTTCGGCCGGCACTCGTATAACAGTTGGCCGACTATTATTATGCCTCGACTGATCAAGTTGTGAACATACCCCCGCAAGCCGAGCTATCCATTATGCCTCGGTCCCAGTCCGGGCGATCCCTGTGCCTCGCCAGCCGAGCTATCCTCACACCTCCCGGCTTCAGCCGAGTTATCCTTGTTTTCCCACCTCGGCGAGCCATCTCTTGGTCTCAGCCGAGCTATAATATCTCTCGGCCTTAGCCGAGCTATCTCTGTCTTTCGGCATCGCTAGCCGAGCTAAAACGTCTCTTGGTCTTAACCGAGCTACCGTCGCCGAACCATCCTATGCTTCGGTAGCCTAGGTTTCATTATATCTCGGATAACCGAGCCATTCTATACCTCGGACGGCCAAGTTATCCTATACCCCGATGCGATGGGTCTCACCATACTTCGGTGGATTCCTCCATCTTCCATACTTTGGCCTGACCGAGGTATTCAAACACCTCTGCGGAATACATCTAGACTAACAAGATTCCAAACAGAAATCATACCTAAGAGTGGCCTAGAGTCTTAGAGCCTATATGGTCGAATCTCAAGACATCAACCAGCTCTCCTAGCGGTCGATCCTCTAACCAACAAGATGCGAATCTTACTGACATCCTAACAAACTTGATCCGGATCTCAACGGCTTTTAGACCCATGATGTCTCCAGGCAACCAGGTGAACACCTATAAATATTACAACCTCAGATCCCCCTCAGGTAATGCCATCTCCCGCATACTTGCTCCCCCCTCCCTTTTTTTCTGCCATTAACGCTCTGCTCAGAGCTCTCGAGAGGCTACCCTAGAAAGACTCTTCAGCGAGATCCTTCTCCCTATATTTGTTGATCGTTGATCTCTACTGACTTGAGCGTCGGAGGGTTTTCGCAGAGGGCCACCCCCAACGTCTCTCGCGTGAGGACTGTTTTGTAGGTCCGTTCAGGAGAGAGCCCACACTGCAGCCCGATTGCATCTGAGTCGGAGGACGGATTTCAGCAGCAACAATGTTCATGATGATGCCTGCTGTCCTGATAATTTTAGCTAGCACCAACCTAGCTAGACAGGAGACAGGCTTCTTAATTATTATGGTTTATATGTATGCGTCTCCTTGACATCACCAATCTCATGGATGGTGTTCTCTTAATTTGTTGTGGCAGAGGGAGTTGTTGCAGGAGCAAAGGCAGCCATGGTTGCAACTGTTGCCTCGGCGATTCCCATTGTAAGCATCTTAAGTTTCTTTCTCTCATCATTATATATATATATATATATATATATATATATATATATATATATATATATATATATATATATATATGGATCTGGCCATTTGAGCATGTTACAATATTATTTTTTTTTCTTAAATCAATTAGTTGGCTAGCGTGAGGGTGATCCCATCGGCGATGTCCTTCCTAAATCCCACAGCTCAGGCCCTCATCGTTTCATCAGGTTTTCAATCACTTCTGATCTTCTTATATATATATATATTATAGCTGTGAAAAGTAAAGAAAATAAATTGAAACTGTATGATTAATGAGAAGGGATTTTCGGTGCATGCAGCGGCGGGGGTGGCATACTTCATAGTTGCAGACAAGACGGTGTTGGCTGCAGCGAGGAAGAACTCGTTCAAGGACACTTGCTAGGATACGTGGCAGCGAGGCTTGAGAGTCCGACAATATACCAACAATATATATAGCTAGCTCGTTGTAGATCTTGATGCAGATCTGATCCATTCTTCTATGAGAAATAATCTAAATATTGTAAAAAGCTAGCAGCTACCGGGTTGAAGTTTCTCTCTCTCAAAAAAAAAAAAAAAAAAAAAAAAAATTCTAAATTATATTTGTTCTTTATAAAAAGTTTTACATCATGCTGAAGGGATTTTGGATGGCGATGCCACTTTTATCCTCGACCGTTCAACCATAATGAATCAGTGTTTTCATGTTGACGTGAACAAAATGATGCGAGTGTCCGGACAACTCCATTAAATGATTTTTTTTTTCCTTTTGGCTTGCCATGTGCTCTGGATGGAACGGCTTCTTATCTTTTCTTTTTGTCACAAATGAAGTCAGATAGCCTACCCCACCGCAGACGGTGTCATAACTTTACCATTAGCCTGGGGGAGATAGCGTCAACCGGCAGGCTTGGTGCCAGACGACGCTTTTATAATACTGGGCGCTGTACGTAGGGCATCAAGGCTGAAAAAAGCTTGAGGTGCTTAGCGGCTCGACACGCGTGTTGCTAAAGGGTTTGATCATAATTTATTTTAATTTTAATTTAACTTTTAAAAAATTAATATAAATTAAATTAAATTATGCATATATATTATATAAAGTTTTAGTTGCACTATAATTGGAAGTATGTTTGTTTGTATGTATGTATAAATAAATAGATTATGTAAAAGTTATATTTTTTATTATGTATTAAGTTGTATTTGTTCACATAAAATTTATTCTGAAAATTAATCTTATGGCCATTTAAAATAGGATTACTTAAATAATATAAGAATTTTGGTATTTAGTGATACCAAAATAGTGTCGCTAAATAGTAAAAATACATTGCTAATATAAATTAACGATGCGGACATTCAAAAATATGTTACAAAATTCTTCATCGCTAACGAAATTGTCTCGTGCATCGCTAATTAGTGGCTCCATTAGTAACACCTTAATAGCGTTGCTAATTAGCGACATTCTAATGGCATCACTAATGGTATCACTAATTTGCAATGTCATTAGCGTCCCTTAATAGCATCACTAATTAGTAACATCTTTATTATTTTATTTATTTTAAAATTAATATTTATTTAATTTTATTTATATTATATAATTAAAAACATGTTTACCCGTTTAGATAATATGAAATTATAAGTAAAAACACGTTCAAAAATAAAATATATGAATACCTTATATTAAAAATAAAATATATATAATAAAAATATTTATAATACAAAACAGTAGTACATAAATACCAAATAGTAGCACATAAATACACTACTCATAAAATATAAAGAAATTTTGAAATATCAATGCCGATCAGCTGGAGCGAAAGGTTATTGGAGTTGGAGGTAGAGTAGAGAATTGTATAGACTACAATTTGTTCTTAACGAATGCACTTCTCTCATTGTTCCTGCTGGATGTCCGCAATTTTGGTCATCATCTTATATCTCGCTTTTTGATTCAACAAACTGGATCAACGACAGCCTTCAATTACAGAAAAAAATTGAACATTAATGGAAAGAAAAAAATATACCTGATTCATCTACCGGAGAGATAGGAGACGCCGATGGAAGACGTGACAGGGGGCATCTCTAGCAAGGAGGGAACTGAGGGGGGGAGATCAGTGGTGACACAGCCCAAGGGCCTCTAGCAAGGGGGGGGGGGGGGGGTATCAAGCACGAGGGCAGACAACAATGGAGGGTGGAGATCGGTATTGCAGCCTGGGAGGCTCTAGTAGGGGGGATCGACCGGGGGGGTTGGAGATCGGTGTCGCAGCCCTGAGGGCTCCAGTATGAGGGGATCAATGGTAGCCGAAGGGTGGAGATCAGTGACGCTGCCTGAAGGCTCCAGCAAGGGGGATCGTACATGGGAGGAGCGACGGCGACCAGAAAGGGGCCAGGAGTGCAGGGTGGCAGGGGAAATGAGGGCAAGAGTGTGGGCTGAAAAGAAAATTGAAAGCGGCACAGGCACGCGTGCCTCATTACTTTAGCGATGCGCTGGCATCGCTAAAGTAGCACGCATGCTAGCGACGTCCAGTGCATTGCTAAAACATGCGCCCCCTCGCTGAGGCGCTCGCACCTCACTGCGTAGCATCACGCTTAGCGACGTCCTTACGCACCTCGTTGCGTAGTGACACGCACACTTGCGTGGCTAATTAGCAACTCTTTGGCATCGTTGAGCACATCACTAATTTTATTTATCACTAACTCCTCGCTCCTTAATCGTTAATTTTTTCGATGGGGTTGTGCATCGTTGTTCCATCATTATTTAGCGACGTATATTTGTAGCGTCACTAATTAGCGTTACTAAAATATAAAATTCATATAGTAAAATTGATATAATGGATCGAAATCAAATCAAATTTTTTAATTCGATTTACTAAAGCAATCAAATCATTTTTGATTTTAATGATTTAATTTTAAATATACTTCTAAAGTGACATGAATCTGCACATCCTAAGAGTCGTAGGCTTCAACGTCATGGTATTGAAATAAGGGGTTCATTTCTTTTAGAATTAGCTCATGCTGATTTACGAGCACCCTTCTCCATCACCTTTAATCATGGTTTTAAATATTATCTATTACTTATTGTTGATTTTTCTTGCTACCGTGGCATTTGCATACTTTAGAAGAAATTTGATGTTATGGTTGTTGGGCCTTGTGTAGTGTTATCAAGGTTCAGGTTGAGCTAACTTGTATTGAACTGGGTATGGGTTCAAGGGTTGAGACTGGGTATGAGTTCAATGGTTGATATTAAATCAAGTCACGGGTATACACATGCTTGAGAATTAGTTTAATCTCATTGAATTAGTCCATGAAAGTTTTTGTTGAGTCTAGACCAAGCCCACTTGGTCATATATTTAAACTCTAGTTTCTAGAGTTTATGAAATAAGGAACATATTCTTTTCTCTTAAGAAATAATCCTCTTCATCTTCCTCGTCATCATCTCCGCCATCCTCTCCATCTTCCCAAGCTACCTCGTTCATGTGTTGGGGGTTCTGGGGGCTTCGTCTTGATCCAGCCACCGAATGGTCCGGAACTCGATTCAGGAGGAGATGGTGAAGTGGAGTCGCTAGGGACATGCTCCAGGAAGAAACTCATGTCACAGGAGTTTCGCCAGGGAAAGGGAGTGGGGTCAGCGTAAATCTTTAAAAGAGGAAGGGGGCATGCGATTTGAACCAACAACCTAGAGGTTGAGGGATGAGGTAATTTACTACTATACCAATCTGATTGTTAATAATAAAGAATGAAATCCTAGGATATTTCTTTAGTGAGGAGATTCCACTGCTGTTCATCAATAACTAAACCCCAACAATTGGTATCAGAGCCTAGTTCAAGGAGTAATTTGAAGAACTTCAAGGGCTGAAAAATTTTAGCAAGGCCTTATCAGGGTACTTTATATTTTCTAAAATATTTTGTGCTATTGTTGGTTGAGATCTGACCATGGGTAGTAGTATAAAAATAGATTTTAAGAAGTTTGATGAAAAGAAAAGTTTCTCATGTGAAAAGTCTGGATAAAGGACCTTTTCGTGCAGTAGGGTTTAGATTTGCCTTTGGAGGAAAGGCCAGATAGAATGACAGATAAGTAGTGGATGTCATTGGAGAAGAGAGCATGTTCAGCAATTAGAGAATATCTGACAAATTCAGCCCTCTATTCAGTGCTAAAGGAGAAGACCCCGAAGGGACTCTGATCGAAGTTGCACACCCTTTACATGGGGAAGAACATATGAATAAATTGATGTTGAAGAAGCGCCTCTACAGCCTTCAGATGGCAGAAGGTGAAGATGTGCTGGGTCACATCCAGGTACTCGACCAGTTGATCAATGAATTGCTGAATGTTGGGATCAAGATGGAAGAGGAAGATAAGGCACTTTTGCTATTGTATTCACTGCCCACATCATATGACTATTTGGTCATGACACTGCTTTACGGGAGGAGATATTGTTCTATGAAGATATTGTCTTGGTACTTCAGACGAATGAGTTGAGGAAGAAGATGACCAAGGAAGCTATTCCCAAGAGGATCTATCAGTTGAAAAAAGGTCAGGTAGAGGTAGGAACAGGAGCAGGCCTAGGGGACGGTTAAAGTCTAGAAAGGCTAAGTGCTATAAGTGTGACATGGTAGGACATCTTAAAAGGAATTGGTCAAAGAGAAAAAATCATATGGAAGAAAAGAGAGGATCTTAATCTATAAGTACAGTTGCAGATTAAGAGGTGGAGGATGATCTCTTGGTGGTATCAGATGGTCACAGGCATAACACAGAGATGTGGACCCTGGATTCATCTTGTTTTCATCATTTACTCCCAATCGGTCATGGTTCAGCACTTACACAAAGGTTGATGAGGGAAGTGTGACTCCTAGAAATGATTATACATGGGCATTGGGTCATGACCAGCATGGCCCGACCTAGGCCTTCTAGGCCACTAAATAATTGGACCATGCCTGGCATGGCCTGTTATTAAATGGGTCATACTGGGCATGGCCTGTTAAAATTAAAAGCACACCCAGTATGGCCCACAACCTATTTTGGGATGGGTCATACTAGGCATGGCCCACCATGAGCCGTGCTAGGCATAATAAGACTTGGGCCATGCCTGGCATGGCTCGTAATGGCTTCAACTGGGCCATGTCAAGCATGGCCCACCACGGGCCATGCCTGGGCATGGCCTAATTGTAGTCATTTTTGGCCATTGAAAAATGGCTAGAAACGGCTAGTTGAGGGGGGTTTTATCATTTTAACCCCTTTAACAGCCATAAAATGAATAAATTGAGGGGTATTTTGGAACAAAAAATTTGGAGTCCTGTAAATATCCCATTCCTCCCTCATTCTCACAATACCAAACCAACTCTTTTCTTCTTCTCTACTACACTATTTCTCTCTTCTAGTAAGTTTTCTAGCAATTTAATTTTTAGTTTGCAACTAGCAAGTGTTCAAGTGCTACACAAGAGGAGGTTCTTGTTGAGAAGTTAGAAGTACAAGATAAAGAAGGTCACTTCTTATTGAGAGGCGAAAGCACTAGAGGAAGCTCGTAAATCTTGGCTCCATGCCTTCCTCTAGTCCTCTACTCAATTCGTTCTTGTGGTTAGTTTTTATTTTTTTGCATTCATCAATTTAGAATTTTAGATATGACATCTTATGACGAAAGTCATTTTGGCATACCCCCTGTTTCTGAGGGAGAGAAAACAAATCCCCAAGTTCTCTCTAGAACGAGTAAACCGAGTGAAGGTCAAACCTCTTCTCGTAAGGGGACTAGTGATGTTTGGAATGAATTTGATGAAATTATGGTTGATGGAGTCTTGAAAGTAAAATATAGAAAATGTACAAAATTTTATAGTTGTAATAGTAGTGGGGGAACATGCCATTTAAAAAGATATCAAGAGAGTCATAAGATGCATGATTCTCGTCTTCAAAGTATCATTAATTTACAAGGGGGATCACTTGCAGATACTTTTGCATATAATCATGAAAATCAAAGGAAATTACTTGTAAGATGGATAGTTAAGGATGAATTACCTTTTAGTTTATGTGAATCTTTTAATTTTAAAAAATAAGTTTAATTAGCCCTACAACCTGCTTATAGAAGAACTAGTAGGTGTACATTTATAAGAGTAGCTATGACAAACTTTTTAGCAATAAGACAAAGTTTAATTGAAATGCTCTCTATTTTGAATGCAAGAGTTTCTAACTTCTTTGGTCCTGTAGGTAGTAATTATTTTATTGCCATTGCTGCTCATTATATTGATAATGATTGGTAATTAAATAAATATATTCTTGCTTTTTATGCTTTTGATTTTTCACATTCTAGGCAACAACTTTCAAATGCCATTTATCAAATTTTATGCTCATACAATATTAATGATAAAATCATGTCTACTACTTTTGATAATGTATCTAATAATAATTATGTTGTTGTATTATTGAAAGACTTATTGCATCCCATGTTAAATGAAAATTTATTGCATATTAGATATGCATGTCATATCTTAAATCTTTCTATTCAAGCTGGCATGGGCATGATTCAAGATGTTATTTCAAAAATTATAAATATAATTTCTTTTATTCATGCTTCAAGATCAAGACTTCAAGAATTTAAGCAACTATGTCTAGATCATGGTAAATAGTTTAAAAAATTTAAACTTGATGTAATTACTCGTTGAAACTCAATATATAGTATGATACATGATGCATACTTATATAAAAACTTATTAAGTGCATATATTAATGATCATGGATTAGGCTTTATATTGACTGAAACTAATTGGAATAAAGGTAAAATTTTGAAAGATTTTTTGGTTAGTTTTTATAATGCTACTAATGTTCTTTCTGGTATTTATTATTCAACTTCATGTTCATTTTTACAACAAGCATATATAATTAGTGAAAAATTTCTGAACATAGATATGATGATGTTTTAATGCCTATTATTGAACAAATAAAATCTGAATGAATGAATATTGGGACAAGATATGTTCTATGCATAACTTAGCTGTTGTATTTGATCCTAGAATTAAATTAAGTAGTGTACTAATTTTAATTGATGCATATTATGAAAATTTGATTCAAGATCCTAAACTTGCTAAAAATGAGATAACACAAAATTTTCATGATATTTATGCTTTATATAATAAAAATTTCATGGATCTAGATTACCCGCACAAAGCTCTATTTCTTCTTCTAGTTCTCGTTTGTCATCTATTTTTTCATTCATTGCACAAAGAAAACATACACTTGCTTCAAGTTCATCTTCATCTTCTTTATATTCTTCATCTTTAAGTAGTGAACTAGAATTTTATTTACGAAATGATCTTTAGTCTGCATATGATGAAAATCAAATAGAGAATCTAGATTTATTAGTTTGATAGAAGAGTATTAAAAATTAATATCCACTACTACAAAAAGTTAAATAGACTACGGTAGATTTTAGGAAAAAGACTACATTTTTTGTAAAAAATGTAGTCTAATATTTTAGACTACGTTTTTATAATTTTTTATAAATTAAAAGACTACATCTTTTATTCAAAAATAGTCTTATATTATCTGATAATATAAAAAGACTATATTTTTAAATAAGACGTAGTCTTATATTATCTCATAATATAAAAAGACTACATTTTTAATTAAGACATAGTCTTATATTATCAGATGCTGCTCTCTCCCCTTTCCGTCTCCTCACTCCACCGCGCCTACAAATACGCGACCATCTCTCTTCCTACTCCTCACAGCCCAGGTACTACGACGCCCACCTTCCCCAGAGTAGATCGAGTTCGATTTCAAGAAGAATATTGGCCTCCGTCTCTCGCTCCTCTCTCGATCAGAAGCTGGCCATGGCAAAGCGCAGCTCCCACGGTAATTAAGTCCTTGTCCTCGTCGCTTTGTGAATCAAAATTCTCTGTATCAAAATTCTCTGTTAATTTAACACCAAGTTAGATGTGTAGTTATGTAGATGATGTTCATGATGATGCTTGCTGTCCTGATAATTTTAGCTAGCACCAACCTAGCTAGACAGGAGACAGGCTTCTTAATTATTATGCTTTATATGTGTCTCCTTGACATCATCGCCAATCTCATGGATGGTGTTCTCTTAATTTGTTGTGGCAAAGGGAGTTGTTGCAGGAGCAAAGGCAGCCATGGTTGCAACTGTTGCCTCGGCGATTCCCACTGTAAGCATCTCAAGTTTCCTTCTCTCATCATTTAAATATATATGTATATATATGGATCTGGCCATTTGAGCATGTTACATTATTATTTATTTTTTTTCTTAAATCAATTAGTTGGCTAGCGTGAGGATGATCCCATGGGCGAGGTCCTTCCTAAATCCCACAGCTCAGGCCCTCATCGTTTCATCAGGTTTTCAATCGCTTCTTATATATCTTCTGATGACGCCAAGTCACCTTCTTCGAACGTCGGGGAAAACGGACGTCTCGCTCCTGGGAATCCTGCAAGAAAAGTCTCCGAGGACCGGTGGCACCGGTGGGGACCCTCCGACGATCAAGTTAGTGGCTTGGGTTCAGACAAGGAACCGCTCTAGCGAAGAGGAGCTGAGGCGGTTAGGGTTTTTGCTGGGAGGAAGAAAGCTCAGAAAAACCAGAGTTCAGATCCCACTTACCGCGCTAGCTCCTATCCTTATATTGGCTTGAATACCTTATCCTACAATCTGAGGAGATTGCCCTCATACTATAGCCGTACGTGCCGGAGACATTCCCGTACCCTTTGTGGATATGATATGTTACGTGTCCAGCGGCCGCGAAGGCATGCGGTGCGCGCCGCCAGCTGATGGGACCAAGCATAGTTGCAAGCAGTAGCGTGCCGTACGCCGCAGTAAGGTATGGCCATGTACAGGGACATGCAATGCGCCAAACACCGTTATGAGGCATGGCCCTCCGTAACGGGGCTCAATCACGGAAGTGCTGAATGGTACGCTGCGGCGAGGCATGGTCATGCGCTGAATATCATGTATAAGTGTCGTGCCACCTGATATTTGCTGTTTTCCTTGGCAGTTGAGTTACGTGTTGACAGTTGATGACCCCCCCCTTCCCCCCGACCCCGAGGGGATGCCGGGGGTGGGGGAATGACAGTCACCCCGAGACCGGTGGGGGTCTCGGGGTTAAGAAATGATGACCTCCCCGACCCCGAGGGGGTGCCGGAGATGGGGGAATGACAGTGAACCCCGAGACCGGTGGGGGTCTCGGGGTTAAGAAATGATGACCTCCCCCGACCCCGAGGGGGTGCCGGGGTGGAGGAATGACGGTGCACCCCGAGACCGATGGGGGTCTCGGGGTTAAGAAATGATGACCTCCCCCGACCCCGAGGGGGTGCCGGGGTGGAGGAATGACGGTGCACCCCGAGACCGGTGGGGGTCTCGGGGTTAAGAAATGATGACCTCCCCCGACCCCGAGGGGGTGCCGGGGTGGAGGAATGATGGTGCACCCCGAGACCGGTGGGGGTCTCGGGGTTAAGAAATGATGACCTCCCCGACCCCGAGGGGGTGCCGGGGTGGAGGAATGATGGTGCACCCCGAGACCGGCGGGGGTCTCGGGGTTAAGAAATGATGACCTCCCCCGACCCCGAGGGGGTGCCAGGGTGGAGGAATGATGGTGAACCCCGAGGCCGGTGGGGGCCCCGGGGTTAAGAAATGATGGCCCCACCCCCTGACCCCGAGGGGGTCCCGGGGGTGGGGAAATGACAGTGAACCCCGTTACCTTCTGACGACTCTGGGATCAGTCATATCAGATGCCCCCTCGCCCCTGGGGTGAAGCGGGTCCCACCGCTGAGGCTCAAGGGGCGTTCTCCACGTGGCTGATCCCAGCCTTGTCTTTTATGCAGACGGTACGAGGGACGTAAGGAGGCGGCCCTCCGTACACTGCGCCAGCCATGATCACCCTCGAGAATGAGGACGGCTCTTCGGAGTCCGCGCAAAAAGGCGCATCATCATTTTCTTCCCATTACGGCAACGTCAGCAGGGTCCCACCACTGGCCGGGGGCGTGCCGCACCACGCGCCGGGGCGCTCCTCGAGGCAAACTGGCGTATAGCAAGAAGCCGCGTGGCTGACGAGACATGGCGGGACATTTTGAAAACTTAACAAAGCTAGCTAAGGGGGGGGTGGACTGATGCCTTATCGCCATCGTCTTCTTCCCTGTCTGTTCCACGGTTTCTCCTGCGATCTGCAAGCTCACACCCGATCTTCTTTTGACTTCCCAGGTTAGCTCTTTCTGCCACATCCATGAGTTCACCTTCCTGGACCTCGGAGGACGGTTCTGAGGACCGTCCTCCCTCTGTGAGGCTTCAGACTCTTCTCCTTCTCCTCCAATCGAGTGGTCCTCTGATTCAGAGGACCACGTACCTTTGGCCCGGCGATGGGCCGCCGATGGAGCCCCGTTGAGGGGCCACCGGCCGGGGGTTGGGACCTCCGCGAGGGCAGAGGAATCCCCAGGGGGGGTGGCCTCCTCGATGATGCGGTCGGATCTGGAAAGGATCCGGGCCCGTTATCGGATCCCTCGGGAGATCGACTTATTCCTGCCGACCCCCGACGACCGGGTTATCTCTTCCCGACCCGGTCGCGTAGCCTTCTACGAGGTCTGCCTGCAGGTAGGCCTCCGTCCCCCTTTCCATCCTTTTTTCGTCACTCTCCTTGACTTTACTCTTTGACCCCTTCCCAGCTAGTCCCGAACTCCTGTCGGGTAATTAGCGCTTTTGTTATTCTCTGCCATCGCTTAGGTATTACCCCTAGGGTCAGTTTATTTCGCAATTTCTACTCCCTTCGGGCCCAAAAGGGATGGTGGCTGTTTCAGCCCCGACCCAATAGGGTCCTGAAGCTCCTCCTGCCTTCGTCAATCAAGGGGTGGAAACCCCGTTTCTTTTTTGCCAATATTGACCAAGTCCAGCCCCGGTGGGGGGACCCCGATCTCCGGGGGAACACCGTGGCTGTCCAGCCTGGGGATCGGGAAGCAATGGGATTATTGCTGACCACCGAAATTCCTCGGTACACCCTATTGCTAGCGGAGGACAACTTCGAGTTGGCGGGCCTTGTCTCCCATCGGGGTAAGTCTTTTTCGCACTTAGCTAGAAATTTTTTTTTTTTTGTTCTGAAAACCTGACTTGCGTTATGCAGCGATGAAAGTTCCGAGGGCGAAGTTGATAAAGGCCGCCAAGAAGAGGGGCCGGGAAGGACCGTCCGGGGGGCAGCAAGCCCCGGCTCCAAAGCGCTCGGTGATCCGGGCCTCCCCTCCAGCACTGGCCTCCCCCCCGGGGCTCCGCAACACGTCCCAGTCATCACGGAGGTCGACCTTACGGCCGACACTCCATCGGAGGCGGGAGCTGCAGCGGGAGCTACCGCCATAGAGTCAGTAGCGGGGGAGCCTGCGCCAACCGAAGGGCTCCCGGTCCCCGAGGGAGCGACCCCATCCGGCGCTAGCAGGGACTGGGGTGAGGGACCATCCGGTCCCGCCAGCCCACCCCCCGAGGGGTCGGTTAGGGGTGACCCGCATGCAGAGCCGAGGGGATCCGAGGCGGAAGAGGGAGGTGGGGGCGTACCCAGGTCGCCCCTAGACTCCCTGGGCGATGGCCACTGGGCCGAGCGGGTCCTGGGCCCGGTCCTGGATCCTAGGATCATCGAAGGTCTTGGTCATCAGAAGACGGGCGAGTTCTTCCGGGAATCTTACGCCGCTGTGTTCAGGGTAAGCGACCTTCTTGCTTTTTACCCTTTATCGTTCATGTACACACATACTTTACTGACTTGGGGGCTTGTGCATGCAGATTGCGCACTCCCTAAAGGCTGCTAGGGAGGTGATCGCGGGGGAAAGAAACTTCTCCGGGAGGCGCAGGACCGCGCGGAAGCAGCAGAAAAGGCACTGGAGAAGGTCAAAGAGTCCTGCGCTAATGAGGTGAGAGCCGCCAAGAGCAGGGCGGAGACCGAGGCCAATCGCGCGCGCGCAGCAATCTCCCAGATGACAGAGTCCGAGGGCACGGTCATGGCAAGGGATATTCATATCTCGGAGCTGACCTCGGCTCTTCGGGAGGCTGAGGAACGGGCAGGAGCGGCGTCGGAGGAGGCCAGAGTGGCAAAAGAGGAGGCCGACCGGTATAAGGAAGAGACAGGTCGCGCCAGAGAAGCTGAAGGGCCGCGGCGGAGGCCCTCGCTGCGGAGAAAGCCCGAGCTGCCGGGCTCGTCGAGGAATACAGGTCGTCTGAGCGTTTCACACGACCTGGCCGAAGCTTCAGCCGCCGCGTTCCTCGACGGGTTCCAGTACGCCAAGGAGAGGGTGGCCAAGGATCTAAATTTCCCCACGCACTGGAGGTCGAGCTAGAACAATCGTCGGACCTGGCCCCTTCCGACGACGAACCCGCACCGGCGGAGCCTTGAGTTTGCGCCCATTATCTTGCTGTCTTTTCTTGCTTCTGTAAGCCCGACTATGTCGGAGTTTTGTAATCCTTCTTCGTTAATGAAAATACCCTTCTCAATGATTTTTGAACTGTTGTTGACTTTGTTGATTGATATGTGGCCCCACGACTCTATTCGTCCCGACGATTCTGGGGGACACCTTCCCACCTACGCCACTCCGCCTTAGTTACATGAACCCGCGAGTTAGAGCTAGGTAGGGTTGAATCTTGGGAGCGGGGGCACCGCTGGTCGGGGATTAGGCCGGTAGGCTCCCTCGGAGCTATAGGCGTAATGCCCGGTCAAGTATTGGACCTGGTGTTGGTCTGGCGCGCAGCTTGATGTTCGCGGGACTTGGCTTTGGTTTGACCGGCAGGGTGTCGGGTCTTGACCGCGATGAATCGTTGGTGCACCGCTCCGCCGGCGGTTAGCCGGGCTTTATGCCTGATTAGAGCAGGGCTTTGAGTGCCGACGGGGCGCCGGGCTTTTGTTGTTGAGAGCCAGTGGCACACTGCTCTGCCAGTGGTACACTGGGCTTTGTGCCTGGCTAGTGCAGGGCTTTGAGTGCCGACGGGGCCGGGCTTTTGTTGTGAGAGCCAGTGGCACACTGCTCTGCCAGTGGTACACTGGGCTTTGTGCCTGGCTAGTGCAGGGCTTTGAGTGCCGACGGGGCGCCGGGCTTTTGTTGTTGAGAGCCAGTGGCACACTGCTCTGCCAGTGGTACACTGGGCTTTGTGCCTGGCTAGTGCAGGGCTTTGAGTGCCGACGGGGCGCCGGGCTTTTGTTGTTGAGAGCCAGTGGCACACTGCTCTGCCAGTGGTACACTGGGCTTTGTGCCTGGCTAGTGCAGGGCTTTGAGTGCCGACGGGGCGCCGGGCTTTTGTTGTTGAGAGCCAGTGGCACACTGCTCTGCCAGTGGTACACTGGGCTTTGTGCCTGGCTAGTGCAGGGCTTTGAGTGCCGACGGGGCGCCGGGCTTTTGTTGTTGAGAGCCAGTGGCACACTGCTCTGCCAGTGGTACACTGGGCTTTGTGCCTGGCTAGTGCAGGGCTTTGAGTGCCGACGGGGCGCCGGGCTTTTGTTGTTGAGAGCCAGTGGCACACTGCTCTGCCAGTGGTACACTGGGCTTTGTGCCTGGCTAGTGCAGGGCTTTGAGTGCCGACGGGGCGCCGGGCTTTTGTTGTTGAGAGCCAGTGGCACACTGCTCTGCCAGTGGTACACTGGGCTTTGTGCCTGGCTAGTGCAGGGCTTTGAGTGCCGACGGGGCGCCGGGCTTTTGTTGTTGAGAGCCAGTGGCACACTGCTCTGCCAGTGGTACACTGGGCTTTGTGCCTGGCTAGTGCAGGGCTTTGAGTGCCGACGGGGCGCCGGGCTTTTGTTGTTGAGAGCCAGTGGCACACTGCTCTGCCAGTGGTACACTGGGCTTTGTGCCTGGCTAGTGCAGGGCTTTGAGTGCCGACGGGGCGCCGGGCTTTTGTTGTTGAGAGCCAGTGGCACACTGCTCTGCCAGTGGTACACTGGGCTTTGTGCCTGGCTAGTGCAGGGCTTTGAGTGCCGACGGGCGCCGGGCTTTTGTTGTTGAGAGCCAGTGGCACACTGCTCTGCCAGTGGTACACTGGGCTTTGTGCCTGGCTAGTGCAGGGCTTTGAGCCGACGGGGCGCCGGGCTTTTCTGTGAAAATTTAGGTAGCTAAAATTGACTTGTTAATATTGACAAGGGGCGAAAACCCAAGTGAACACAGGAAAGTTGCTTAATCATGAAAAAGAAATTCGTTACTGATAATACCGACGGAGGTTATCTGCATTCCACGTCCTAGGGAGAGGCGTCCCATCAAGTTCTTCAACTTTATAAGCCCCGTGGTGGAGCGTCTCGGTGATTCGGTAAGGCCCCTCCCAGTTAGGGGCCAGCTTGCCTCCCTCAGTTGGCTTTGAGACCTCCGCCCGTCGAAGGACTAGATCTCCTGGTAGGAACATCCGGGGGCGCACGCGTGCGTTATAGTATTTTGCGGCCCGTTGCCGGTAGGCTGCCATTCGAAGCCGCGCCCTGTCCCGCACTTCCTCCACCAAGTCGAGGTTGGCTCGCAGTTGGTCGGGGTTACCTTCTTCACTGTAAGCCTCCACCCGGGGGCTGGGTGCTCCAATCTCCACAGGAATAACAGCCTCAGAGCCAAAGACCAAGCTGAATGGCGTTTCGCCGGTGGGGGTTCGTGGCGTTGTATGATAAGCCCATAGCACGTTGGGGAGTTCTTCTACCCATCGTCCCTTGCAGCCATCCAGTCGAGTCTTTAGTCCCTGGAGGATGATCCGGTTAGTCACTTCAGCTGCCCCGTTGGTTTGAGGATGCCCGACGGAGGTGAACCTCTGACAGATGCCCAGCTCGGAGCAGAACTCCCGGAAAGGTGCGTTGTCAAACTGCCGGCCATTATCAGTGACTAGAGTGCGTGGCAGCCCAAACCGACATATGATTGACTTCCAGAAGAAAGATCTCACTTTACTCTCGGTAATCTTGGCCAGAGCCTCAGCTTCAACCCACTTGGTGAAGTGATCCACCGCCACCAGGAGAAACTTCCGCTGCCCGGAAGCCGGGGGAAATGGACCTAAGATATCCATACCCCACTGGGCGAAGGGCCAGGGTGCCACCAGAGGAGTTAGGTGAGACGTTGGCTGTCGCTGAATATTGGCATGACGTTGGCAGCTATCGCACTTCTTGACAAGCTCGGCCGCGTCCTCCTTCATTGTCAACCAGAAATACCCTTGGCGTAGGGCCTTGTATGCTAGGGCTCTGCCCCCCAGGTGACTCCCGCATACACCCTCGTGGATCTCCCTAAGGATATAATCTGATTCTGCTGGCCCCACACATCTAAGGACCGGATATGAGAATGATCTCCGATAAAGCTTCCCGTCCATCATCAAGAATCTCGGGGCCCTTCGCCTGAGCAGCTTGGCCTCCGCCGGGTCCCCTGGGAGAGTACCGTCGGTCAAGTATCGGATGTAGGCATCCATCCAGGAGGGCTCCGGCTCCACTGGTAATGCTTCATCCGCGGCCTCAATGCTTGGGACTTGTAGATGCTCCACGTATGTTCTCCCAACGTCCCGTCGACCGAAGTGGCCAAGCGGGACAGCGCGTCAGCCCTGGCATTCTCTGCCCTGGGGATATAGCTGACACGGAAGTAAGAAAAATGAGACGCCTGGGACTGCACCTTGCTCAAGTAGCGGGACATGGTCGGGTCCCTAGCCTCGTACTCCCGGTGATTTGTCCAGAAATGAGTTGAGAGTCTGTGAAGGCCTCAAGCGCCCCGCCCAGCTCCTTAGCTAGTCTCATCCCCGCCAGCAGGGCTTCGTATTCCGCCTGATTATTGGTCGCCGGGAACTGGAATCTGAGAGCGTACTCCACCACGTCTCCCTCCGGGCTCGCAAGAATGAGTCCGGCTCCACTCCCTTGAGAGTTTGCCGCTCCATCTACATGCAGGATCCAGTCCTCCGCCTCTCCCAATAAGGGAGGGTCCACAAACTCCTCCGGTCGCGCCTCCTCCACGTCCTTCTCGGTCCAGGAGCATTCGACTAGGAAATCCGCCAACACCTGGGACTTCATGGCTGATCTTGGCCGGATGGACAGGTCGAACTCGCTTAGCTTGATGGCCCATTTAGCCAGCCGGCCGGAGGTGTCGGGGCGAGACAGGATAGCTCGCAGGGGCTGGTCCGTAAGCACCACGATGGGATGAGCTTGAAAATAAGGCCGAAGGCGCTGAGTAGAGACCACCAGGGCGAAGATAATCTTCTCGGTTTTTGAATACCTGGTCTCAGCGTCATGGAGTACCTTGCTGGTATAATAGATTGGCCTCTGGACTCCGTCGGTACCCATGCGCACAAGCACGGAGCTAACGGCCTCGGGGGAAGCAGCCAGATATAAAAAGAGCTCCTCCCCACCTACAGGCTTGGACAGTAGCGGAGGAGTGGAGAGAAACTGCTTCAATTCTTCAAAGGAGCCCTGACACTCTTTCGTCCACTCGAAGCCATTAATCTTGCGCAGCGCCTTGAAGAAGGGCAGGCACCTCTCCGCCGACCTTGACATGAAACGACTCAAGGCCGCCACCCTCCCCGTCAGGCGTTGCACCTCCTTCTTGCTGACCGGAGGCCGCATCTCCAGGATGGCTCTGATCTTGTCGGGGTTGGCTTCGATCCCGCGCTGGGTCACCATGAAACCCAGGAACTTGCCAGCTGCTACTCCGAAGGCGCATTTGCGGGGGTTGAGCTTCATCCGGTATCGGCGCAGATTGTTGAAAGTTTCCTCGAGGTCGGTTACATGGTCTTCTACATTGGTGCTCTTGGTCAGCATGTCATCCACATATACCTCCATGTTGCGCCCCAGCTGGTCTTCAAAAATCTTATTCATTAATCTTTGATAAGTAGCCCCGGCGTTTTTCAGTCCAAAGGGCATCACCCTGTAGCAGTAGATCCCCTTCTCCGTGACGAAGGAGGTTGCTTCTTCATCCGCCGGGCTCATTCTGATTTGATTATACCCCGAGAACGCATCCATGAAACTGAGCGTCCCATGCCCGGAGGTGGCGTCCACCAGCTGGTCGATTCGGGGGAGCGGAAAGCTGTCCTTGGGGCACGCCTTATTGAGGTCGGTGAAGTCCACGCACATTCTCCAGCTTCCGCTGGCCTTGCGAACCATCACGACGTTTGCCAACCAGTCGGGGTATCGCACCTCGCGAATGTGGCCAGCCGCCAGCAGCTTCCGCACCTCCTCGTCTACAGCCTTCTGCCGGTCCGGGGCAAAACTCCTTTTCTTCTGTCTGACGGGCCGGCACTCCGGTCGAATGTTGAGCTGATGTGTAATCACCTCCTCCGGGATCCCGGGCATGTCGGACGCAGACCATGCGAAGACGTCGACGTTGGCCCGCAGAAACGCAAGGAGCCGGTCCCGAGCCTCGTCCGGAAGCAAGGCCCCAACACGGACCGTCCGCTCAGGGTCCTCCCCGAGGGGGAAGGTGAGTAGCTGCTCGGCCGGTTCCCCCCTCCTCTCCAAGTCTCGTGGGTCAAGGGCCTCGGGTGTCGGTGCAGATGGCTGTGCAGGTGCCGCCTCCTGGGGACTGGGGGCCAAATGATAGCAAAGTGCCGGTAGGCCCTGCTCTCCTCGCATCTCGCCGACCCCTCTGCCGGTGGGAATCTCACAAGGAGCCTCTTGGTCGATATGACGGCATCCAAGAGGTTGAGCCCGGGCCGCCCAAGAATTGCGTTGTACGCCAGGGGCACTCGTACCACCAGAAATTTTATAAGGACAGTGCTTTGGCACGGAGCCGTCCCGGCCGTCACGGGGAGAGTAATTTCCCCCTCGACCCTCACGGAATCTCCTGTGAACCCCATCAAAGGTGTGACGACAGGTCGAAGTAAATCATGCGACAGGTTCATGCGAACAAAGGCGTCGTAATTCAAAACATCTACAGAGCTTCCACTGTCGACTAAGATTCTTTTTACAGGGTGCTTAGCAATCGTCATGGATACGACGACGCTATCATCATCTTTATTTACAACCCCCTCCAAGTCCTTTTTGAAAAAAGGAATTACAGCATCTACCCCTTCCTCTCCTCTTGGCTTCTTTGCCGGGCCTCCTGCCCCCCAGGAAATCATTGCCACTGTCTTCTCCGTCGGGGCGTTGTCGATCACCGGTGGCGCGGGTGCTGAGGGGCCAGGAGCTCCCGGGTTATTCCTTTGAACAAACTTCCTCAGATGGCCTTGTTGAATAAGGTCTTCAATGGCCTTCTTCAGCTGCCGGCAGTCGTCGGTGTTGTGGCCATGGTCCCGGTGGTAGCGGCAGTAGAGGTTTTTGTTCCTGGGGATCTTCGGGTTGATGGGAGGAGGGCGTTGTAGATAAGGCTCCCCTTCGATCTCGAGCAGGATCTGGGATATTGGAGCAAGCAGCGGGGTGTAAGGCCCGTCTCTCGGTGCAGGAGGTCGAGGACGGTTGTCTGGTCGGCGAGGAGGCTCGGGCCTCCTGGGGCGGGCTTCCGCAGGTTCTGGCTGGGTTGGCTTCCGGGGTATACTCCCGCCGGCTTCACGCCGGGAAAAGTCAGCTTCGTCCGCCCGGATGTACTTTTGGGCGCGGATCAAAAGTTCGGAGTAGGAGCCCGGCGGCTTCTTGTCAAGAGAGTATGCGAAGCGGAAGGGCGAAGCCCCCGCTTCAAAGCCAGGGTTGCCACGAGTCCTCCAGGTTGTAGACTTCCAAGGCGGCCTCCTTGAACCGGGCAACGTAGTCCCGTAGGGTTCGCCGTTCTTCTGCTGCACGGCAAACAGGCTGTCTGCCACCCTTGGAATCTTCCGGCAGGCGTCAAAGTGGGCCAGAAAAGCCCTCTCCAACTGGCGGAAGGAGTCGATGCTTCGTGGCGGCAGACGTGAATACCAAGCCCGGGCAGCTTTTTTCAGGGTAGCCGGGAAAGCAACACACATGAGCGAGTCAGTGGCCCCCTGAACTTGCATGAGTACCTTATAGCTCTCCAAATGGTCTAGGGGGTCCGTGGTCCCGTCGTAAGGGTCCAGTTGAGGAAGGCGAAACCTGGTGGAGATAGGCTCTTCCATGATGCGGCGAGACAGAGGAGGCCGACTGTCATAATCAGTCTCTGGCAGGTGAGTGATCCGACGGCTGAGCTCCTCCAGCTTCTGGTTGCACTCCTCGAGTCGACGCTCAGCTCGACGAGGCATCCGGCCATCAAAGGAGCCCTCCCCCGAAGACTCAGAAGAAGAGCGGGGGCGGCGATGCCGGCGCGTGCGCTCCGCCTCCTTTCCGTGCCGCCGCTTAGGAGAGACGCTGGCGTGGCGAGAGGGAGACCGGGGCCTTTTGGATGCTTCGCGGGGATGTGGCTTGGCCGGGATCGGCGGTGATGATCTGCAGGAACGGGCGACCTCCGGCGGGTGGAGTGCTGGCTAGGCTGCACCACCCCTGGGACGACGGGTTTGGCTCCGGCTGCTGCAAGGCCGCCTGCTGGTGCTGCAGACCTTGAACCATCGCAGTCAACGACTGGACCTGCGTGGCCAAGGCTGCGAGTCGATCCTCCTGGAGCCGCTGCGAAGCAGGCGCGGGGGCGTCATTTGACGGAGCAGAAGGCCCTGCCCCCTGGAGATCGGAGGCTCTGGATAGATGGATGTGAGAGCCGGGGGGGCTTCCGCGGGTGGACCAGCCCCGCAGTGCTGCCCCCCAGCGCGACCGGTTGAAACTCCCTTCGTTCGAGTAGTCACCATGGCTTCAAAGTCTTGAAGGCAGGAGAAAAAGAAGGCAGCTGGTTCGATGTCTTTCTTGCACCCCCCTTCCTGGCGCGCCAATCTGATGACGCCAAGTCACCTCCTTCGAACGTCGGGGAAAACGGACGTCTCGCTCCTGGGAATCCTGCAAGAAAAGTCCCCGGGGACCGGTGGCACCGGTGGGGACCCTCCGACGATCAAGTTAGTGGCTTGGGTTCAGACAAGGAACCGCTCCAGCGAAGAGGAGCTGAGGCGGTTAGGGTTTTTGCTGGGAGGAAGAAAGCTCAGAAAAACCAGAGTTCAGATCCCACTTACCGCGCTAGCTCCCGTCCTTATATTGGCTTGAATACCTTATCCTACAATATGAGGAGATTGCCCTCGTACTATAGCCGTACGTGCCGGAGACATTCCCGTACCCTTTGTGGATATGATATGTTATGTGTCCAGCGGCCGCGAAGGCATGCGGTGCGCGCCGCCAGCTGATGGGACCAAGCACAGTTGCAAGCAGTAGCGTGCCGTACGCCGTAGTAAGGTATGGCCATGTACAGGGACATGCAACGTGCCAAACACCGTTATGAGGCATGGCCCTCCGTAACGGGGCACAATCACGGAAGTGCTGAATGGTACGCTGCGGCGAGGCATGGTCATGCGCTGAAAATCATGTATAAGTGCCGTGCCACCTGATATTTGCTGTTTTCCTTGGCAGTTGAGTTACGTGTTGACCGTTGATGACCCCCCCCCCCCGACCCCGAGGGGATGCCGGGGGTGGGGGAATGACAGTGCACCCCGAGACCGGTGGGGGTCTCGGGGTTAAGAAATGATGACCTCCCCCGACCCCGAGGGGGTGCCGGGGGTGGGGGAATGACAGTGCACCCCGAGACCGGTGGGGTCTCGGGGTTAAGAAATGATGACCTCCCCCGACCCCGAGGGGGTGCCGGGGTGGAGGAATGATGGTGCACCCCGAGACCGGTGGGGGTTTCGGGGTTAAGAAATGATGACCTCCCCCGACCCCGAGGGGTGCCGGGGTGGAGGAATGATGGTGCACCCCGAGACCGGCGGGGGTCTCGGGGTTAAGAAATGATGACCTCCCCCGACCCCGAGGGGGTGCCGGGGTGGAGGAATGATGGTGAACCCCGAGGCCGGTGGGAGCTCCGGGGTTAAGAAATGATGGCCCCACCCCCGACCCCGAGGGGGTCCCGGGGGTGGGAAAATGACAGTGAACCCTGTTACCTTCTGACGACTCTGGGATCAGTCATATCATCTTCTTTATATATATATTATAGCTGTGGAAAACAATGAAAATAAATTGAAATTGAATGATTAATGAGAAGGGATTTTCGGTGCATGCAGCGGCGGGGGCGGCATACTTCATAGTTGCAGACAAGACGGTGTTGGCTGCGCAGCGAGGAAGAACTCGTTCAAGGACGCTTGCTAGGGTGGCAGCGAGGCTTGAGAGGCCGGCGATATACCAGCAATATATATATAGCTAGCTCGTTGTAGATCTTGATGCAGATCTCCATTCTTGTATGAGAAATAATCTAAATGTAAAAAGCTAGCAGCTACTAGCGGGTTGAAGTTTCTCTCCCAAAAAAAAAATCCTAAATAATATTTTGTTCTTTATAAGAAGTTTTGCACCATGCTGAAGGGAATTTGGATGGCGATGCCACTTTTATCTTCGACCGTTCAACCATAATGAATCAGTGTTTTAATGTTGACGGGAACAAAACGATGCGAGTGTCCAGACAACTCCATTAAATGATTTTTTTTTTCTTTTGGCTTGCCATGTGCTCTCGATGGAACGACTTCTTTTCTTTTATTTTGTCACAAATGAAGTCAGATAATCTACCCCACCGCAGACGGTGCCATAACTTTGCCATTAGCCTGGGGGAGATAGCGTCAACCGGCAGGCTTGTGCCAGGCGACGCTTTTATAATATTGTGCGCTGTACGTAGATCATCAAGGCTGAAAAAAAGCTTGAGGCGTTGAGCGGCTCGACACACGTGTTGCTAAAGGGTTTGATCAAAAATTTATTTTAATTTTAATTTTAATTTTAAAAAAATTAATATAAATTAAATTAAATTATGTATATATATTATATAAATTTTTATTTGCACTATAATTGAAAGTATGTATGTATAAATAAATAGATTGTGTAAAAGTTATATTTTTTATTATGTATTAAGTTGTATTTGTTCACATAAAATTTATTATGAAAATCAAGCTTATGGCCATTTAAAATAGGATTACTTAAACAATATAAGAAGTTTGATATTTAGTGATGCCAAAATAGTATCGCTAAATAGTAAAAATACATTGCTAATATAAATTAACGATGCGGAGATTCAAAAATATGTTACAAAATTCTTCATCGCTAACGAAATTATTTGTCTCGTGCAACGCTAATTAGTGACTCCACTAGTAACACCTTAATAGCATTGCTAATTAGCGATGCTCTAATGGCATCGCTAATGGTATCGCTAATTTGCAATGTCATTAGCGACCCCTTAATGGCATCCCTAATTAGTAACATCTTTATTATTTTATTTATTTTAAAATTAATATTTATTTAATTATTGTTTATATTATATAATTAAAAACATGTTTACTCGTTTAGATAATATGAAATTATAAGTAAAAACATGTTCACAAATAAATTATATGAATACCTTATATTAAAAGTAAAATATATATAATAAAAATGTTTATAATACAAAACAGTAGCACATAAGTACCAAATAGTAGCACATAAATACACTACTCATAAAATATAAAGAAAATTTGAAATATCAATGCCGATCAGCTGGAGTGAGGGTTATCTGGAGTTGGAGGTAGAGTAGAGAATTGTATAGACTACAATTTGTTCTTAACGAATGCATTTCTCTCATTGTTCCTGCTGGATGTCTGCAATTTTGGTCATCATCATAGATCTTGCTTTTTGATTCAACAAACTGGATCAACGATAGCCTTCAATTACAGAAAAAAAATTGAACATTAATGGAAAGAAAAAAATGTACCTGATTCAGCTACCGGAGAGATAGGAGACACCAATGGAAGATGTGATAGGGGGCATCTCTAGCAAGGAGGGAACTGAGGGGGGGAGATCAGTGGTGACGCGGCCCAAGGGCCTCTAGCAAGGGGGGGTATCAAGCACGAGGGTAGACAACGATGGGGGGTGGAGATCAGTATTGCAGCCTGGGAGGCTCTAGTAGGGGGGGATCGACCGGGGGCGGGGGGGGTTGGAGATCGGTGTCGCAGCCCTGAGGGCTCCAGTATGAGGGGATCAACGGCAACTGAAGGGTGGAGATCAGTGTCGCTGCCTAAGGGCTCCAGCAAGGGGGATCGTACATGGGAGGAGCGACGGCGACCAGAAAGGGACCAGGAGCACAGGGTGGCAAGGGAAATGAGGGCAAGAGTGTGGGCTGAAAAGAAAATTGAAAGCGGGACAGGCACGCGTGCCTCATTACTTTAGCGATGCACTGGCATTGCTAAAGTAGCACGCGTGCTAGCGATGTCCAACGCATTGCTAAGACATGCGCCCCCTCGCTGAGCACTCGCACTGCATAGTGACACGCTTAGCGACGTCCTTACGCACCTTGTTGCATAGTACACGCACACTTGCATGGCTAATTAGAGACTCTTTGGCATCGTTGAGCACATCACTGATTTTATTTATCACTAACTCCTCGCTCCTTAATCGTTGATTTTTTCGATAGGGTTGTGCATCGTTGTTCCATCGTTATTTAGCGACGTATATTTGTAGCATCACTAATTGGCGTTACTAAAATATAAAATTCATATAGTAAAATTGATATAATGGATCGAAATCAAATCAAATTTTTTAATTCGATTTACTAAAGCAATCAAATTGTTTTTTATTTTAATGATTTAATTTTAATTATACTTCTAAAGTTACATGAATCTACACATCCTAAGAGTCGTAGGCTCCAACGTCATGGTATTGAAATAAGGGGTTCATTTCTTTTAGGAATTAGCTCATGCTGATTTACGAGCACCCTTCTCCGTCACCTTTAATCATGGCTTTAAATATTATCTATTACTTATTGTTGATTTTTCTTGCTACCATGGCGTTTGCTTACTTTAGAAGAAATTTGCTGTTATAGTTGTTGGGCCTGGTGTGGTACTATCAAGGCTCAGGTTGAGCTAACTTGCATTGAACTAGGTGTGGGTTCAAGGGTTGAGACTGGGTATGGGTTTAATGGTTGAGATTAAATCAAGTTACGGGTATACACGGGCTTGAGGATTAGTTTAATCTCATTGAATTAGTCCATGGAAGTTTTTGTTGAGTTTGGACCAAGCCCACTTGGTCATATATTTAAACTCTAGTTTCTAGGGTTTATGAAATAAGGAACATATTCTTTTCTCTCAAGAAATAATCCTCTTCATCTTCCTCATCATCATCTCCCCCATCCTCTCCATCTTCCCAAGCTACGTCGTTCATATGTTGGGGGTTCTGGGGGCTTCGTCTTGATCCAGCCACCGGATGGTCCGGAACTCGATTTAGGAGGACGCGGTGAAGTGGAGTTGCTTAGGGCATGCTCCAGGAAGAAACTCATGTCACAAGAGTTTCGCCAGGGAAAGGGAGTGGGGTCAGCTTAAATCTTTAAAAGAGGAAGGGGGCATGCGATTTGAACCAGAAACCTAAAGGTTGAGGGATGAGGTAATTTACTACTATACCAATTTGATTGTTAATAATAAAAAATGAAATCCTAGGATATTTCTTTAGTGAGGGGATTCTACTGCTGTTCATCAATAACTAAACCCCAACAGTTGGTATCGGAGCCTAGTTCAAAAAGTAATTTGAAGATCTTCAAGGGCTGAAAAGTTTTAGCAAGGCCTTATCAGGGTACTCTCTATTTTCTAAAATATTTTGTGCTATTATTGGTTGAGATCTGACCATGGGTAGTAGCATAAAAATAGATTTTAAGAAGTTTGATGAAAAAAAAAGTTTCTTCATGTGGAAAGTCTGGATAAGGACCTTTTCGCACCGCAGGGTTTAGATTTACCTTTGGAGGAAAGGCCAAATGGAATGACAGATAAGCAGTGGATGTCATTGGAGAAGAGAGCATGTTCAGCAATCAGATAATGTCCGACAAATTCAGCCCTCTATTCAGTGCTAAATGAGAAGACCCCGAAGGGACTCTGATCAAAGTTGCACACCCTTTACATGGGGAAGAATATATGAACAAATTGATGTTGAATAAGCGCCTCTATAGCCTTCGGATGGCAGAAGATGAAGATGTGCTGGGTCACATCCAGGTACTCGAGCAGATGATCAATGAATTGTTGAATGTTGGATCAAGATGGAAGAGAAAGATAAAGCACTTTTGCAATTGTGTTCACTACCCATATCATATGACTCATTGGTCATGACACTGCTTTACGGTAGGAGATATTGTTCTATAAAGATATTATCTTGGTGCTTCAGACGAATGAGTTGAGGGAGAAGATGACCAAGAAAGCTATTCCCAAGAGCATCTATCAGTTGGAAAAAGGTCAGGTAGAGGTAGGGACAGGAGCAGGCCTAGGGGACAGTTAAAGTTCAGAAAGGCTAAGTGCTACAAGTGTGGCAAGGTAGGACATCTTAAAAGGAAATGTTCAAAGAGAAAAAATCATATGGAAGAAAAGAGAGGATCTGAATCTGTAAGTACAGTTGCAGATCAAGAGGTAGAGGATGATCTCTTGGTGGTATTAGATGGTCACAAGCATAACACAGAGATGTGGACCTTGGATTCAGCTTGTTTTCATCATTATACTCCCAATCGGTCATGGTTCAGCACTTACACAAAGGTTGATGAGGGAAGTATGACTCCTAGAAATGATTATACATGAGCATTGGGTCATGATCGGCACGGCCTGACCTAGGCCTTCTAGGCCACTAAATAATTGGACCATGTCTGGTATGGCCTGTTATTAAATGGGTCATATCGGGCATGGCCCATTAAATTTAAAAGCACGCCCGGTATGGCCCATAACCTATTTTGGGATGGGTCATACTAGGCACGGCCCGCCATGAGCCGTGCTAGGCATAATAAGACTTGGGCCATGTCTGGCATGGCCCGTAATGGCTTCAACTGGGCCATGTCACGGGCCATGCTTGGGCATGGCCTAATTGTAGCCATTTTTGGCCATTGAAAAATGGTTAGAAACGGCTAGTTGATGGGTTTTACCATTTTAACCCCTTTAACAACCATAAAATGAATAAATTAAGGGGTATTTTGGAAAAAAAATTGGAGTCCTGTAAATATCCCTTTCCTCTCTCATTCTCACTATACCAAACCAACTCTTTTCTTCTTCTCTACTACTACTATTTCTCTCTTCTAGTAAGTGCTCTAGCAATTTAATTTTTAGTTTGCATCTAGCAAGTGTTCAAGTACTACACAAGAGGAGGTTCTTGTTAAGAAGTTAGAAGTACAAGATAAAGAAGGTCACTTCTTATTGAGAGGCGAAAGCACTAGAGGAAGCTCACAAATCTTGGCTCCACGCCTTCACCTCTGGTCCTCTACTCAATTCCTTCTTGTGGTTAGTGTTTATTTTTTTGCATTCATCAATTTAGAATTTTAGATATGACATCTTATGATGAAAGTCATTTTGGCATGCCCCCTGTTTCTGAGGGAGAGAAAACTAATCCCCAAGTTCCCTCTAGAACTAGTGAACCGAGTGAAGGTCAAACCTCTTCTCGTAAGAGGACTAGTGATGCTTGGAATGAATTTGATGAAATTATGGTTGATGGAGTATTGAAAGTAAAATATAGAAAATGTACAAAATTTTATAGTTGTAATAGTAGTGGGGGAACATGTCATTTAAAAAGATATCAAGAGAGTCATAAGATGCATGATTCTCATTTTCAAAGTATCATTAATTTATAAGGGGGATCACTTGCAGATACTTTTACATATAATCATGAAAATCAAAGAAAATTACTTCTAAGATGGATAGTTAAGGATAAATTACCTTTTAGTTTATGTGAATCTTTTAATTTTGAAAAATAAGTTCAATTAGCCCTACAACCTGCTTATAGAAGAACTAGTAGGCGTACATTTAGAAGAGTAGCTATGACAAACTTTTTAGCAATGAGAGAAAGTTTAATTGAAATGCTCTCTATTTTAATTACAAGAGTTTCTTTAACTTCTGATATTTGGTCCTGTAGGTAGTAATTATTTTATTGCTATATAATATTCTTGCTTTTCATGCTTTTGATTTTTCACATTCTAGGCAACAACTTTCAAATGCCATTTATCAAATTTTATGCTCATATAATATTAATGATAAAATCATGTCTACTACTTTTGATAATGTATCTAATAATAATTTTGTTGTTGTATTATTGAAGGACTTATTGCATCCCATGTTAAATGAAAATTTATTGCATATTAGATATGCATGTCATATCTTAAATCATTCTATTCAAGCTGGCATGGGTTTGATTCAAGATGTTATTTCAAAAATTAGAAATATAATTTCTTTTATTCATGCTTCAAGATCAAGACTTCAAGAATTTAAGCAACTATGTCTAGATCATGATAAATAATTTTAAAAATTTAAACTTGATGTAATTACTCGTTGTAACTCAATATATAGTATGATACATGATGCATACCCATATAAAAACTTATTAAGTGCATATATTAATGATCGTAGATTAGGCTTTACATTGACTGAAACTGATTGGAATAAAGGTAACATTTTGAAAGATTTTTTGGTTAGTTTTTATAATGCTACTAATGTTCTTTCTGGTATTTATTATTCAACTTCATGTTCATTTTTACAACAAGCATATATAATTAGTGAAAAATTCGCTGAACATAGATATGATAATGTTTTAATTCCTATTTTTGAACAAATAAAATCTAAATGAATGAATATTAGGATAAGATATGTTCTAGCATAACTTAGCTATTGTATTTGATCCTAGAGTTAAATTAAGTGGCCTACTAATTTTAATTGATGCATATTATGAAAATATGATTCAAGATCCTGAACTTGCTAAAATAAGATAACACATGCAACTTTTTCATGATATTTATGCTTTATATAATAAAAAATTTCATGGATCTAGATTACTCGCACAAAGCTCTATTTCTTCTTCTAGTTCTCGTTTGTCATCTATTTTTTCATTCATTGCACAAAGAAAACATACACTTGCTTCAAGTTCATCTTCATCTTCTTTATCTTCTTCATCTATAAGTAGTGAACTAGAATTTTATTTACGAAATGATCTTTAGTCTGCATATGATGAAAATCAAATAGAGAATCTAGATTTAATAGTTTGATGGAAGAGTATTAAAAATTAATATCCACTACTATAAAAAGTTAAATAGACTACAATATATTTTAGGAAAAAGACTACATTTTTTGTAAAAAATGTAGTCAAATATTTTAGACTATGTTTTTATAATTTTTCATAAATTAAAAGACTACATCTTTTATTCAAAACATAGTCTTATATTATCTGATAATATAAAAGACTATATTTTTAATTAAGACATAGTCTTATATTATCTGTTAATATAAAAAGACTATGTTTTAAAGTAAGACGTAGTCTTATATTATCTGATAATATGTCAAAAAGACTAAGTTTTTAATTAAGATGCAGTCTTATATTATCTGATAATATAAAAAGACTATATTTTTAATTAAGAGGTAGTCTTATATTATCTTAAAATATAAAAAGACTACAGTCTAATATAAAACTAAAAATTTATCTTTTTCCTTTCTCCTAATTCACTTCCCTCCTTTTTTTTTTTAACGAAACCTCCATACCCAAAGTTAAATTTCATTCTTCCATCCGCAGTTTTGTTGATTAGGATTTTGTTTGCGGAGACCCCTCCCTTGGAGCTCTCTTCCTCCTCCTCCCTTCCTCTCTCTGTGTTTTTCATATGTTGGTGGAGCCTTCCAGAGACGGGTGGCTAGTTTTGGGGCCGGCGGTAAAGGAAATCGAAGCAGATAAAAGACGCACATTTTTCCTCTATTTCTGCTAATCTTCCCTACTAGTAAGAAAATCAGCATATCACTCATAATCCATGCCGACGAAGCCCATCGAGTCGGAGCTCATCTCATCCCCACCGACCTCGCCAACGACGATGAGGTACGACATGAAGTGGAAGGTGTGAGCAAGGGCACTGGCCATGGCGCCGGCGTCCACCACCCCCCCTTCACAAGCAGCAGACTCCTCCTCCGTCCATCTCTTGAGCGCCTCGAACATGAGCTCAGGCTCGTGCTGCATCACTTGCAGGACGTCCGCACACGATGGCCCTGGCACCACCTGCGTCATCGTGAAGCAGTGCGGCCCGTCACTTTGCGTGACCCACATAATGCTCAGCCCCCCAAACAGGTTGTGCAACCCCCCGAGTAACTCCTGGTAAACCTCGCCCAAAAACATGCCGAGATAGTAACCCCCCTCCTTGCGGCCACCGCCCTCGAACTCATGCAGCGGGAGGCTCGACCTCCCGCCAATGAACTGGTTCATTTTGCCATCACTGTCGCACGTCAGATCTAACAGCACTCCTTCCACCCTCGGACACTGGTCGAGCCAATGGATTGGCATGATAGGAAATAGTTGTCCGATCGCCCAGTAGTTCGAAATCGAGTTGAAGAGAGAGAGATTCACATGGTACATCACTACAAGAAAATAAAAATATAGCAACGCCCAAATGCGTCGCAAATGTGCCGCTATAGCTTGTTTAGCGATGCATTAGCGACGCAATTAAGGCATCGCTAAAATGGTCGACACAATCTCAATTTGTCGCAGTTGCATCGCTTAACAGCGACTCTCTGTGATGCACTAAATGCGTCGTAATATATTACGATGCAACAAAATGCGTCGCAATATTGCGACTCATACTGAATGTGTCGCTAATTGAAAAATAATTTTTTAAAAAATAGTTGTGATAGACAATCTCGTCGCAATTGAGTCGCTAATTAATAAATTTATTTTTTTAAAAAAAATTTAAAAAAAATATATTTTTTAATTTTTTTAAATTAATTGCGATGAAAAATAGCATCGCTAATTAATGAATTTATATTTTAAAAAAAATAAATAAAATAATTTTAATTTTTTAAAAAAATTGCGACGCATACTAATGCATCGCTACATTAAAAATAAATTTTTTAAAAATATTTGCGACGTAAAATCTTGTCACAATTTGTCGCTAACTAGTTAATTTAATTTTTTTAAAAAATTAAAATAACATAATTATTATTTTTTAAAATTAATTGCGATGAAAAATAGCATCGCTAATTAATTAATTATTTTTTTAAAAAAGCAAAATAAATTAATTTTTAATTTTTAAAGGAAATTTATATTAATTTAAAAAAATTAAAATTATAAATTAAACTTGCTAATACAATGTAATTGCTATACAATTGACCAAAACAACATTACAAAATTTTAAAATAGATAAAAATTTATTTTATTAATTATTAAAATTTTCATATACAAAACAAAAAAATAAAAAATACATCAAGTAGTGAAAAAAAATACATCATGTGTCTGCAGGCGGCTGTGGAGGTTGCGGAGGCTGGGATGAACCCTGCGACAGGTGACGAACTAAATCCTGCAACTGACGCATCTTCTCTCTCATCTATGAGAGCTCCTCCCGAACCTCCTCACGAACTTCCTCCTTGATAGATCTCTGGATGTCGTCTATCTGCTCGGGAGGAATATCGCCAGAACCACGCGAACTGGAGCCCTGATGGGGAAAATATCCGAATCTCTGGTGCCCAAACCATAGACCCTACGGTCTCACGGCTGGGCACCAACAGCCTCCAAAAACACACGTCGACTCTCTTCTGGTGAGAGTTCGATGGCGGCCCCCCATCAGTAGAGTCAACCTGCGAAGCCTGAGACTGCAGCTCCTCGACTCGTGCCTTTGAGTTATAAAATCAATGATAAATGAATTAATATATAAAGCTGAATAAAATATTAGAAATTAAATAATAAAATATAAATCTAATTTCTTACCCCAATCTCCCATGATCGTGTATCGACCCAGGAACCGTCCTTCCTGGTGTGTGTCACCCTGAATAGACGAAACTCACCAGGATCTCTGCCCTCCTGCTCGGACTACAAAAGCAGAAGGAAGAATATAAATGCAAGTATTTGTTAATGACTAAATTAGTATTTAAATTGTTTATGGTTTCTTACCATACAACGCCTGTGCTCCTGAATAGAAATGGAACCAGTAGTGTGACAGGAGAGGCCCGTGCCACGACCGCCCTTCTCAGATCGGCGGTTCGTGCTGGCTGATGCGGACCTCCTGATCCATGCCTCGGACTACCATGCCAGCTGCCAGCTGGCCCAAATACCCTCCGGGACATGCCCTGGACGGTCACCCGAACTCCTCCAACGATAAAGCATGTCGGAGTATCCGCGTGCCGCAAGAGCATTCCATGCTGCCCTAATGGCATCATGGAAGTAGGGTCCCACGTAAACTTTTTCTGCATTGAAATAAACAGTTAGTTTCAGAATATATTAAGATTAGAAAATTTTATATCAGTTATAAAATGTATTTAAAAAGTTTACCTGAAACTCTGAAAAATAAAACTCCCTCGTGGCCGCAGATACATGGTGCCAATCGTAGCCACCGGATCAGCACGGCTCTAAAATATAGAGCTGATCCGGCTCGATACAATATGCTGCTCAATAAAGCTGTTAAAAAAACTAATTAAAATAAGTAATTAACTTAAAAACATAAACATATAGTTACAATTAGTATATACTTACATCCCATCGGCATCCAATCGAAGTACGGTGTGACCGACCATAGAAGAACTCTCAGAGGTCTGCGCGATCGGGTAGAGGAAAATACAGGGTGAGCGTCGACGCCTGGAGAGGCGGAAGTCCGTGCGTCAGGCCTGGTAGTGGGATGTGACGCAGCAGGGCTATGTCCGTCAGGGGTAGATCTACCTCGGTCCGTCATACTGTAAATACTAAAGATTAATGCAATGCAATATAATTATGAATAATTAATAAACATACAAAAATTAAACACTTATAAAAATAAATCGAAATTGAATGAACCTATATCTTTAATCAGTGTCATTTGTTTCATGAAATGTTGGTTCAACATCCGATGTGTATCAGACTGTGATTCAGTTTCATTATCATCGGAAGGAAACCAAATTTGCATCCTCAATTTCTTGGACATCACCATTTGGATCTCTAAGTGATGTTTCAGGAGCCCTTGTGTCGTCCTCAATTGCATGCATTTCCATCTCATCATCTTGAAATGCGGGGCACTCAGTTGATTGACTTGATGAACTCTCATCTAATATGATTGTTGAACGTGGAACGATTTTAGAAACAGCCCACCAATCTCGCTTGTCGTTGCGCAAACTTGGATATCCGCAGTAAAACACTTGCTGAGCTTGGGATGCAAGAATGAATGGTTCATATTTCTGCAATCTTCGTCGATGGTTTACTTCAACTAGATTGTAGTCGTTATGAACCCTTTTACCGACAGGAATTGTCGGATCAAACCAATCACAACGAAACAATACAGTTCGTTTCATAGGCCAACCGGATATTCAACTTCGACCACCTCTACTAACTTTCCGTAATAATCCTGCATATTTGCTCCAGCACTTTCTCCTTTAACACGTACGCCCCAATTCTGCGTCCCTCTTGAAGATGCTAGTCGTTCAATTTGAAATTTGTATCCATTAACAAAATAGCCAGTATAGGTAGTTACGGTCTTCAATGGCCAATGTGCTAGGCATTTAATGAAAATATTGTCGGTTGTGAACCATGGACCGTTTACCTATAAATTAATAAGCTATTAACAATAAATTTAAAAAATAAAAGCCATTATTGTAATTGATTGAGTAACAGTACTCACAAATTCATAAAACCAATAAGCGAACTCCGTTTCTAACTTTTGCCCAATGCAATTTGACTGATGCTCGGATCCATCTGTCGTTGTCTATCACAATACATCCTTAAAGGATTATAACAAATAAAACTTCTGTTAGCAATTAAATAGTATGGTATTTTATAATTTAAAGTAGAAGTTCTAATTAAGCAATTAATGAACTGTACATATACTTACTCAATGTATGGGTCGACTTCTCTACAGTTCATTAGGATGTAATAATGTGCTGCATTATACTCCAGATCGCTTAATTGTCTTGACTTCTGCCTCCCAAATGAACGGCCGATACTTTTAAATATTGATATTCTACCATCAGTAGGTTCTCCTTCATCCACACATATGTCATCGTTACGACCAAGATTGCGGTCCTCGTATGAACGTGACCCTCAAAGTAATGCGAGGCAAAAGCTGAAACTTCTTCAACCAAGTGTGCATTGCATATAGAACCTTCAACCCTTGCCTTATTCCGCACATTATTTTTTAACTTCTTAAGATACCTATATGTAAAGTTGAAAATATAAATAAACCAACTTCCTCATAAATAAAATAATATTTGAAATGTCAACATGTATTACTGATTTGGGTGTTTACCTCTCGAAAGGATACATCCAGCGATACTGCATGGGACCAGCTATACGTGCTTCGTATGGCAAGTGAACCGGCAAATGCTCCATTGAGTCAAAAAAACTTGGAGGAAATATTCGCTCCAGCTTGCATAAAATAATTGGAATTTCCTCCTCAAGCCTTTCCATGGATGCAGAAGTAATGACTGCGGCAGATAACTCCTTAAAGAACAAGCTGAGCTCTGTCAATGCCTTCCACACATGTTGCGGAAGCAACTCACGAAAAGCTATGGGCAATAACCGTTGCATGAAAACATGACAGTCATGACTCTTCATGCCAAACAACTTGAGCTTATGCATGTCCACACACCTACCGATATTTGAAGCATAACCATCAGGAAATTTTAATCCTCTAATCCAGTTACATAAAACTTCTCGTAGATTTTTGTCAAGAGTGTAACAGGCTTTAGGATAGGTCCCGTCAGCATTCCTTCTCAAATCACCTCTTCTGCAATACTGATTAAGTTCTTCTCTCGACTTTGCAGTGTCTTTGGTTTTTCCCGGGATGTTTAGCACCGTGTTAAATATGTTATCAAAGAAATTTTTCTCAATATGCATAACATCCAAGTTGTGCCGGATGAGATTTGTGCTCCAATACGGCAAATCCCAAAAAATGCTCCGCTTCTTCCAGTTATGTTCTTTACATATACGGCCATTTATTCTATCTGCATCTGGTTCCCAAGCATACCTCAACCCCAAATGCTCTATAGTATCAAATATATCTGTGCCAGACCTAACGGTTCGGCAAATTTTGTGACTGCTTTGTTCTTCCGGAAGGCGATCAAGTTCCGCCTATAAGGATGATTCGAAGGCAAGAACTTTCTATGATTATCAAACCATGACTGCTTACCACTCTTCTGCAATGTAAATGCATCGAATCATACATGCAATGAGGGCATGCCAGACGCCCAGAAGTGCTCCAACCAGACAACATTGCATATGCCGGAAAGTCACTGATTGTCCACATCAAAGCAGCTCTCATGATGAAATTTTGTTTCATAGAAATGTCGTAGGCTATGACTCCTGTTTCCCACAACATTTTCAATTCGGCTACCAGCGGTTGTAAGAAGACATCAATCTTTTCTTTTGGATTTGATGGTCCTGGAACCAAAACTGTCAAAAACATTGCAGTATCTTTCATGCACTTCCACGGTGGAAGTTATATACAGTCAGTTACAGGCCAACATGAATATTGTTGCCCCGCTTGACCAAATGGTTGGAAGCCATCGGTACAAAGACCTAATCTCACATTCCTTATTTCTTCAGCGAAATCAGGATGATTTTCATTGAAATGCTTCCAAGCTTTTGAATCTGATGGATGTCGCATTTCATCTTCTTTAGATTCATGTTCGGCATGCCATCTCATATCAGCAGCTGTAGCCTCAGATCTGTATAATCTCTGGAGGCGTGGAGTAAGAGGAAAGTAATGCATCCTCTTGTAAGGCACACTTTTCCTCCTACTTGTACTAGCTCCCCCTTCACGTTTTTGTACCTCGATTGCCCACAAATCTTACACCATCTCAGCTCTGAGTCTTCACCCCAATATATCATACAATTGTTCAAGCAACAATCGATCTTATTAACTGGGAGCCCAAGGCCACGCAACAACTTCTTCGTTGAGTAAAACTGTCTGCTACAACATTATCATTTGGCAAAACTTCCTTCATTAACCCAGCTACAACATTGAATGCCTTTTCTGATAATCGATGTTCTGCCTTAATATTCAACAACCGAGCAGCCATAGACAATTGGGAATGACTCTCACAACCAGGATACAATTCTTGATTTGCAGAACACAACATATCATAAAATTGTTGTGCATCTGGATTTGGTTCTTCCATAAATGTATTCTGATTGAATTCATTACCCGATGCATTCATCACCATTTCTTCATATGTGTTTAAATTCACAAATGGTTCATCAATGGGATTTGACACTTGTTGGCTAGTAACAGCTGCAAATATTTCCTCAGTTTCACCATGACAGTACCAAACATCGTACCCAGGAACAAACCCCTTTTTACACAAGTGCACCTTCACAGTTTCAACATCTCTATAGGCTTTATTCTGACTTGCGTAAGTTGCAGGGGCACCTAATCCTAGGCCCATCCATCCATTCAGGTTGCTACATGCAAATGCTATAAATTCTTCCAATCCATTCAGAAAATCTGGATTAAGCAACCCATCTTTTAACCTTGCATACATCCACGAGCGAGCCCCGCTCATTTTTGACCAACTTATACAATTCCTGGTAAACCATTAAAGAAGACAACGGTATAATTTTGCATTAGTCATTATAGAAATAGATTAATTCTTTTACACATCTAAGCTAAATAACAAATATTGTGCCTCTTTAATTATACAATAAATCAAGGCCGGGCAGTGGCTACGATCCTTGACGTGCTATCCAGGACCGAGGCCCAGTACTGGGGTCCGTTCAATCATTAGACTTCACAAGTAAGCAAGTGTCCTAAATGAATTCCACTTTCACTCCACTAGAAAGGTAAGGCCCTATCCCATTCAAGATTATTTTATGCGATATGTTATTCTGCTAGAAATTATCATCGATTACGTTGAAATTTCGGCAGCAATTCCCCCCATATGTTCTCCTAAATGTGTGGCTTATATGCCACACTAGGAGAACGTATGAGGATATACAACCAGCTCAACTAACGATGACGAATAGCAGACTAACATATCGCAAAAAATAATCTCAAACTGTCCACTAGGACAATTTGAGACTTTGCAAGACTAAGTCTTACAAAGTTTTAAACGGGTCTAAAGGTTATAGTGCTGTGAGAAATAGTATGAAAAATCAAAGAACGAACTTGACATAGCATGTAACTCAAACATATTCAATATAAATTCTTTCAGTACTTGATTCTGAGTTCACTAGCTATATCAAATTTAATATTCCTGCATTAAATTTAGAACGTTTTAAATGAACTATATCATTTTTCATCCATGATATCGAATTTATTTTGATTGGTTGGTTTAGAATTTGAGGAATTATATCAAATTATGGTTTGCTATATCAAATTTCTTTCAATTGAAGAACATGAATATTCTAATTTTTTTTTCTAATTTGCTAAGAAAATGATTGTGACAATATTTAAAAACTAAATATCTAAAATTTGCTAAGCTAAAATATAACAGGTAATAAAGAAATATAAAATCATTAAAAATTTAATCATCTAAACTATCAAAAAAAATAAATTGCATGATAAACATTTTAATAATAATATATCATGAACATTATTTCAAGAAATAAATAGATTTTAAATTATGCATTACAAGATTCTGGATCACATACAAATTGTTATAATATTTCATCTAAAATTGACTTCATAAAACCACCCCTGTTTTTTTAAATAACGGTGACCTAGCCACCGTGGCAGGCCACCGCCGTGGCCTCAGGGGTGGGGGAAAAACCCCACCCCGACTTCCTTTTTTTTAACAGTGGCCTGGCCACCATGGCCAAGTGGCCAGGCCACCGCCGTCGTCTCGGCCACTGCCGCACCGTGGCCTGAGATGACGGCCACGGTCGCGCTGTGGCGTGGAGTCAGGGGTAGGGGAAAAACCCCACCCCGACTTCCTTTTTTTTAACGGTGGCCTGGCCACCGTGGCCAGGCCACCGCCGACCACGGCAGTGGCCGTGGCCGTCGTCTTCAGCCACTACCGCGCCGTGGCCATCGCCTTCAGCCACTACCGTGCCGTGGCCGTGGAGTCAGGGGTGGGGGAAAAACCCCACCCCGACTTCCTTTTTTTTTAAACTGTGGCTTGGCCACCGTGGCCAGGCCAATGCCGGCCACAGCGGCCGTGGCCATCGTCTCTGACCACTGCCGCGCCGTGGCCTGAGACGACGGCCATGGCTGCCGCCGTGGCCGTGGAGTCAGGGGTGGGGGAAAAACCCCACCCGACTTCCTTTTTTTTTAAACGGTGGCCTGGCCACCGTGGCCAAGCCACCGCCGGCCACGGCGGCAGCCGTGGCCGTGGAGTTAGGGGTGGGGGAAAAACCCCACCCGACTTCCTTTTTTTAAACGGTGGCCTGGCCACGATGGCTAGGCCACCGTCGGCCACGGCGGTCGCCGTGGCCATCGTCTCCGGCCACTGCCGTGCCATAGCCTGAGACGACGGCCACAGTCGCCACCGTGGCCGTGGAGTCAGGGGTGGGGGAAAAACCCCATCCCGACTTCTTTTTTTTAACGATGGTCTGGCTACTATGGCCAGGCCACCGCCGGAGGGGGAAAAACCCCACGGTGGCTAGGCCACCGCCGGCCACGGCGGCGGCCGTGGCCGAAAACGGGAGGGCGGGGAGAGGGGGAGGCGCCGATGGGGGCTCACCTTGCGAATTCGGGGATGCCGCCGGGGTGATGAGCGGGGGGGGCATCGCCGCCGGGGGTGATGAGCGTCCGAGGGGGGGGAGAGAGCCGGAGGAGGGGACGGCGGCTAGGGTTTAGGGAGAGGAAGAAGAAGAGGCCGTGGGGGGGTCGGGCATGAGAGCATATATATTAGGGATTAGCGACGCAATGTTGTGTCGCTAATCCCTCGCTATTTTTTTAAAAAAATATAATAAGGCTTAGCGACGCAACATTGCATCGCTAATCCGTCGCTAACAAAATTTTTTTTATTTACTGAGAAAAATAGCGACGCCAATAATTGCGTCGCTATTTTGGCGGCAATATCCGACACGATATTTTTTATTTTCTAGGAAAATGCATCGCTAATGCGTCGCAATATTTATTTTTCATAATTAAATTTGATAAAATTTAATTTCTCAAAAAATAATAGCGACGCACAAAGTTACGTCGCAATGTTTTATTTTTAATTTTTTAATAAAATTTATTTTTTAAAAATAATTACGATGCAATACATGCGTCGCAACGTGAAAAATTAATTTTTTTTAATTTTTTGGTTTATTGCGTCGCTAATGCATCGCTATTTAAAAAAATAATTTTTTTATTAATTTGCGATGCATTTAACTGCATCGCAATATTTTTATTTCATAATTAAATTTTATAAAAATTAAATTTCTAAAAATAATTGTGACGCAAAAAAGTTACGTTGCAATGTTTTATTTTTAAATTTTTTTATAAAATTTATTTTAAAAAAAATTTTGCGATGCAATTACTGCTCGCTATGTTAAAAATTAATTTTTTTAATTTTTTGGTTTATTACATCGCTAAAGCGTCGCTATTTAACAAAATTAAATTTTTTAAAAACCTTGCGATGCATTTAGTTGTGTCGCAATATTTTATTTCATAATTAAATTTGATAAAAATTAATTTATCTAAAAATAATAGCGACACAAGAAGTTACATCACAATGTTTTATTTTAAATTTTTTATAAATTTTTTCAAAAAAATATTGTGATGCAATAAATGCGTCGCAACGTTAAAATTTATTTTTTTTATTTTTTGGTTTATTGCGTCGCTAATGCATCGTTATTTAAAATAATTAATTTTTTAATTAATCTGTGACACATTTAACGGTGTCACAATATTTTAATTTAATAATTAAATTCATAAAAATTAAATTCTCTAAAAATAATTGCGATGCAAAATGTTACGTCGTAATATTATATTTTTTAATTTTTTTATAATATTTTTTTTTAAAAAAATGTTGCGACGTAATTCTTGCGTCGCAACGCTATAAATTAATTTTTTATAACGATCCGGCAGTTGCGATCGATCTAAGCTGTGATCCCGATCGGTGACGATCGATCTCAGACCGTTGCGATCGATCCAATGGGTGACGATCCGACGGTTGTGATCGATCCAAGCCCTAATCCTGATCGGCAATGATCGATCTCAGACCGTTGTGATCGATCCAATCGGAGACGATCCGATGGTTGCGATCGATCCAAGCCCTGATCTCGATCGACGACAATCAATCTCGAACCGTTGCGATCGATCCGTTTGGCGATGATCCGAATGTTGCAATCGATCTAAGACGTGATCCCGATCGGTGAGGATCAATCTCAGACCATTGCGATTGATCCAATCGGCGACAATCCGATGGTTGCGATCGATCCAGCCCTGATTCCGATCGGCGACGATTGATCTCAGACCATTGCGATCGATCTGTTTGCGATGATCCGACGGTTGTGATCGATTCAAGACGTGATCCCGTTCGGCGAGGATCGATCTTGGACCGTTGTGATCATCCGATCGGTGACGATCCGATGGCTGCGATCGATCCAAGCCCTGATCCTGATCGGCGATGATCGATCTCGGATCGTTATGATCAATCCGTTCGACGACGATCTGATGGTTGCGATCGATCCAAGCTGTGATCCCGATCGGCGACAATCGATCTCAGACCATTGCGATCGATCCGATCGGCGATGATCCAATGGTTGCGATCGATCCAAGCCCTGATCCCGATCGGTGACGATCGATCTCGGACCATTGCGATCGATCCATTCGGCGATGATCCGACGGTTGCGATAGATCCAAGCCCTGATCCCGATCGGTGACGATCGATCTCGGACCGTTGCGATTGATCTGTTCGGCAATGATCCGACGGTTGCGATCGATCCAAGCTATAATTCCGATCGACGATGATCGATCTCGGACCGTTGTGATCGATCCAATCGGCGACGATCCGACGGTTGCGATCGATCCAAGCCCTGATCCTGATCAGCGATGATCGATCTCGGACCGTTGCGATCAATCTGTTCGACGACAATCCGATGGTTGCGATAGATCCAAGACGTGATCCTGATCGGCGATGATCGATCTCGGACCGTTGCTATCCATTCGATCGATGATGATCCGACGGTTGTGATCGATCCAAGCCCTGATCCCAATCGGCGACGATCGATCTCGGACCGTTGCGATCAATCCGTTCGGCAACGATCCGACGATTGCGATCATTCCAAGCCGTGATCCCGATCGGCGAGGATCGATCTTGGACCGTTGCGATCGATCCGATCGGCGACAATCCGATGGTTACGATCGATCCAAGCCCTGATCTCGATCGGCGAGGATTGATCTTAGACCGTTACGATCGATTCGATCAGCGACGATCCGATGGTTGCGATCGATCCAAGCCCTGATCCCGATTGGCGACGATCGATCTCGGACCGTTGCGATCGATCCGTTTGGCGACGATCCGACGTTTGCGATTGATCCAAGCCGTGATCCCGATCGGCGACGATCGATCTTGGACCGTTGCAATTGATCTGATCGGCAATGATCCGATGGTTGCGATCGATCCAAGCCGTGATCCTGATCGGCGACGATCGATCTCGGACCGTTGCGATCGATCCGTTCGGCGACGATCTGACGGTTGCGATCGATCCAAGACGTGATCCCGATCAACGACGATCAATCTTGGACCGTTGCTATCCATCCGATCGGCGACGATCCAACGGTTGCGATCGATCCAAGCCCTGATCGATCTCGGACCATTGCGATCCATCCGATAGGCGATGATCCGACGATTGCGATCGACCCAAGCTGTGATCCCGATCGGCGAGGATCAATCTCGAACCATTGCGATCGATCCGATCAGAGACGATCAGACGGTTGCGATTTATTTATTTAATTTTTGGATTTATTGAGTCGCTAATGTGTCGCTATTTAACATAATTTTTTTTAAAAATATTGCGATGCACCAAAATTATCGCAATATTTTTATTTCATAATTTTTTAAATTTTTTAAAAAATTTATTTTTTAAAAAATATTACGATGCAATACTGGTGTCGCTAAATAAAAAATATTTTTATGAATTTTTCATTTTATTACATCGCTATTTAATATAATTAATTTTTTTAAAAACATTGTGATGCATTGAATTGCGTCGCAATATTTTTATTTCATAATTATATTTTATAAAAATTAATTTTATTTATAATAATTATGATGCAATGCCTACATCACTAAATTAAAAATTATTTTTTTTAATTTTCTAGTTTATTGCGTCACTATTGCGTCGCTATTTAACATAATTACTTTTTTTAAAAACTTTGTGATGCACCGTGTTGCGTCACAATATTTTTATTTCATAATTATATTTTATAAAAATTAAATTTAAAAATATTGTGATGCATTACTTGCGTCGCTAAATTAAAATTTTAATTTTTATGATTATCTGGTTTATTGAGTCGCGAATGCGTCGCTAACTGCGTCGCAATTTTTTGTTGTCGCGGTGGCGTCGCAATGTGGTCGTAATTTAGCGACGCAATGATGCTCGCTAATTTTGCATCGCTATTTCAAGATTTTCTTGTAGTGCATCTTCACCGGATTAGCCTTGTCGATCCTGTTCACCACCAGCTCATAGAGCCCATCAAGTACTGTCAAGTGCTCAAGCCCTAGTAACCCATCCTTGAATTACTCGACACATTTCCTCTTCAACTGGTCCATGTAAATCAAGCACTTCTAGCAGTCAAACTGGAAGGCAGCCGCCATCATATTTTGATAGTCGCTGCACATGTCATTGGGCAGGTCTTCTAGGAAATAGGACAGGCCGAGCCCAAAGGTAGCCACTCTACTAGTAATGAGAAGAGAGCATTATCAATCTATTGGTAAGAAAATCAGCAGCTCTAAAATATTTTTAATGAGAATTTGAGGTACTCCTTATCCCTCCAATAACACGCTTTATTTTAAGTTATATCTTTCATTGCACCTACAAAGAAAAATTCTGTTAGCAAGACGCAGAGCTCAACTGTAACCCGCCACTCTTCATATATGCCAGCATGTTGCAAAACCGTTCGAGGTTAAGAAAGCTTGTTACTATATAAATGCACGAAATCTTGTGGTTGAGCTATTAAGACTATCCTATGGGACAATGAGTTGTTCACATATTTTATTGCAGTGCAATATTTACCATATTATTTTTATTTTTATACTAGGAATGACATTGAAAAATTATGAACATGGTGGTCGAGTGAGGGGTGTTGGAGGCATGGTTACCCCTACAACATATTTCAATCTTTTGAAAAGAACAAAAATAGGTGAAATCTTACAACATTTGTTAGAAGAACAAAGAAAACTGAACCAACAATAAAAAGAAGATGCTGAGGAAAAAAATCATTACTTGATCAACTACGTCAACTTCATGAAGAAAATACAAAGTTGAGAGAAATTCCTAAAATTGCTACAAGTGCTCAATATGTTTTAGACAAAGGTAGTTGCTGCTCAGTTAAAAAACTGCATTCAAATAAAACTGTTGCTGATTCTGATACAAAAAATGATGCAAGTATAGACTTTGTTGTCATTGGACAAAGAGACATGCAAAAGGTATGTTAATATTTACTTATATTTGTAGCATTTTACTTAAATTCATAGTACTTCTATTTTCTAATGTTATTGCTTTGAAGGAAAAACCATGCAAATTGGCAATAGGATCTATTAATAATATAATTGGATATGGTATAGTGATTAAGAATGTAGCACCAAACTCTATTGTACATAAAGTTTCTTTGGGTGATCAAAATTATCGTGTATCTATTGATATTTGTTTTGATGATGATGCTCTCCTTCCAATAACAATTGGCGATGTTTTTGTGAAAGTTAAAGATTTTGTTGGTTCTCACATTGCATGGCCTCGATCATTAATTATTGATGATCAAGTCAGGATATCTGAAACTTTTTAACTTATCCATAAATTTGTGATTAATTTATATTGATAAACCATTTTCTATGTAGCATTTGTGAATTGAATTTCATTATTATTAACAGGCTAAGATTGTCCCACAAAAGTTACAGATAGAAAACAAAGAAAAGGGTCCATGAAGTTTGTCATATTTAAAGAATCATATTGCAAAAAGTTTGGAAGATACAAATACAATAATTGTGATATTGGATGTCGGTGTCTTTGGTTATGAATGGGTCTGTTATATTATTCGAGAAGATATCGATAACTTTTGCTCAATAGAGAAGATTACTTCTAGTTGTATTGTGTTATATATGAGGTAATAAGATATTTTATATTTTTTGCATTTCATATGCAATTACTATATGTTACAAGTTTCTAATAAAAACTATGGGATTGAATAATTTGATTTGTATTGCTATTTGTACAACCAACTCAAGAAATCAAAACTATTCAACATGTATGGCTTCATAGATCCTGGCTAGATCTCTGTACACTCTGGATCGGTTAGAGCACGATTAGATTTGATTGTTAAAAGATTAGAGCGTTGTTATGTGGATCAATTATTTCTAGCTCCTTATAACTTTGGATAAGTAGTTTTTTAATAAAAATTGATATTTTTGATATTAAGTTATTGATTATTGTTATTATGTTTATGATGGGTTCATTGGTCCTTGATGGTTATTGATCCTCGTGGGGACAAAGTGTATTTTTGTGATTTTATTGGACGTTCAGTGGGAAAAAATTGAAAGGTGTTATTAATACGTAAGTATTTATTGTTATTATTTTTCATTAAAAATAATAGTATTTTCTCATATTTTTCACCATGATATTTCTATCATCTCCATCATCAACCAGCTTTCTTCATCCATCATGCTACGACCATCATCTTTGTCATACCACCATCATCCACCCATCCTCGTTGCCATCCTCTACTATCATATCTTCATTATACCAACCACTTACTATCACCACATTATTTCTCTACTATTAATTACTACTACCATGCATTATTGTATCTTCATCATTTATCATTCCTACTATTGCATTATACCTACATCACTCACCATGAAATTTTCATCACTCACCATCTATCCTTCATCACTAACCATCTTTATTGCCATGAATATTATTACAATACTACCAATATCTATCACCACCACTATACCTTTACTATCCATCATCAATTCCACTACCGTTACAATACCTCTATGATTGTCACCCTCTGTAGCATCTTCTACCATTACTATTTTATCTCTATTGCAACCATCATTTTTCATCACCATATCTTCATCATTCATCACCACCGTCGCTCACTTCCACTGTTATGTGCATTCATCATTACTACCATACCACTGCGACCTCCCTCCATTATCCACTATTATTCCTTCAACATCTATCATCACTGTCATACTTGCCCCATCTATTATTACCATCATGATACTTATATCATTCACCACTATCGCCATCCTCTTTTATTATTATTATCAATTACTTTTCACAATCTATTTTTTAAAATAAATTTAAAAATAATTTATTATTTTTAATAAATTATTATATTTTTATAAAAAAAGAAAACATAAGATGGAGAGGAAACCTCGATACGAAAGATTGAAAATATTTTTCGCAGCTAAATAGCCGATAAAATGTGCTTGAACTTTTCAGAGTAATTCAATTTTTTATTATTTTTATACAAAAAAAAAATACGTACAAAATATATTTAATAAAAAAATAAAAAAATTTAAAGAATTGATAAAAAAAAGCTACAAACAAATGAATTGCTGTTGTTTCTTTTTTTTTGTTTGCAATGAAGATAAAAATAAAAAAATAATTTTAATTTTCATTTAGCAAATATACTTTTAAAGAATAAAAAATAAAATAAAATATTTTTTTTAAAAAATATTTTTAAAAATCAGTTTTGGATCAGAAATTATGGATTTTTTTTTTTAGGATCCGACAACTCTTGCAAATTAAATGTCCGTCATCTCATTCGCGTTGACGATATTGTCCTTGTAAATTTATTGTGTATTCAGGACGCTTGCCTTCATGCTTTCCGCGCGAGTGGCGCCCATCGACCCATTGCCACCGCCATTGCCCGCAGGACTTGCCCGTCGAAAGCGAATACCATTTTCTGGGCCGACCGACAACTTTATTTTAACGGGTGCTGTACGGACTCTGTGAGGGGCACGTGCCATCGTTGTGGGGCGCGAACCCATCGCTTCCTTCGGTCCCTCCGCGTCCAAAACCGGTGGCGGTTCCCTAAAGCGCTTTTTGTTGTAATCCATGGCCTTGTTCGAGTCGGTGGGACTGAGAGTAAACTCGCAACGCCGGCCTTCTCGGCACGAAAAGATAAAACCCCGCTGGGCAAGCATATTTACGGAAATATTCATGCAAGCATTTCCATGGGAAAGTTAAAAACTATGAACCGCATCAAAACGCCGACGATGATGTGTAACACTGTTTAATTTAAAAAACCTTTGTTGACGAATCAATTTGGAGTTTAAAATGCTAATAACCCTAATCTTTTTTTCCCCCTTGTCTTGAGTCAAATGGAAGGTGAGAAAATTATGCATTTACTTACCTTGGTTTGTATGAAAAGTGAGAAATTATGTAAAAAAAAAGGGGAAAAATATGATTTATGTGTCATGTAACACATAATGAATAACATATGTCCCTAAATACGTTTAATGTAAAAAGTAGATTTTAAGGGAAAATGAAGCATATGTGATCATAAATTTTAATTTTTTAGACCACTTATAAGCTTCAAAGTTTCAAAGTTTCAAAGTACAAGGGCTTGTATATGATAATTACTACGAGTTGAGGGGCATTTTACGGTTAAAGTTGGCCGTGCGACCAACCCCACAACAACCCCACATGGCGTCGGAGCAAAACAGGCGACTACCCACCAGAATCCCGAGGATTCCAACTGAAAACCATCAGCTGCTGCGCTCTACCCTTCCCGTCTCCTCGCTCCACCGCGCCTACAAATACGCGACCATCTCCCTTCCTACTCCTCACAGCCCAGGTACTACGACGCCCACCTTCCCCAGAGTAGATCGAGTTCGATTTCAAGAAGAATGGCCTCCGTCTCTCGCTCCTCTCTCGATCAGAAGCTGGCCTTGGCAAAGCGCTGCTCCCACAGTAATTAAGTCCTTGTCCTCTTCGCTTTGTGAATCAAAATTCTCTGCTAATTTAACACCAAGTTAGTTATGTAGTTACGTAGATGATGTTTGATGAGGGGTAAAAATATCATTGCATTAATGTTCGTGCAACCCACCACATCGGGCTAAGGCTAGCCCATACGCCCCGTCAACATAGCTGTCCCATCCGAAAGATAGCAATGAGTAGGCTACCCTTCGGCCGGCACTCGTATAACAGTTGGCCGAGCTATTATTATGCCTTGGCTGATCAAGTTGTGAACATACCCCCGCAAGCCGAGCTATCCATTATGCCTCGGTCCCAGTTCGGGTGATCCCTGTGCCTAGCCAGCCGAGCTATCCTCACACCTCCCGGCTTCAGCTGAGTTATCCTTGTTTTCCCGCCTCGGTGAGCCATCTCTTGATCTCAGCCGAGCTATAATATCTCTCGGCCTTAGCCAAGCTATCTCTGTCTTTCAGCATCGCTAGCCGAGCTAAAATGTCTCTTGGTCTTAACCGAGCTACCACCGTCGAACCATCCTATGCTTCGGTAGCCTAGGTCTCATTATATCTCGGATAACCGAGCCATTCTGTACCTCGGACGGCCGAGTTATCCCATACCCCGATGCGATGGGTCTCACCATACTTCGGCGGATTCCTCCATCTTCCATACTTTGGCCCGACCGAAGTATTCAAACACTTTTGCGGAATACATTCAGACTAACAAGATTCCAAACAGAAATCATACCCGAGAGTGGCCTAGAGCCCTAGAGCCTATATAGTCGAATCTCAAGACATCAACCAGCTCTCCCAGCCGTCGATCCTCTAACTAACAAGATGCGAATCTTACTGACATCCTAACAAACTTGATCCGGATCTCAACGGATTTCAGACCCACGACGTCTCTAGGCAACCAGGTGAACACCTATAAATATTACAACCTCATATCCCCCTCAGGTAACGCCATCTCCCGCACACTTGCTCCCCCCCCCCTTTTTTCTGCCATTAACACTTTGCTCAGAGCTCTCGAGAGGCTACCTTAGAGAGACTCTTCAGCGGGATTCTTCTTTCCATATTTATTGATCGCTGATCTCCACTGACTTGAGCGTCGGAGGGTCTTCCGCAGAGGGCCACCCCCAATGCCTCTCGCATGAGGACTGTTTTGCAGGTCTGCCCAGGAGAGAGCCCACACTGCAGCCCAATTGTGCCCGAATCGAAGGATGGATTTAGCAGCAACATATTGGCGCTAGAGGAAGGGCCCTCAAGTCCCATAAACTTGTGATCTAGGAGATAAGGATCTCGACCTAGAAGAGAACCTTTCCAATGGCCAATCGAAGGAAGGCTACTTCCGAACAGGCCATCTCCCAAAGACTTGATCCGGTAAGCAGTGTTACGCCGCCACCCTTGCCAGTCGAGACTCCATCGCCACCGGCGGCCCCGGTGACCCAGGACCAGTTCGCCTCGCTGGTCCAAAAAGTCCAGGCTCTGACCCACTTGATTCAGGGGCGCTTTGAAGCTCCCCGACCAGCCGCTCCTGATCCTCACCTTCCTGAGGAGAATGCGGCCCCTTCTTATCCAGCCATCTCCTCTTCCGATCTGCATGGGGTTGCGGACCCCCCTCATCGCCCTAAGGGAGCTGAGCCGGTCCTGCAAGGAGTCTACGGCAAGGATCTTCCCAGATCTCGGCTGGCCCGATCCCTTTCTCTGTATTTTCTCATCATGACTCAACACCGTCTCAGTACTCTCCTTGTCCAGCTCCTTCTGCTTTTCCTGAGGAGGAGATGCCAGCAACTCCAAGAGATGTGTCATGAGTTGGATACCGCCAAGCAGGCCCATCCGTTCCAGCATAAGGTGGAGCAGGGCATTCCCTTCTCCAGGGAAATTATGGAGGAAATGATTCCCTCCCATGTCAAGTTGCCTGCCATCGAGCCCTACCACGGATCTTTCGATCCCGACGATCACCTCAACAGTTTTCGTCGATCATGATGTTCCACGGGGCATCGGATGCGATCCTCTGCCATGCCTTCCCTTCCACCCTCAGGGGATCCACTCGAACCTGGTTCAATGCCTTGAAACCAGGTTCCGTTAGTTCATTTGACGAGCTGAGCCGCCTCTTCATCAGCCAGTTCGTTAGTAGCCGCCGTCATCGATGGAGATCTGACTCCCTCTCTGAAGTTAAGCAGAGAGAGGGGGAGTCCCTGAAGAATTATTTTGGCCGTTTCAATAAGGCCATGCTGGAGGTAGATCACCTTAACCATGAGGTGGCTATGTCCACCCTCGCGGGCGGAGTATTGAAGGAGAGCGACTTCTACCTGGCAATGGAGGTTAGCTATCCTCCCAACCTCTCCGACATGATGGCCCTGACGGATAAGTACGCCAGAGTTGAAGAATCTCGAAGGGCTACCCGTGCCGAGCTCGCAAAGAAGAAGGAACCCAAGGGCTCGGACAAGCATCGACTTGCCGCCAGTCGAGCCCACCTCGCTGCTAAAGGTTTCCTCCGCCGCCGCCAAGGAACCACACCCGGAGCCCGCCTAGGAGATTCCACCGCTTCACCCCGTTCACTGCCCCAAGGGCGGAGATCCTCATGGCGATAGAGCGCAACTCCCTCGACCACCTCCTCTCCGAGGGAATGCAGCCCAAAGAGACCCCACCAAGTACTGCCACTACCATCGGGACCATGGCCATGACACTGAAGAGTGCTGGCAGTAAGGAATGAAATTGAGAGGCTCATTCAGCGAGGTAGATTGGATCAATTCAGGAGAGCCCCCGAGCCAAGGGATGGGGGTGACCATCAGCCTGAGCATCGCCGACTCGAGCCTCAGCAACCTTCTCCTCCAAATCCTCCGGTTGCCAGCCACATCAATGTGATCGAGGCGGTCGCTGGTCCGTCGAGCTGGCGGGGTGATGAAGAAGGTTCGGTACCAAAGAGAGCATGGGCTGATAGGCTCTCTTTCTCCAACGATGATCTCCAGGGGATACAGTTCCCACATGATGATGCATTGATTGTATCTCTTAATTTGAACAATTATGATGTAAGCAGAATTCTCATTATAGTAGAAGCTCTGTCAATGTTCTGTACCTCGATGTGTTCATGAAGATGAAATTGCTTATGGAGAATCTCCGAGCTGTGGACTCCACCCTAATGGGGTTCACCGGTGATGTTATCACCCGGAAGGAGTCGTGACCTTGATGGTCCATGCAGGAACTTGGCCCTGTGTGGCTACTGTTTATACCGATTTCCTGGTGACCAAGCTTCGGTCATCCTACAATGCTATCTTTGGAAGACCTGGCTTAATGTCTCTTAGAGCTGCCATCTCCATCCCACATCTGGTTATGAAGTTCCCTACCGAGCAAGGAGTAGGAATAGTCCGCGGAAGCCAAACTATAGCTCGACAATGCTTCATCACCAGCCTTCAAACCAAGCTGCCCGAGGTTGACGGGCTGGACGCTCGGGGGATTTTGCCGAGCAATGGGGAGAACCAGCTGAAGAGCTGGAGGAGGTGTAGCTGAACGAAGACCGGCCAAACTAAACTATAAAGATCGGGTTGCTGCTAAAAGGAAACCTCGGACGGAGCTGATCGACTTTCTTCGAAGGAATGCTGATGTCTTCGCCTGGTCTGCTTCCGATATGCCGGGAATCAGCCCGGACGTCCTCGTCCATCATCTTAATAGATGAGATGTCCCAGCCCATAAAGTAGAAGAAGAGGAGCTTCGCCTCTGAGCGGAAGAAGGCGATTGAGGAAGAAGTCGACAAACTTATTAAGGCAAACTTCATTCGGAAGGTAAACTATCCGAGCTGGTTGTCCAATGTCATCCTGGTAAAGAAGTCGAATGGCAAATGACGGATCTGCATCGACTTCACCGACCTCAATAAAGCCTGCCTGAAGGACAGCTTCCCTCTTTCTTGAATCGATCAGCTTGTAGATGCTACTTCAGGGCATCAGATGCTAACCTTCATGGATGCCTATTCCGACTACAATCAAATCCGAATGGCACCCGAGGATGAAGAAAAGACCGCCTTCATAACCGATAGAGGTACATATTGCTACCGTGTCATGCCTTTTGGATTAAAGAATGCAGGTGCAACTTACCAAAGGCTGGTCAACAAGGTCTTCAAGGAGCAAATCGGTCGAAACATGGAGGTATATGTTGATGACATGCTGGTCAAAAGCAAAGAAGCATCCCATCACATTGAAGACCTCTCTGAGAGCTTCGCGACGCTCCAAAAATATCGGATGAAGCTCAACCCGACTAAGTGTGCCTTCGGTGTCAATTCTGAAGTTTCTGGGCTTCATGGTCTCTCAGCGAGGCATTGAGGCCAATCCACAGAAGATTCAAGCTCTCCGGCAAATGGCGCCCCGGCGTCCATCAAAGAGGTCCAACGCCTAACAGGAAGGATCGCAGCCCTCAACCGCTTCGTGGCTCGGTTGGCCGAGAGATGCATGTCTCCCTTTCTTTAAAGCTCTCCGATTGGCTAAGAATTTCTAATGGACCCTGAATGTCAGAAATCTTCGAAGACCTCAAGAAGTATCTCGGCTCTCCACCCCTCCTCAGTAGTCCGAGTCCGGGGAGGTGCTATTTTATACTTGGCAGTCTCAGAAGGCACAGTTTGCTCGATGTTGGTCAAAGAAGAGAACAAAACCCAAAAGCCGATCTATTATGTCAGCAAACTGCTCCGAGACACCGAGACAAGGTATACTCGGATCGAGAAGCTGGTGTTAGCCTTGGTAACATCAGTTCGGAGGCTACGGCCATATTTCCAATCGCATTCTATGATGGTCCTCACCGACCAACCCATCAATGTGGTGGTTCATCGCCCGGAGACATCAGGAAGGATGGCTAAATGGGCCGTCGAGCTAAGCGAGCATGACATCCGGTACCAGCCTCGCCCGGCCATCAAGGCCCAGGTTCTAGCTGACTTCCTCCTTGAATGTACTATCCCGAGGATGGTTCCACTCCAGACTCCCCTGAGCAACCGAAATCTGATGCCCTGTGGCTGCTCCATGTTGACGGATCGTCCAATGCCGGTGGCTTAGGCGCTCGCCTAATCCTTACCAGCCCAGAAGGTGTGACCTTCGAGTATGGTGTTTGCTTCTCCTTCCCAGCCTCCAATAACGAAGCTGAGTATGAAGCTCTGCTCGCTGACTTCGAATCGCCCGTGACCTCAAAGTGAAGAAGTTAAATGCCTTCACCGACTCTTAATTGGTAGTTGGTCACGTGCGGGGCGAGTTTGAGGCCCGGGAGCCAAACATGATTTGATATCTCAAGAGGTGCGAAGCTTACTTTCCCACTTCCCTGAATTTGAAGTCATTCAGATTCCAAGATCCGAGAATGCATGTGCCGATCTATTATCTCGGCTAGCAACCGCGGAGTCAATGGATGCCGAGCAGAAATTCTCCATGGAGATTTTAGAAAAGCCTAGCATCACAAAGGCCGATCGAGTGATGCAGGTCGAGGCCGAACCATCGTGGTTCGACCCCATACTAAAGTATCTTAAAGAAGGGTCACTCCCAACCGATCAGAAAGAAGCAAGAAAGTTGAAGCTGCAAGCCACCCACTATGTGCTGATCGACGACCAGCTCTATAAATGGTCCTATTCCATGCCACTACTCAAGTGTCTTCACCCATCTGAAGCTGATTATGCTCTCCGAGAGGTGCATGAAGGGATTTGCGACAACCATCTGAGGAGCGATCTTTATGCCATAAGGTGTTGCGCCAGGGATACTATTGGCCCACCATGCAGAAGGATGCTGACGAACTCGTCCGAGCCTGTGACCCCTGTCATAGACATTCTCACATCCAGAACTCCCCTCCACCAGTTTAGTCCCTATTTCATTCGCTTGGCCCTTTGCTAAGTAGGGGATGGACATACTAGGCCCTTTCCCCTCACCACCGGACAGAAAGTTCTTGTTTGTCGCCATCGACTACTTCACCAAGTGGGTCAAGGCCGAAGAAGTTGCCCAGATAACTGAAGCTGGGCCAGGGACTTCGTGTGGAGGTCAATCATTTATCGCTTCGGCCTCCCGCACACCATCATCACCAGCAATGGGAAGCAGTTTGATAATCCCAAGTTCTGGGAGTTCTGCGAGGATCATGGCATCATTCACCGCCTCACTTTGGTAGGGCATCCGCAAGCCAATGGAGAAGCCAAAGTAACCAATCGGACCCTACTCCAAGGGATCAAAGCTTGGCTCGCTAGAGCCCGAGGCAGATGGGCAGACGAGCTTCACCATGTCCTATGGGCCTATCGCACCACCCAAACAATCCCCACTGGCAAAACCCCATTCCGGATGGCCTTCGGCTCAGAAGCGGTCATTCCCGTGGAGATAGGACTCCCTTCTCCGCGAGTGGAGAGCTACTCAAGGAAGCTAACGACGAGCAGCTTCGCACCAATCTTGACCTGGTGGAAGAGATCATAGAGAAAGCTCGAATCAGAGTAGCTGCGTACCAGCAAAGAGTGGCTCGCTATCATGCCTCTAGAATCAAAGGAAAATCCTTCTCGCCCAGCGATCTTGTTCTCTGGAAAGCATCCGTCTCCAAGCCGCTGGAACAAGGAAAGCTGGCTCCAAATTGGGAAGGCCCCTATCAAGTAGCGGAAGTCATCAGACCTGGCACCTACAAGCTCCAGGATCTGGATGGGAAATCTATTCCCTGGACGTTGAATTCGGACAATCTTAGTATATACCACAAGTAGGGTAAGTTCTATATAGACTCACCCCATTTACAGCTTTAACATTTTGTTTCTATTATCCGTGGCATGACCGCTACAATAGTTTTTTTGAAAAAATCGTAATAGAAAACAGATGTTGCTTGTGCATCCATTCTTGGCACAACCGAGATATTTCTCTAGCCAAATCTTCGAACCTCGGTAGGGCCAAGCCTCAAGCCAAATCTCGAACCTCGGCAGGGCCGAGCCTCGAGCTAAATCTCTGAACCTCGGCAGGGCCGATCCTCGAGTCAAATCTCCGAACCTCGGCAGGGCCGAGCCTTGAGCTAAATCTGGGCCGAGCCTCGAATCAAATCTCCGAACCTCGGCGGAGCCGAGCCTCGAGCTAAATCTCCGAACCTCGGTAGGACCGAGCCTCGAATCAAATCTCCGAACCTCGGCAGGGCCGAGCCTCAAATCAAATCTCCGAACCTCGGCAGGGCCGAGCCTCGAGTTAAATCTCCGAACCTCGGCAGGGCCGAGCCTCGAGTCAAATCTCTGAACCTCGGCAGGGCCGAGCCTTGAGCTAAATCTCCGAACCTTGGCACGGCCGAGCTTTGAGCTAAATATCCGTACCTCAGCAGGGTCGACCTTGAGTTGAATCTCCGTACCTTGGCAGGGCCAAGTAAAATATCAAAAGACTTCATCCGGATTCGGGTAGCTTACAAGCCCCGACCGGACTAAATAGTGAAGAATCCTCGGTCAAGCCGAGCGATATTCCCCCGCCTTTAGCCACATCTAGTAAAATGTTATCTGAATCCTCGGCCAAACTGAACGATATCTCCGCGCCTTGGTCGCGCCAAGTGAAGTATTTTGTGAAGCCTTGGTTGGACCAAGTGACTTCTCAGATGTTCCAAGATAACGGGAACAGCCCATGATACTTTGACGGAGGTAAACAACCTCCTTCTACTCAACAATAAAGACATGCTACGAGCTGTCTCCTTCTGGAGAAATATTTGCTTCATTATGCAAACGAAATCATGCTTACCATAGGAGTCTGCAGGACCACCCAGATATTCCTTTGACTCAAACGGGAATGAACGTTTCTCTCCACTGAGGACCAAACATTGGTCTTAGCAAAAACAAAGCAGCAAGAATGCTGCCGAAGTATGCAACGACATAAAACTCTCAAACACGATCACATCAAGAAAGAAGGAGATGCTGAAAGAAGAAAAAATGAAACTTTCTTTATTTCTTTATCAATGAAAGGAATTATAACCTCCTAAGAGGCGTTACAAGTGCTTCATAGCACAAGAAATAAAGATGAATAAATGGCTCGGCTTGACTGTTGCGACCAGCTTCAGTTAATAATGATATCTCGGCATCCAACCCAAGATATCAGAGAAATCAGAATGAGTGGATGAGCCCTATTGAGCAAGGCAACCCATCCACCGATCCCTCGGACGGATATGTTGGAGGATCATAACCAGGTCAAAAGACCTGTTGATCCTTACACAAGGCTGGATGTTAGTCTGCTAGTCACGCCAAAGTCAAAAGGCAATGTACTAGCAGACAACACACCATCCCCCCCTCAAAAGATTCCCTGCGCAGAGGGGCTAAGCATCCAGCAAGAGGGAGAAGGAAAAGTCCACGCATTCTACAGGGGTACATGTGCACTTCCTATCCTGCGACCCCCACAGCAAACCACAAAGGACACACAGGAAGCACATGTGTGCGCTCTCCATATGATCTCCGAAGCTCCTCTCTTGAAGATGAGCTGCTCTCCAGCGACTCCTTCATCACCCCAGCTGTCCGGAGGAAGGCGACTTGCGAAAGGAAAACTCAATCCCCCCACTCTTAACCTCAGGGGTGCAGACATCATGAACACTTTCATAACTCACAGAAAAGAGCATCTTGGGAGATAACCTAGCATGGCCTTCTCCTCTCATTTTATAGGCCAACGGAACGGGAGCAGCTATTAAAGCAGAAAGCCCCGAGATTCAAAATGACCTATCTACACTGCCACGTGGCCTCCCAGGATGAAAAGAGTGCTCTTCGATGTGTGCCAAATGCGTCGCCTGAGCCATGATGCATGCCAGAAGATTTTCCCTTGATTTTGAATCAAGAGCCTCAAAGGCCGAAGAATGCCCGCTGGCCCTTGAGATACAGGCAGGCCTGGGAAATCGCCCGGTGAAAACGACAACCTCCAATGGTGAACAGGCACTTTAGTCGTACGTTAAAAGGACCCGCATTGAAAAAAGTCGACATGATGAATGACCCTGGAAAACACAGAGGCAACCTTTTGCAGGGTACAAAGCCGTATTATCTGTTTCGGCAAAGAGAATGTCAGTTCGCTTTGGAAAAGACAAGGCGCTGAAAGAATAATAAAAAGGTGCAGAAGTCAAGTACTCCTCGAAAAAAAAAGTGCATTAATATCCTCTGCTTTGGCCCAATGGCCCATTATGTCTCGGCATAAACCAAGACGGTACCCTATGCTTCGACTCAAGGCCAAGATTGCCTCCATACTTCGGAATAAACCGAAGGATCTCCTCTCGGTTCAATATATCCGAGCGTTATTTCATGCTTCGATCCAGGTCGAGATAGCTACTCTCATCTCGACGATAACAGAGCACTCCTTATGCCTTGGCACGGCCAGGCGATACCCAATGCTCCAGCTGGAACTCGCAAAGTTCCCCTTACCTCGGCTAAAACAGGTGCACCATACCTTAAGGCTTACCTAGATCGCTAAGGATTCCCCCAAGGGGGTGGTTCGCTCGCAAAACTTGCATAATAAGAACTGACATTTCGGAGATGGTGACAAAAACACAGAAATTGCAAAAATTCCTTTCCATTCATCAAAAAAAGAGCAACAAAAGGAAAAGGAAAAAATACATTAGCCCTCACAGGGACTTATCACTTTCTCCGGGCGCCGCTGAGCTCTCCCCCCGCCGCAAAGCTAGCTCGCCCACCTATTGCTGAAGGGATGCCACTTGCTCCTCCAGCTGGCTGTTAATTTCGTGGAGGAGCTCAATCTCTCTTGTCGAGACAGCCAAATTTTCCTAGGATATCTTTTGGATATGTTCACGTTCCACTAACAGTGACGCTAAAAGCTCTCCATCGACAGTTACTGTGGTGCGGCCCCAAAGGGCCCCCCCACGGCCTCCAACGCTGCTGCTTGATGATCGCCTCAACTCCGGAGGCCATCTCAATATCTAAAAATCCTGGGAAATCAACTGAAGAGATGACTAACAATGGCGCTCCCTACCCGTATTTAAACTACCTCTGGCGAGCATCACGATCGTCCGAGCCATCAGCTCCACCGCCATTACCATAAAAGCTCGCCACGCGTCATCGCCTTGGTGGCCGCTCATAGGAAACTAAGAGTCGCACCCCCCTTTACCAAGAAGGATTAATGAGTCATGGCGAGGTATTCGACAAACACCTTTCTTTGGGACCAAACCCCCTCCATTCAAAGCTTATCACCTAGAGCTACATTCCCTACGTCTGAATCTGCGCGCCAGACAGGAAACCTCGGCCGAAAGCATGCTCACCCCTGCAGGCCGAGCTATCTAGTTTCGGCTATAATCGGGTTACTTCTGCAAATTTTTGTCCATCTCAAGTCAAGCTATCCTATGCTTCGAGCGGGACCGAAACCATATTCCTCGGCAGTGCTAGCTATTCTATGCCTCAGCCGGAGCATGCCAAAATCTTTACTTCGGACAAATCGAGCTATCCCTATGCCTCGGTCTCAGTCGAGACGTTTGCTTATATCCAAACTAAATCGACCAAAGAGCGTGAATGAGTCCTAACTTGTTCACAACCGAAAGAAAACTTGAGACATAAGGATCAGCCAAAAAGGCAAGCAAGTAAAAGCAAAATACCATTTCACTGCAAATTTCAGCCAAATTACAAGCCTGAAAAGGGAATAAGACACAAGTGATTCCTAAGAGTCACGGGTTGGGCCAGTCCCAGCAGCCTCTTCAGTAACAATCGGAGGAGTTTGACTTGCTTTGCCCACCTCAAGTATTCGTGCTTCCTCAGTGGCAGGCTGCGAGGGTCCTTCGAGAGCCGCGACCTCGCCAGGACCCAGAATAGCGTCAAGATCGATGTCTGAAATGTCGTCATACTCAGCCTCTTCAGCGCCAGGGGTGCAAACCTCAAGAGTTTTGGCATCCAAAAAGGATAAATCACACTCGGGATGCTCCCGAGAGATCTTTGCTCGGATCTCCTCTTCGCTAAACTGAAACGCATCGGCACAAGCTTCTCTGCGTTCTTCTAAAAACTGAGCAGAACCTTTATATTCCTCCATGGCCAAGGCAATTCGGTCGTTGGCTTTAGCTAGACGATCTTGAAGATCAATGTTTGTTTGCCGACTTGTGGACAGCTCCGCCTCCAAGGCATTAACTTGCTCCTGTGCCTTGAGCTCAATTTTGCTTATCTACAAAACATCGGAACATTCAAACTTACGGATGAAATAAAAACGCTAATGGCGAACAAAAAAGATAGACACCATACCTTTTCTTCTCGCCGAACTAGCTCGCTGCTCAGCTCTCGTACCCTCTCCAAGGCCTTCAATTTAGCTGATTGATTTTGGCAAAGACCCTCTTTGAGGTCATCAATTCGGGACTGTTTGTCCCCAATTTCCCGCTGTGCTTGGTCGAGGTCGTCGATAAGCCGAGCAACCTTTCCATTCAGCCATTTCAGCCGATTATCCATCTCGGCGATCTCTTTATTCAAACTAGTGAGCTGGTCTCGCTGCTACTGGCATTTGCGCTCCTCCTCCTCAAGCCTCCTTTTCCAATTGTTCTTATCTTCAGCATGGCTGGCCTTCAGTTGGTCCCACCTCTTTTCAAAGTATTGCTGCATGGTCTTGACCTTGTCGTCATGCTCTATTTTAAGCTGGGATAGCTCCAGATAAGCTTTATCCGCTTGCTCGCGGAAGCCATGGAGCTCTTTGACCTGAGTTTCGAGCCGAGAGGCTCTCTCAGTCGCCAAACGAAAAGACTCGGTCACCCTATCGAGATTCTTCCTGTTGAGCGCCAAGGCATTGGAAAGTGAGTCGATAGGCTGCACCCTCGCCTGAAGATCAGCCGCCTCCTTCCTGGACTGAACACAAGCCCCAGCGGCCAAGCTTAGGCACCAAATTAGCGCCCTTGTAACTAAAGAATTCTACAAAGAAAATACAAGTGAGAGGCTATAGTCTGACCAACCATGGGTCACAAGCTCGGAATAATGGCTTACCCGAGCAGCGTAATTTGAAGCTATCATCATGAGAGTGGCATCACAGATCTCTGGGAGAAGGAAAGCATCCTTCGGCACCCCGAGCCGGCGGAAGGCCACATCGATGATGGCCCAACCGCAGACTCGTCCGTGGAGGAATCCTCCCCTTTGTGCAAAACGGACCTCATCAAGGTGGTGAGCATGTCATCCCATTCCGAGCTGTGGTTTGGAGAGCCCATCACCGAAGAGCTGACCTGAGGAGCCCTGACTTGAGGAATCGTTCGCCCGGCCTCCTCTATTAAAACTCTAATCTGCTCCGCCTCGAATACCTCGGATTTGGCTGGAAGAACCTCGGTCTGAGCATCCCCCTCACTCTGCAATTCTTCTTCCTCCTTTTCTATCCATACTCCGCCTCCCGCTAACTCCGCTCGAGCTTCGACCTCACCCGTGATGTCTTCAGGAGCCGCAAAAGGGAGATCCTCAACAGAAGGTATCACAGCTTCCACTGGCCTATCGGCGGGTGGTCCCATTAGAACTTCGGCAACCGCCGCTGCCCCCATTGACCCCTCTATTTGGACAAGGGTCTCCTCTGCGCATGGTGAGCTTCTCACCGCTGATAACTAAAGCGTCTCTTGTAGGGGAACCGCTAGGCCGACAGGCAACGTATCCTCTGCGTCATCCGTTACGACCAGAATATTGATGGAAGAAATCCCAACAACTCCCTCCGAACTTCCCCCAACCGCTTCCTCTACCGTTCTGCCTCCCTCAGGTGGAGGGGACTCCTCAGCCCTGATCCACGCCCCTACTTCATCTCCTATCGGAATGGGAGAAAGGCGACTGGATCCATCCTTCCTCGACCCCTTTGGGCGAGACCCGGAAGGACGAGACCTCTTTTCAGATTTGTGCCTCTCTCCAGAGCTGGAACCCCTGTGGCGCTTGCCCAGTTCCTTCTTCATCAGGCCCACAAACTCTGATCTCTCAGCTGAAAACATATCAAATGGGTTAATTGGACAAGGACAATTGGACACGCTAGTCAACATGACCAAAGATGAAAAGTATACTCACCCTGTGGATCAATAGGACTAAGTTTGGCGGCGAAGAGGGCATCCTCCGATAACAGGGTACTATCCGACACCGCCTGGCCGCCACGGAGAGTCACCAAATCCTTCTTCTCCTATTCACTCAACTCCGGATGCGCCCCTGGATCTTTCACATAGCCCGACCATCCCCTTGGAAAATCCGAGCCAATGTTCCCATCGGCAATAAAAAAATCTAGATTTCCATTCCTTTATTGAGGATGGATTATCGGTGATCATCTTGAATGATCTCCGGGGACCAATATACGACCACTCAGAACCCCTCCCGGAAACCAGATTGTGGCAAACGCGGAACATGGAAAGAGTCGTAGTCACTCTAGCACGGCTACAGAGCGAAATAAACCCGATAAGGTTGTGCCAGCTGTTGGGCGCCACCATTGTTGGATAAATGTTGTAGAACCTCATCACCTCTTATACCAAGGGGTGAAGAGAAAATCGAAGGCCGGCCTTGAGACTTTCCTCATAGAAGAAAGTTTCCAGACTTAACTCGGTTGAAACCCTATCGTCGGCCTTCGACACGTATAGGACTACATCTCTGAGGATTCTGTAAAGCCGGCGGATCCTCTCCAAGTCCTCTAGGGAGATCTCTGAGGGCAATATCTCTTGGACCCCTCATGTTCCCCAGCCAAGGATTGAAACACCAACAAATCTGTGGAAAGGGAAAAGGGGAAAAAAGAGTAGGGTCTCTATAGAAGGGATGAAAAAGTATTACGAGGAAAACACCGCCCTGATCTTCTCTCTCCCTTTTTAAACTGCGCTTCGAGAAGTTGCCTTAAACATTAATGCTCCTGCAATGGGCATCACGAACGTGGAGACCTTGCCACGTGGAAAAACTCCCCCAATCACTGCTCACCAAATCCGAAAATTTTCCTCCTCGTGCGATGGCAAATAATGATGGTGAACGGATGGCCCGTCAGTTTCGGAGCCATCGTTGCGCCTTTCAAATCCTTCTAGATAGGATTGCACTAGATTCTACTCCCTAAATCTGAAGTTACACTCCAGACTAGGGAGTATGGGGCATGTGATGAGGGGTAAAAATATTATTGCATTAATGTTCGTGCAACCCACAACATCGGGCTAAGGCTAGCCCATACGCCTCGTCAACGTAGCTGTCCCATCCGAAAGATAGCAATGAGTAGGCTACCCTTCGGTCGGCACTCGTATAACAGTTGGCCGACTATTATTATGCCTCGACTGATCAAGTTGTGAACATACCCCCGCAAGCCGAGCTATCCATTATGCCTCGGTCCCAGTCCGGGTGATCCCTGTGCCTCGCCAGCCGAGCTATCCTCATACCTTCCGGCTTTAGCCGAGTTATCCTTGTTTTCCCGCCTCGGCGAGCCATCTCTTGGTCTCAGCCGAGCTATAATATCTCTCGGCCTTAGCCGAGCTATCTCTGTCTTTCGGCATCGCTAGCCGAACTAAGACGTCTCTTGGTCTTAACCGAGCTACCGCCGCCGAACCATCCTATACTTCGGTAGGCTAGGTCTCATTATATCTCGGATAACCGAGCCATTCTGTACCTCGGACGGCCGAGTTATCCCATACCCTGATGCGATGGGTCTCACCATACTTCGGTGGATTCCTCCATCTTCCATACTTCAGCCCGATCGAGGTATTCAAACACCTCTGCGGAATACATCCAGACTAACAAGATTCCAAACAGAAATCATACCCGAGAGTGGCCTAGAGCCCTAGAGCATATATAGTCGAATCTCAAGACATCAACCAGCTCTCCTAGCGGTCGATCATCTAACCAACAAGATGCGAATCTTACTGACATCCTAACAAACTTGATCCGGATCTCAACGGCTTTTAGACCCACGACGTCTCCAGGCAACTAGGTGAACACCTATAAATATTACAACCTCAGATCCCCCTCAGGTAACGCCATCTCCCGTACACTTGCTCCCCCCTCCCTTTTTTTCTGCCATTAACGCTCTGCTCAGAGCTCTCGAGAGGCTACCCTAGAGAGACTCTTCAGCGGGATCCTTCTTCCCATATTTGTTGATCGCTGATCTCCACTGACTTGAGCATCGGAGGGTCTTTCGCAGAGGGTCACCCCCAACGCCTCTCGCGTGAGGACTGTTTTGTAGATCCGTCCAGGAGAGAGCCCACACTGCAGCCCGATTGCGCCCGAGTCGGAGGATGGATTTCAACAGCAATAATGTTCATGATGATGCTTGCTGTCCTAATAATTTTAGCTAGCACCAACCTAGCTAGACAAGAGACAGGCTTCTTAATTATTATGGTTTATATGTATGCGTCTCCTTGACATCACCAATCTCATGGATGGTGTTCTCTTAATTTGTTGTGGCAGAGGGAGTTGTTGCAGGAGCAAAGGCAGCTATGGTTGCAACTGTTGCCTCGGCGATTCCCATTGTAAGCATCTCAAGTTTCCTTCTCTCATCATATATATATATATATATATATATATATATATATATATATATATATATATGGATCTGGCCATTTGAGCATGTTACAATATTATTTATTTTTTTTCTTAAATCAATTAGTTGGCTAGCGTGAGAGTGATCCCATGGGCGAGGTCCTTCATAAAACCCACAGCTCAGGCCCTCATCGTTTCATCAGGTTTTCAATCACTTCTGATCTTCATGCAGCGGCGGGGGCGGCATACTTCATAGTTGCAGACAAGACGGTGTTGGCTGCAGCGAGGAAGAACTCGTTCAAGGACGCTTGCTAGGGTACGTGGCAGTGAGGCTTGAGAGTCCGACGATATACCAACAATATATATAGCTAGCTCGTTGTAGATCTTGATGCAGATCTGATCCATTCTTGCATGAGAAATAATCTAAATATTGTAAAAAGCTAGCAGCTACCGGGTTGAGGTTTCTCTCTCTCAAAAAAAAAAAAAATCCTAAATAATATTTTGTTCTTTATAAGAAGTTTTACACCATGCTGAAGGGATTTTGGATGGCGATGCCACTTTTATCCTCGACCGTTCAACCATAATGAATCAGTGTTTTCATGTTGACGTGAACAAAATGATGCGAGTGTCCGGACAACTCCATTAAATGATTTTTTTTTTTTTTTCTTTTTGCTTGCCATGTGCTCTCGATGGAACGGCTTCTTTTCTTTTCTTTTTGTAACAAATGAAGTCAGATAACCTACCCCACCGCAGACGGTGTCATAACTTTACCATTAGCCTGGGGGAGATAGCGTCAACCGGCAGGCTTAGTGCCAGACGACGCTTTTATAATACTGTGCGCTGTACGTAGGGCATCAAGGCTGAAAAAAGCTTGAGGTGCTTAGCGGCTCGACGCACGTGTTGCTAAAGGGTTTGATCATAATTTATTTTAATTTTAATTTAAATTTTAAAAAAATTAATATAAATTAAATTAAATTATGCATATATATTATATAAATTTTTAGTTGCACTATAATTGGAAGTATGTTTGTTTGTATGTATGTATAAATAAATAGATTGCGTAAAAGTTATATTTTTATTATGTATTAAGTTGTATTTGTTCACATAAAATTTATTCTGAAAATTAATCTTATGGCCATTTAAAATAGGATTACTTAAATAATATAAGAATTTTGGTATTTAGTGATACCAAAATAGTGTCGCTAAATAGTAAAAATACATTGCTAATATAAATTAACGATGCGGACATTCAAAAATATGTTACAAAATTCTTCATCGCTAACGAAATTGTCTCGTGCATCGCTAATTAGTGGCTCCATTAGTAACACCTTAATAGCGTTGCTAATTAGCGACATTCTAATGGCATCGCTAATGGTATCGCTAATTTGCAATATCATAAGCGTCCCTTAATGGCATCACTAATTAGTAACATATTTATTATTTTATTTATTTTAAAATTAATATTTATTTAATTAATATTTATATTATATAATTAAAAACATGTTTACCCGTTTAGATAATATGAAATTATAAGTAAAAACACGTTCAAAAATAAAATATATGAATACCTTATATTAAAAATAAAATATATAATAAAAATATTTATAACACAAAATAGTAGCATATAAATACCAAATAGTAGCACATAAATACACTACTCATAAAATATAAAGAAATTTTGAAATATCAATGCCGATCAGCTGGAGCGAAGGTTATCTGGAGTTGGAGGTAGAGTAGAGAATCAATCGTATAGACTACAATTTGTTCTTAACGAATGCACTTCTCTCATTGTTCCTGCTGGATGTCTGCAATTTTGGTCATCATCTTATATCTCGCTTTTTGATTCAACAAACTGGATCAACGACAGCCTTCAATTACAGAAAAAAATTGAACATTAATGGAAAGAAAAAAATATACCTGATTCAGCTACCGAAGAGATAGGAGACGCCGATGGAAGACGCGACAGGGGGCATCTCTAGCAAGGAGGGAACTGAGGGGGGGAGATCAGTGGTGACACAGCCCAAGGGCCTCTAGCAGGGGGGGGGGGTATCAGGCACGAGGGCAGACAACGACGGAGGGTGGAGATCGGTATTGCAACCTAGGAGGCTCTAGTAGGGGGGATCGACCGGGGGGGTTGGAGATCGGTGTTGCAGCCCTGAGGGCTCCAGTATGAGGGGATCAATGACAGCCAGAGGGTGGAGATCAGTGTCGCTGCCTGAAGGCTCCAGAAAGGGGGATCGTACATGGGAGGAGCGACGGCGACCAGAAAGGGGCCAGGAGTGCAGGGTGGCAGGGGAAATGAGGGCAAGAGTGTGGGCTGAAAAGAAAATTGAAAGCGGCACAGGCACGCGTTCCTCATTACTTTAGCGATGCGCTGGCATCGCTAAAGTAGCACGCGTGCTAGTGACGTCCAGTGCATTGCTAAAACATGTGCCCCCTCGCTGAGGTGCTCGCACCTCACTGCGTAGCGACACGCTTAGCAACGTCCTTACGCACCTTGTTGCGTAGTGACACGCACACTTGCATGGCTAATTAGCGACTCTTTGGCATCGTTGAGCACATCACTAATTTTATTTATCACTAACTCCTCACTCCTTAATCGTTAATTTTTTCGATGGGGTTGTGCATCGTTGTTCCATCGTTATTTAGCGACGTATATTTGTAGCGTCACTAATTAGCGTTACTAAAATATAAAATTCATATAGTAAAATTGATATAATGGATCGAAATCAAATCAAAATTTTTAATTCAATTTACTAAAGCAATCAAATCATTTTTGATTTTAATGATTTAATTTTAAATATACTTCTAAAGTGACATGAATCTGCACATCCTAAGAGTCGTAGGCTTCAACGTCATGGTATTGAAATAAGGGGTTCATTTCTCTTAGAATTAGCTCATGCTGATTTACGAGCACCCTTCTCCGTCACCTTTAATCATGGTTTTAAATATTATCTATTACTTATTGTTGATTTTTCTTGCTACCGTGGCATTTGCATACTTTAGAAGAAATTTGATGTTATGGTTGTTGGGCCTTGTGTAGTGTTATCAAGGTTCAGGTTGAGCTAACTTGTATTGAACTGGGTATGGGTTCAAGGGTTGAGACTGGGTATGAGTTCAATGGTTGATATTAAGTCAAGTCACGGGTATACACATGCTTGAGGATTAATTTAATCTCATTGAATTAGTCCATAAAAGTTTTTGTTGAGTCTGGACCAAGCCCACTTGGTCATATATTTAAACTCTAGTTTCTAGAGTTTATGAAATAAGGAACATATCTTTTCTCTTAAGAAATAATCCTCTTCATCTTCCTCGTCATCATCTCCCCCATCCTCTCCATCTTCCCAAGCTACCTCGTTCATGTGTTGGGGGTTCTGGGGGCTTCGTCTTGATCCAGCCACCGAATGGTCCGGAACTCGATTCAGGAGGACATGGTGAAGTGGATTCGCTTGGGACATGCTCCAGGAAGAAACTCATGTCACAGGAGTTTCGCCAGGGAAAGGGAGTGGGGTCAGCGTAAATCTTTAAAAGAGGAAGGGGGCATGCGATTTGAACCAACAACCTAGAGGTTGAGGGACGAGGTAATTTACTACTATACCAATCTGATTGTTAATAATAAAGAATGAAATCCTAGGATATTTCTTTAGCGAGGAGATTCCACTGCTGTTCATCAATAACTAAACCCCAACAGTTGGTATTAGAGCCCAGTTCAAGGAGTAATTTGAAAAACTTCAAGGGCTGAAAAAATTTAGCAAGGCCTTATCAGGGTACTTTATATTTTCTAAAATATTTTGTGCTATTGTTGGTTGAGATCTGACCATGGGTAGTAGTATAAAAATAGATTTTAAGAAGTTTGATGAAAAGAAAAGTTTCTCCATGTGAAAAGTCTGGATAAAGGACCTTTTCGTGCAGCAGGGTTTAGATTTACCTTTGGAGGAAAGGTCAGATGGAATGACAGATAAGTAGTGGATGTCATTGGAGAAGAGAGCATGTTTAGCAATCAGAGAATATATGACAAATTCAGCCCTCTATTCAGTGCTAAAGGAGAAGACCCCGAAGGGACTCTGATCGAAGTTGCACACCCTTTACATGGGGAAGAACATATGAACAAATTGATGTTGAAGCGCCTCTACAGCCTTCGGATGGCAGAAGGTGAAGATGTGCTGGGTCACATTCAGGTACTCGACCAGTTGATCAATGAATTGCTGAATGTTGGGATCAAGATGGAAGAGGAAGATAAGGCACTTTTGCTATTGTGTTCACTGCCCACATCATATGACTCATTGGTCATGACACTGCTTTACGGGAGGAGATATTGTTCTATGAAGATATTGTCTTGATACTTCAGACGAATGAGTTGAGGAAGAAGATGACCAAGGAAGCTATTCCCAAGAGGATCTATCAGTTAAAAAAAGGTCAGGTAGAGGCAGGAACAGGAGCAGGCCTAGGGGACGGTTAAAGTCCAGAAAGGCTAAGTGCTACAAGTGTGACATGGTAGGACATCTTAAAAGGAATTGGTCAAAGAGAAAAAATCATATGAAAGAAAAGAGAGGATCTGAATCTATAAGTACAGTTGCAGATCAAGAGGTGGAGGATGATCTCTTGGTGGTATCAGATGGTCACAGGCATAACACAGAGATGTGGACCCTAGATTCAGCTTGTTCTTATTATTTACTCCCAATCGGTCATGGTTCAGCACTTAAACAAAGGTTGATGAGGGAAGTGTGACTCCTAGAAATGATTATACATGGGCATTGGGTCATGACCAGCACGGCCCGACCTAGGCCTTCTAGGCCACTAAATAATTGGACCATGCCTGGCATGGCCTGTTATTAAATGGGTCATACCGGGCATGGCCCGTTAAAATTAAAAGCACACCTAGTATGGCCCACAACCTATTTTGGGATGGGTCATACTAGGCATGGCCCACCATGAGCCGTGCTAGGCATAATAAGACTTGGGCCTTGCTTGGCATGGCCCGTAATGGTTTCAACTGGGCCATGTCAAGCATGGCCCACCACAGGCCATGCCTGGGCATGGCCTAATTGTAGCCATTTTTGGCCATTGAAAAATGGCTAGAAACGGCTAGTTGATGGGAGTTTTATCATTTTAACCCCTTTAACAGCCATAAAATGAATAAATTAAGGGGTATTTTGGAACAAAAAATTTTGAGTCCTGTAAATATCCCATTCCTCCCTCATTCTCACAATACCAAACCAACTCTTTTCTTCTTCTCTACTACTACTATTTCTCTCTTCTAGTAAGTTCTCTATTTCTCTCTTCTAGTAAGTTCTCTAGCAATTTAATTTTTAGTTTACAACTAGCAAGTGTTCAAGTGCTACACAAGAGGAGGTTCTTGTTGAGAAGTTAGAAGTACAAGATAAAGAAGGTCACTTCTTATTGAGAGGCGAAAGCACTAGAGGAAGCTCACAAATTTTGGCTCCATGCCTTCCTCTAGTCCTCTACTCAATTCGTTCTTGTGGTTAGTTTTTATTTTTTTGCATTCATCAATTTAGAATTTTAGATATGACATCTTATGACGAAAGTCATTTTGGCATGCCCCCTGTTTCTGAGGCTCTAGAACGAGTGAACCGAGTGAAGGTCAAACCTCTTCTCGTAAGGGGACTAGTGATGTTTGGAATGAATTTGATGAAATTATGGTTGATGGAGTCTTGAAAGTAAAATATAGAAAATGTACAAAATTTTATAGTTGTAATAGTAGTGGGGGAACATGCCATTTAAAAAGATATCAAGAGAGTCATAAGATGCATGATTCTCGTCTTCAAAGTATCATTAATTTACAAGGGGGATCACTTGCAGATACTTTTGCATATAATCATGAAAATCAAAGAAAATTACTTGTAAGATGGATTTATGGATGAATTACCTTTTAGTTTATGTGAATATTTTAATTTTAAAAAATAAGTTCAATTAGCCCTATAACCTGCTTATAGAAGAACTAATAGGCGTACATTTATAAGAGTAGCTATGACAAACTTTTTAGCAATAAGACAAAGTTTAATTGAAATGCTCTCTATTTTAAATGCAAGAGTTTCTTTAACTTCTTTGGTCCTGTAGGTAGTAATTATTTTATTGCCATTGCTGCTCATTATATTGATAATGATTGATAATTAAATAAATATATTCTTGCTTTTTATGCTTTTGATTTTTCACATTCTAGGAAACAACTTTCAAATGCCATTTATCAAATTTTATGCTCATATAATATTAATGATAAAATCATATCTACTACTTTTGATAATGTATCTAATAATAATTCTGTTATTGTATTATTGAAGGACTTATTGCATCCCATGTTAAATGAAAATTTATTGCATATTAGATATGCATGTCATATCTTAAATCTTTCTGTTCAAACTGGCATGGGCATGATTCAAGATGTTATTTCAAAAATTAGAAATATAATTTCTTTTATTCATGCTTCAAGATCAAGACTTCAAGAATTTAAGCAACTATGTCTAGATCATGGTAAATAGTTTAAAAAATTTAAACTTGATGTAATTACTCGTTGAAACTCAATATATAGTATGATACATGAAGCATACTTATATAAAAACTTATTAAGTGCATATATTAATGATCGTGGATTAGGCTTTACATTGACTGAAACTAATTGGAATAAAGGTAAAATTTTGAAAGATTTTTTGGTTAGTTTTTATAATGCTACTAATGTTCTTTCTGGTATTTATTATTCAACTTCATGTTCATTTTTACAACAAGCATATATAATTAGTGAAAAAATTTCTGAACATAGATACGATGATGTTTTAATGCCTATTATTGAACAAATAAAATCTAAATGAATGAATATTGGGACAAGATATGTTCTATGCATAACTTAGCTGTTGTATTTGATCCTAGAATTAAATTAAGTAGTGCACTAATTTTAATTGATGCATATTATGAAAATTTGATTCAAGATCCTGAACTTGCTAAAAATGAGATAACACAACTTTTTCATGATATTTATGCTTTATATAATAAAAAATTTTGTGGATCTAGATTACCCGCACAAAGCTCTATTTCTTCTTCTAGTTCTCGTTTGTCATCTATTTTTTCATTCATTGCACAAAGAAAACATACACTTGCTTCAAGTTCATCTTCATCTTCTTTATCTTCTTCATCTTTAAGTAGTGAACTAGAATTTTATTTACGAAATGATCTTTAGTCTGCATATGATGAAAATCAAATAGAGAATCTAGATTTATTAGTTTGATGGAAGAGTATTAAAAATTAATATCCACTACTACAAAAAGTTAAATAGACTACGGTAGATTTTAGGAAAAAGACTACTTTTTTGTAAAAAATGTAATCTAATATTTTAGACTACGTTTTTATAATTTTTCATAAATTAAAAGACTACATCTTTTATTCAAAACATAGTCTTATATTATCTGATAATATAAAAAGACTACATTTTTAAATAAGACGTAGTCTTATATTATCTGATAATATAAAAAGACTACATTTTTAATTAAGACATAGTCTTATATTATCTAATAATATAAAAAGACCACTTTTTAAAGTAAGATGTAGTCTTATATTATCTGATAATATGTCAAAAAAACTACGTTTTTAATTAAGATGTAGTCTTATATTATCTAATAATATAAAAAGAATATATTTTTAATTAAAAGGTAATCTTATATTATCTTAAAATATAAAAAGACTACAGTCTAATATAAAACTAAAAATTTATCTTTTTTCCTTCTCCTAATGTACTTCCCTCCTTTTTTTTAACAAAACCTCCATACCCAAAGTTAAATTTCATTCTTTCATCCGCAATTTTGTTGATTAGGGTTTTGTTTGTGGAGACCCCTCCCTTGGAGCTCTCTTTCTCCTCCTCCCTTCCTCTCTCTATGTTTTTCGTATGTTGGTGGAGCCTTGCCGGAGATGGGTGGCTAGTTCTGGGGCCGGTGGCTGAGGAAATCGAAGCAGGTAAAAGCTGCCCATTTTTCCTCTATTTTGCTAATCTTCCCTACTGGTAAGAAAATCAACATATCACTCATAATCCATGCTGACGGAGCCCACCGAGTCGGAGCATCTCATCCCCGCCGGCCTCGCCAACGACGATGAGGTACGGCATGAAGTGGAAGGTGCGAGCAAGGGCACTAGCCATGGCGCCGGCGTCCACCCCCCCCCCCCTTCACAAGCAGCATACTCCTCCTCCGTCCATCTCTTGAGCGCCTCGAACATGAGCTCGGGCTCGTGCTGCATCACTTACAGGATGTCCGCACATGACGGCCCTGGCACCACCCGCGTCACCGTGAAGCAGTGCGGCCCGTCACTTTGTGTGACCCACATAACGCTCAGCCCCCCAAACAGGTTGTGCAGCCCCCCGAGTGCCTCCTGGTAAGCCCCGCCCAAAAACATGCCGAGATAGTAACCCCCCTCCTTGTGGTTGCCGCCCTCGAACTCATGCAGCGGGAGGCTCGACCTCCCACCAATGAACCGGTTCATTTTGCCATCACTATCGAACGTCAGGTCTGACAGCACTCCTTCCACCCTCAGACACTGGTCGAGCTGATGGATTGGTACTATAGGAAATAGTTGTCCAATTTCCCAGTAGTTCGGAATCGAGTTGAAGAGAGAGAGATTCACATGATACATCTTCACCGGATTACCTTGTCGATCCTGTTCACCACTAGCTCGCAGAGCCCATCAACTACTGTCAGGTGCTCAAGCCCAAGTAACCCATCCTTGAACTTCTCGATACATTTCCTCTTCAACTGGTCCATGTAAATCAGGCACTTCTAACAGTCAAACTGGAAGGTGGCCGCCATCATATTTTGATAGTCGCTGCACATGTCATTGGGCAGGTCTTCTAGGAAATAGGACAGGCCGAGCCAAAAGGTAGCCACTCTACTGGTAATGAGAAGAGAGCATTATCACTCTATTGGTAAGAAAATCAACAGCTCTAAAATATTTTTAATGAGAATTTGAGGTACTCCTTATCCCTCCAATAACATGCTTTATTTTAAGTTATATCTTTCATTGCACCTACAAAGAAAAATTTGTTAGCAAGACGCAAAGCTCAACTGTAACCAGCCACTCTTCATATATGCTAGCATGTTGCAAAACCGTTCGAGGTTTAGAAAGCTTGTTACTGTATAAATGCACTAAATCTTGTGGTTGAGCTATTAAGACTATCCTAAGAGACAATGAGTTGTTCACATATTTTATTGCAGTGCAATATTTATCATATTATTTTTATTTTTATACTAGGAATGGCATTGAAAAATTCTGAACATGGTGGTCGAGTGAGGGGTGTTGGAGGCATGGTTACCCTACAACATATTTCAATCTTTCGAAAAGAACAAAAATAGGTAAAATCTTACAACATTTGTTAGAAGAACAAAGAAAACTGAACCAACAACAAAAAGAAGATGCTGAGGAAAAAAATCATTACTTGATCAACTACGTCAACTTCATGAAGAAAATACAAAGTTGAGAGAAATTCCTAAAATTGCTGCAAGTGTTCAATATGCTTTAGACAAAGGTAGCTGCTGCTCAGTTAAAAAACTGCATCCAAATAAAATTGTTGCTGATTTTGATACAAAAAATGATGCAAGTATAGACTTTGTTGTCATTGGACAAAAAACATGCAAAAGGTATGTTAATATTTACTTATATTTGTAGCATTTTATTTAAATTCATAGTACTTATATTTTCTAATGTTATTGCTTTGAAGGAAAAACCATGCAAATTGGCAATAGGATCTATTAATAATATAATTGGATATGGTATAGTGATTGAGAATGTAGCACCAAACTCTGTTGTACATAGAGTTTCTTTGGGTGATCAAAATTATTGTGTATCTATTGATATTTGTTTTGACGATGATGCTCTCCTTCCAATAACAATTGGTGATGTTTTTGCGAAAGTTAAAGATTTTGTTGGTTCTCACATTGCATGGCCTCGATCATTAATTATTGATGATCAAGTCAAGATATCTGAAACTTTTTAACTTATCCATAAATTTGTGATTAATTTATATTGATAAACTATTTTCTATGTAGCATTTGTGAATTAAATTTCATTATTATTAACAGGCTAAGATTGTCCCCAAAAGTTACAGATAGAAAACAAAGAAAAGGGTCCATGGAGTTTGTCATATTTAAAGAATCATATTGCAAAAAGTTTGGAAGACACAAATACAATAATTGTGGTATTGGATGTTGGTGTCTTTGGTTATGAACGGGTTTGTTATATTATTCGAGAAGATATCGATAACTTTTGCTCAATGGAGAAGATTACTTCTAGTTGTATTGTGCTATATATGAGGTAATAAGATATTTTTATATTTTTTGCATTTCATATGCAATTACTATATGTTACAAGTTTCTAATAAAAACTGTGGGATTGAATAATTTGATTTGTATTGCTATTTGTACAACCAACTCAAGAAATCAAAACTGCTCAACATGTATGGCTTCATAGACCCTGGCCAGATCTCTGTACACTCTGGATTGGTTGGAGCACGATCAGATTTGATTGCTAAAAGATTAGAGCGTTGTTATGTGGATCAATTATTTCTAGCTCCTTATAACTCTGGATAAGTAGTTTTTTAATAAAAATTGATACTTTTGATATTAAGTTATTGATTATTGTTATTATGTTTATGATGGGATCACTGGTCCTTGATGGTTATTGATCCTCATGGGGACAAAGTGTATTTTGTGAATCTATTGGACGTTCAGTGGAAAAAAATTGAAAGGTGTTATTAATACGTAAGTATTTATTGTTATTATTTTTCATTAAAAATGAATAGTATTTTCTCATATTTTTCACCATGATATTTCTATCATCTCCATCATCAACCAGCTTTCTTCATCCATCATGCTACGACCATCATCTTTGTCATACCACCATCATCCACCCATCCTCATTGCCATCCTCTACTATCATATCTTCATTAAACCAACCACTTACTATCACCACATTATATCTCTACTATTAATTACTACTACCATGCATTATTGTATCTTCATCATTTATCATTCCTACTATTGCATTATACCTACATCACTCACCATGAAATTTTCATCACTCACCATCTATCCTTCATCACTAACCATCTTTATTGCCATGACTATTATTACAATACTACCAATATCTATCACCACCACTATACCTTTACTATCCATCACCAATTCCACTACCGTTACAATACCTCTACCATTGTCACCCTCATTAGCATCTTCTACCATTACTATTTTATCTCTATTGCAACCATCATTTTTCATCACCATATCTTCATCATTCATCACCATTGTCGCTCACTTCCACTGTTATGTGCATTCATCGTTACTACCATACCACTGTGACCTCCCTCCATTATCCACTATTATTCCTTCAACATCTATCATCACTGTCATACTTGCACCAACTATTATTACCATCATGATACTTATATCATTCACCACTGTCGCCATCCTCTTTTATTATTATTATCAATTACTTATCACAATCTATTTTTTAAAATAAATTTAAAAATAATTTATTATTTTTAATAAATTATTATATTTTTTTATAAAAAAAGAAAACATAAATGGAGAGGAAAACTCGATACGAAAGATTGAAAATATTTTTGGCAACTAAATAGCCGATAAGATGTGCTTGAACTTTTGAGATTAATTCAATTTTTTATTATTTTTATATAAATAAAAAAATATGTACAAAAATATTTAATAATAAAAATAAAAAAATTAAAGAATTGATAAAAAAAGCTGCAAACAAATGAATTGCCGGTGTTTCTTTTTTTTTTTTGTTTGCAATGAAGATAAAAAAAATAAAAAATAATTTTCATTTTCATTTAGCAAATAAACTTTTAAAGAATAAAAAATAAATTAATATATATATTTTAAAAAATATATTTTTAAAAATCAGTTTTGGATCAGAAATTATGGATTTTTTTTTTTTTGATCCGTCAACTCTTTTTTTTGGGATCAGACAACTCTTGCAAATTAAATGTCGCTCATATCATTCGCGTTGACGATATTGTCCTTGTAAATTTATTGTGTATTCTGGACGCTTGCCTTCACGCATTCCGCGCAAGGGGCGCCCATCGACCCATTGCCACCGCCATTACCCGCAGGGCTTGCCCGTCGAAAACGAATACAATTTTCTGGGCCGACCGACAACTTTATTTTGCCGGGTTCTGTACGGATCTCTGTGAGGGGCATTTTACGGTTAAAGTTGGCCGTGCGGCCAACCCCACATGACTCCGGAGCAAAACAGGCTACTACCCACCAGAATCCCTAAGATTCCAACTGAAACCATCAGCAGCTGCTCTCTCCCCTTCCCGTCTCCTCGCTCCACCGCGCCTACAAATACGCGACCATCTCCCTTCCTACTCCTCACAGCCCAGGTACTACGACGCCCACCTTCCCCAGAGTAGATCGAGTTCGATTTCAAGAAGAATGGCCTCCGTCTCTCTCTCCTCTCTCGATCAGAAGCTGGCCATGGCAAAGCGCAGCTCCCACGGTAACTAAGTCCTTGTCCTCGTCGCTTTGTGAATCAAAATTCTCTGTTAATTTAACACCAAGTTAGATGTGTAGTTATGTAGATGATGTTCATGACGATGCTTGCTGTCCTGATGAATTTAGCTAGCACCAACCTAGCTAGACAGGAGACGGGCTTCTTAATTATTATGCTTTATATGTATGTGTCTTCTTGACATCACCAATCTCATGGATGGTGTTCTCTTAATTTGTTGTGGCAGAGGGACTTGTTGCAGGAGCAAAGGCAGCCATGGTTGCAACTGTTGCCTCGGCGATTACCACTGTAAGCATCTCAAGTTTCCTTCTCTCATCATTTACATATATATGTATATATATGGATCTGGCCATTTGAGCATGTTACATTATTATTTATTTTTTCCCTTAAATCAATTAGTTGGCTAGCGTGAGGATGATCCCATGGGCGAGGTCCTTCCTAAATCCCACAGCTCAGGCCCTCATCGTTTCATCAGGTTTTCAATCGCTTCTTATATATCTTCTTTATATATATATATTATAGCTGTGAAAAACAATGAAAATAAATTGAAATTGTATGATTAATGAGAAGGGATTTTCGGTGCATGCAGCGGCGGGGGCGGCATACTTCATAGTTGCAGACAAGACGGTGTTGGCTGCAGCGAGGAAGAACTCGTTCAAGGACGCTTGCTAGGGTACGTGGCAGCGAGGCTTGAGAGGCCGGCGATATACCAGCAAATATATATATATATAGCTAGCTCGTTGTAGATCTTGATGCAGATCTGATCCATTCTTGTATGAGAAATATAAATTAAATTAAATTATGTATATATATTATATAAATTTTTCTTTGCACTATAATTGAAAGTATGTATGTATGCAATGTATGTATAAATAAATAGATTATGTAAAAGTTATATTTTTTATTATGTATTAAGTTGTATTTGTTTACATAAAATTTATTATGAAAATTAAGCTTATGACCATTTAAAATAGGATTATTTAAACAGTATAAGAATTTTGGTATTTAGTAATGCCAAAATAGTGTCTCTAAATAGTAAAATAGATTGCTAATATAAATTAGCGATGCCGTTCAAAATTATGTTACAGAATTTTTCATCGCGAAATTATTTGCCAGACTCGTGCATCACTAATTAGTAACTCCATTAGTAACACCTTAATGGCGTTGCTAATTAGAGACACTCTAATCGTATCGTTAATTTGCAATGTCATTAGCGACCCCTTAATGGCATCGCTAATTAATAACATCTTTATTATTTTATTTATTTTAAAATTAATATTTATTTAATTACTGTTTATATTATATAATTAAAAACATGTTTACCCATTTAGATAATATGAAATTATAAGTAAAAAATGTTCACAAATAAAATATATGAATACCTTACATTAACAATAAAATATATATAATAAAAATGTTTATAATACAAAACAGTAGCACATAAGTACCAAATAGTAGCACATAAATACACTACTCATAAAATATAAAGAAATTTTGAAATATCAATGCCGATCAACTGGAGCGAGGGTTATCTGGAGCTGGAGGTAGAGTAGAGAATTATATAGACTATAACAATTTGTTCTTAACAAATGTACTTCTCTTGTTGTTCCTGTTGGATGTCTGCAATTTTGGTCATCATCTCAGATCTTGCTTTTTGATTCAACAAACTGGATCAACAACAACCTTCAGTGGCAGAAAAAAAATTGAACATTAATGGAGAAAAAAAAATGTACCTGATTCAACTATCGAAGAGATAGGAGACGCCGATGGAAGACGTGGCTGGAGGCATCTCTAGCAAGGAGGGGACTGAGGGGGGGAGATCAGTGGTGATGCAGCCCAGGGGCCTCTAGCAAGGGGGGATCAAGCACGAGGGTAGACAACGATGGGGGGTGGAGATTAGTGTTGCAGCCCGAGGGGCTCTAGTAGGGGGGGGGGGGGGTTAGAGATCGATGTCGCAGCCTTGAGGGCTCCAGTATGAGGGAATCGATGGCAATCGAGGGTGGAGATCAGTGTCTGTAGTACCCGGTTCCTACGAACCAGGTTTAGGTTAATTCTAACCTGGTTCATGCGAACCAGGTCTGGGTTAATTCTAACCCGGTTCATGCGAACCAGGTCTGGGTTAATTCTAACCTGGTTCATGTGAACCAGGTCTGGGTTGAATTAATGTATTGATTTAATGTGTTGATTTAATGTGTTGAGCAACGCTTCGCTCGCAGCGATGACGCTTTGGCTCTCCAGATCTCATAACCGAAGCGTCTCGCTGCGACATTAAAAAGGCAGGGGGTGCCCTCCCTCTTAGTACTCAGAGTCCGCGTCCCCTCCAGGTAATTCTCTGCTCATCCTCTTAGTGCTAGAGGGAGACAGAGAGAGAGATAGCATGAGAGAGAGGGAGAAAGAGAGAGAGATAGCATGAGAGAGAGGGAGAGAGAGAGAGAGATAGCGAGAGAGAAAGAGCGCATGAGAGAGACAGAGAGAGAGAAGAGGAAACCGGCCGATCCCCTTGGTTCAGGCCCGGCGGCGTGCTCGCCACCGCGCCGGGCCTGATACTTGGCCGGTGACTCCGCCGGCACCATGGGCAGCGTCCGGCGGAGTGGTGGCAGTGAAAGAGGAGAGCGAGAGGGCCAATCGGCCTCTCTCTCATGCGGTGACGAAAGCCAAACCGGCTTCCATCGGTTGGTTCAGGCCCGGCGGCGTGCTCGCCGCCTCGCCGGGCCTGAGCTTCGGGCTGGCGCCTCCACCGGCGCCGGGTGTGCGTCCGGTGGAGGTCCGGCCGTCCATGGTGGCCGGCCGTGCCGCCGGCACAGTTGAAGCCGTGCGGACGATTTGAGAGGAAATGAAGAAATTAGAGAGGAATTGAATGAAATTGATGAGGATGGATTCAAGGGGGGGGCAAGTCACGGTGACAGCCGGCTCCGATCCGGCCAATGGTGGCCGGACCGCCCCCAATTTTGCCGGAGAAGTCGCTGGCATGGTGACAGCCCGAACGGATGAAATTGGAGAGTGAGAGGATGATTTAGAGAGAATGATAGAGGATGTGTGGCCGGCCACGGCGGCGGCCGGCTCTGGCCCGGCCTTCGGTGGCCGGACCCCGTGGATTCGGCCGGCGGCGGCCCTGGCCGCCGGCGTCTTTTCAATCCCCTGTTTCGGAAGAAACAGGGGATCGAGTGATAAAAGGCTGAACCGGGCCGCTGGGCCGGCCGGTTCAGGCCTTTTGGGCCGTGCAGCATAGGTAGTTTGGGCTGGTTTTTGGGCCCTGTAACGGGTCGGGTTTAGAAAAATATTTATATGGCTAGAATCTTGGTGAATTCTAGTTTTATGGGGTATTTTTAGTTCCCCAATCGGGTGTGTGTAGTGGGAGATATTCGAGCCCAATGTAGGGCCCGTGAACTAGTCTGAGTAGAAATTCTAAGGGTTATTTTAATATTCGTTGCTAATAAATTAATTGTATAAATGACCCTGTAGGTGCTCAGACATTTGACTAGCTGATTTATACCTGTTGGATTCCGTACTGAGGTAAGTAAGCCAGTTATCAGTTTATTTAAATGATTTGTTTCAGGATATGCGTAGTTAAATTGTGAATTGTGATATGAAGAATTGTTATTGGCTAAATTTGTAAGTAGATGAATATTATGAATATGGCTGTTTATGTACTATGATTTCATGTGTGGATGCTATGCATGAGAGATGCAGTTGCTATGCATGAGAGATACAGTTGCTATGCATGAGAGATGCAGTTGCTATGCATGAGAAATGCAGTTAGTATGACATTGATGTGATATATTACATGCAATTGTTCAGTAAGTATAATCCACTATTTTACTACATGATTGATGTATTGATGTATTGATGTGATGTGAGGTACTGTTATGTGTCGCCACGGTTCTCCTTTATCATGTTACGTGACCCTAGTATTTCGATCCTACTTCAGTAGGGGGGATACTTGTTGGTACACTATGGTATTTCGACCCTACTTCAGTAGGGGGGATACTTGTTGGTACACTATGGTATTTTGACCCTACTTCTGTAGGGGGGATACTTGTTGATACACTATGGTATTTCGACCCTACTTCAGTAGGGGGGATACTTGTTGGTACGCTATGGTATTTTGACCCTACTTCTGTAGGGGGGATACTTGTTGATACACTATGGTATTTCGACCCTACTTCAGTAGGGGGATACTTGTTGGTACGCTATGGTATTTCGACCCTACTTCAGTAGGGGGGATACTTGTTGGTACACTATGGTATTTCGACCCTACTTCAGTAGGGGGGATACTTGTTGGTATGCTATTGAGATATTGCAGGGCCGTGGGTCACATTTACAGTTACCATTGAGAGTATAAACAGTGGATTTACTTATATAGTATAATTGAGTAGTTATAGATGCAAATGATTGGTATTATATTCATAAGTGCCGCCGCGGTTCTCCTTTGCTATGGCCATACACACCTAGAGGATGTGCTCAGATGAGGCATTGCAGGGCCGTGGGACACGCATGATATAATACTTACATTGCATAATGGAGTGATTGTGAATGCAAAAGAATGAATTATATTTATATGTGCCGCCGCGACTCTCCTTTGTTATGGGGCATTGCAGGGTCGTGGGACACATATGATATAATATAACAATTGGAATGCTTTATATGCACTGATAATTTGCTATGATATAATACAACAATGATGAGTGCAAATGATTTGAATTATATTTATATGTGCCACCACGGCTCTCCTTTGTTATGGGGCATTACAGGGCCTTGGGACACATATGATATAATATAACAATGATGGGTTTACTTACATTGCATGTTTGAGTATTTGTGAAATGTTTATGCATGCAGATCATTTATATGCTTATTGATTGCTATGCTATGATTTGACTGTATAACGTGGTTTACTTACTGAGTGTAATCTCATAAAAATATTATAATGTTTTTGCTACAGGACCATGAGATTTGAGAATAACATGTTGGAGTGATGGACCTCAACTCAAATAAAATATAGATTTGTTTTATTGCTATACCAGTGTATTTATGTGTAGGGCTTGATGCCCAAACTATATTATTGTGGTGTGTAAGGAACCATAGGTTCGTTGGAGCTTCTATTTAAAATAAAGTGGATTCATATGTTGATGTAACCCCAGTAATGCTTATGTGTAGGGCTTGTAGCCCAAATCTTTAGTTATGGATTGTATTAAAGTCATGGACTTGAATGATATATAGGTTGTTGCTTTTCTTGAATTCAGTGTCTTGTTTCGGGACGCCTTGCGTGCCCGGCACGCGGCGGGTTGTCACCCTAGCTCAAAATTTTTGGGTCTGGGGCGTGACAGCTTTTATGGTATCAGAGCCCGGGTTGTGACCCTAGGGACACGGACATATTGACATGATAACAGGTAGAGAACTTATGACCCTAGGGACACAGACATATTGACATGATGACACGGAGAGAACATATCTTGATGACATTATATTTAGAGACACCTGACACATTAGTTTATGATGATATTAACCATATCCAATTTACCAGGAATTAGTTATGGCTCGCCGTACTAGGAGCCAACTGTATGAGGAGGACTCTCTGGCGCAGTCGATGCAGGACATGCAGCATCAGAGCACGCAGCGAAAGCGTGGTGGGCCCATAGCCCACAGGACCCAGGTTATGACCTTAGGGATATATGCATAATGACACTCTTAGGCAGAATATTTGGATGACATTGAGACAATTATGACTTTCAAGGAAATTCAGGAAATTATGCTTTGGAAGCTTAAAATTTAAAGTTTATCAAGAATTACAAGTTTGATAGGAATTGAGAATGAACCATCGCAAGCCAATGATATTATGTGGGCTCCCTGGCTGGTAGCCTTGATCAGTGGGGAGGTCAAGGGGCTTCTAGAGGTTTTAGATCTATTAAACTTGTTGGAAATGATTCGTAACAGTTTCAAACCTTTAAATAATATGGGAGATGAAATTTTAGTGGGATAAGATGTTAATATTTGTTTCTGATTTAGTAGTAAAATAAGTAAATTGAATTGGTATTCATTTGTCTCACTCTTCTAATTCGATGATGTAATCATAGAGCTTAGTGGGTTAAGCTGAATCTCAGTCCAACCTTCCACCCTCAAGTAATAGACAACTGCAGAAACCAATAAGATTTTAGATGTTATACTGTGAGCCTGTGTAATGGATTTAAGAGGTGCTTGGTATTGTTCTTACCCTTAATGAAATTGCCTAATTATCGATTACCAAGCCAATATTCAAATGGATTCATTTTTTGTCTATGATATAAGGTGTAATTTTATTGAGATGAAGTGTGAGAGAGAAAATTTTGATTACGGAGCTGGTTTAACAAATATGAGAAAGTATCAAGGCAGCTTCATGTAGCTCAGAGTTAAGAGAAAAGTTATATGTGGATGTTAAATAGAAAGATTTGAAATTTCAGGTTGAAGATCATTTGGAAAATTTTACTAACTAATGACGTGATGAGATTTGTGTTTAGAGGTGAATTGAATCCTCAATTTATTTGGACTAATTGAGATTTTGATCAAAATAAAGGAGGTGGCTTGTAGCTTAGCACTGTCTTCATTACTCTTTGGGGTATTCAATGTGTTTCATATCTTTATGATTGAGGAGGTGTATTTCAAACCCCCGTTATGTGTTAGAACTTGAACCGAATTAGCTTAAGAAAGAATTGACCTATGAAGATCATCTTGTGCACACTATGGACCGTAAGAATCAAGTTCTGAAATAGTGTAGTATTCCTTATGTCAAAGATCAGTAGAATAATCATTATGAGGGAGAGACTATTGGGAGCCTAAGGAGGAAATGGGAAAGAAAAATCCATAATTATTTGTATCTTATGACAGATCAATGATGTATCGATGACCGTGACTTTTAATGAAATTTAATTGATTATGAGAGGGAAAATTTGGATTCTATATTCTATTGGATGTATATCAATTTCGAGGACGAAATTCTTATAAGGAGGGGAGAATGTAGTACCCGGTTCCTACGAACCAGGTTTAGGTTAATTCTAACCCGGTTCATGCGAACCAGGTCTGGGTTAATTCTAATCCGGTTCATGCGAACCAGGTCTGGGTTAATTCTAACCCGGTTCATGTGAACCAGGTCTGGGTTGAATTAATGTGTTGATTTAATGTGTTGATTTAATGTGTTGATTTAATGTGTTGAGCAACGCTTCGCTCGCAGCGATGACGCTTTGGCTCTCCAATCTCATAACCGAAGCGTCTCGCTGCGACATTAAAAAGGCAGGGGGTGCCCTCCCTCTTAGTACTCAGAGTCCGCGTCCCCTCCAGGTAATTCTCTGCTCATCCTCTTAGTGCTAGAGGGAGACAGAGAGAGAGATAGCATGAGAGAGAGGGAGAAAGAGAGAGAGATAGCATGAGAGAGAGGGAGAGAGAGAGAGATAGCAGAGAGAAAGAGCGCGTGAGAGAGACAGAGAGAGAGAAGAGGAAACCGGCCGATCCCCTTAGTTCAGGCCCGGCGGCGTGCTCGCTGTCGCACCGGGCCTGATACTTGGCCGGTGACTCCGCCGGCACCATGGGCAGCGTCCGGCGGAGTGGTGGCGGTGAAAGAGGAGAGAGAGAGGGCCAATCGGCCTCTCTCTCATGCGGTGACGCCGTCGGTTGGTTCAGGCCCGGCGGCGTGCTCGCCGCCTCGCCGGGCCTGAGCTTCGGGCTGGCGCCTCCACCGGCGCCGGGCGTGCATCCGGTGGAGGTCCGGCCGGCCATGGTGGCCGGCCGTGCCGCCGGCACAGTTGAAGCCGTGCGGACGATTTGAGAGGAAATGAAGAAATTAGAGAAGAATTGAATGAAATTGATGAGGATGGATTCAAGGGGGGGCAAGTCACAGCGACAGCCGGCTCCGGTCCGGCCAATGGTGGCCGGACCGCCCCCAATTTCGCCGGAGAAGTCGCTGGCATGGTGACAGCCCGAACGGATGAAATCGGAGAGTGAGAGGATGATTTAGAGAGAATGATAGAGGAAGTGTGGCCGGCCGCGGCAGCGGCCGGCTCTGGCCCGGCCTCCGGTGGCCGGACCGCCGTGGATTCGGCCGGCGGCGGCCCTGGCCGCCGGCGTCTTTTCAATCCCCTGTTTCGGAAGAAACAGGGGATCGGGTGATAAAAGGCTGAACCGGGCCGGCTTGGCCGACCGGTTCAGGCCTTTTGGGCCGTGTAGCATAGGTAGTTTGGGCTGGTTTTTGGGCCCTGTAACGGGCCGGGTTTAGAAAAATATTTATATGGCTAGAATCTTGGTGAATTCTAGTTTCATGGGGTATTTTTAATTCCCCAATCGGGTGTGTGTAGTGGGAGATATTCGAGCCCAATGTAGGGCCCGTGAGCTAGTCTGAGTAAAAATTCTAAGGGTCATTTTAATATTCGTTGCTAATAAATTAATTGTATAAATGACCCTGTAGGTGCTCAGACATTTGACTAGCTGATTTATACCTGTTGGATTGCGTACTGAGGTAAGTAAGCCAGTTATCAATTTATTTAAATGATTTGTTTCAGGATATGCGTAGTTAAATTGTGAATTATGATATGAAGAATTGTTATTGGCTAAATTTGTAAGTAGATGAATATTATGAATACATGGCTGTTTATGTACTATGATTTCATGTGTGGATGCTATGCATGAGAGATACAGTTGCTATGCATGAGAGATGCAGTTGCTATGCATGAGAAATGCAGTTAGTATGACATTGATATGATATATTACATGCAATTGTTCAGTAAGTATAATCCACTGTTTTACTACATGATTGATGTATTGATGTATTGATGTGATGTGAGGTACTGTTATGTGTCGCCACGGTTCTCCTTTATCATGTTACGTGACCCTAGTATTTCGACCCTACTTCAGTAGGGGGGATACTTGTTGGTACACTATGGTATTTCGACCCTACTTCAGTAGGGGGGATACTTGTTGGTACATTATGGTATTTCGATCCTACTTCAGTAGGGGGGATACTTGTTGGTACACTATGGTATTTCGACCCTACTTCTGTAGGGGGGATACTTGTTGATACACTATGGTATTTCGACCCTACTTCAGTAGGGGGGATACTTGTTGGTACGCTATGGTATTTCGACCCTACTTCCGTAGGGGGGATACTTGTTGATACACTATGGTATTTCGACCCTACTTCAGTAGGGGGATACTTGTTGGTACGCTATGGTATTTCGACCCTACTTCAGTAGGGGGGATACTTGTTGGTACACTATGGTATTTTGACCCTACTTCAGTAGGGGGGATACTTGTTGGTACGCTATTGAGATATTGCAGGGACGTGGGTCACATTTATAGTTACCATTGAGAGTATAAACAGTGGATTTACTTATATAGTATAATTGAGCAGTTATGGATGCAAATGATTGGTATTATATTCATAAGTGCCGCCGCGGTTCTCCTTTGCTATGGCCATAAACACCTAGAGGATGTGCTCAGATGAGGCATTGCAGGGCCGTGGGACACGCATGATATAATACTTACATTGCATAATGGAGTGATTGTGAATGCAAAAGAATGAATTATATTTATATGTGCCGCCGCGACTCTCCTTTGTTATGGGGCATTGCAGGGCCGTGGGACACATATGATATAATATAACAATTGGAATGCTTTATTTGCACTGATAATTTGCTATGATATAATACAACAATGATGAGTGCAAATGATTTGAATTATATTTATATGTGCCACCACGGCTCTCCTTTGTTATGGGGCATTGCAGGGCCTTGGGACACATATGATATAATATAACAATGATGGGTTTACTTACATTGCATGTTTGAGTATTTGTGAAATGTTTATGCATGCAGATCATTTATATGCTTATTGATTGCTATGCTATGATTTGACTGCATAACGTGGTTTACTTACTGAGTGTAATCTCATAAAAATATTATAATGTTTTTGCTACAGGACCATGAGATTTGAGAATAACATGTTGGAGTGATGGACCTCAACTCAAATAAAATATAGATTTTGTTTTATTGCTATACCAGTGTATTTATGTGTAGGGCTTGATGCCCAGACTATATTATTGTGGTGTGTAAGGAACCATAGGTTCGTTGGAGCTTCTATTTAAAATAAAGTGGATTCATATGTTGATGTAACCCCAGTAATGCTTATGTGTAGGGTTTGTAGCCCAAATCTTTAGTTATGGATTGTATTAAAGTCATGGACTTGAATGATATATAGGTTGTTGCTTTTCTTGAATTCAGTGTCTTGTTTCGGGATGCCTTGCGTGCTCGGCACGTGGCGGGTTGTCACCCTAGCTCAAAATTTTTGGGTCTGGGGCGTGACAGCTTTTATGGTATCGGAGCCCGGGTTGTGACCCTAGGGACACGGACATATTGACATGATAACAGGTAGAGAACTTATGACCCTAGGGACACAGACATATTGACATGATGACACGGAGAGAACATATCTTGATGACATTATATTTAGAGACACCTGACACATTAGTTTATGATGATATTAACCATATCAAATTTACCAGGAATTACTTATGGCTCGCCGTACTAGGAGCCAACTGTATGAGGAGGACTCTCTGGCGCAGTCGATGCAGGACATGCAGCATCAGAGCACGCAGCGGAAGCGTGGTGGGCCCATAGCCCACAGGACCCAGGTTATGACCTTAGGGATATATGCATAATGACACTCTTAGGCAGAATATTTGGATGACATTGAGACAATTATGACTTTCAAGGAAATTTAGGAAATTATGCTTTGGAAGCTTAAAATTTAAAGTTTATCAAGAATTACAAGTTTGATAGGAATTGAGAATGAACCATCACAAGCCAATGATATTATGTGGGCTCCCTGGCTGGTAGCCTTGATCAGTGGGGAGGTCAAGGGGCTTCTAGAGGTTTTAGATCTATTAAACTTGTTGGAAATGATTCGTAACAGTTTCAAACCTTTAAATAATATGGGAGATGAAATTTTAGTGGGATAAGATGTTAATATTTGTTTCTGGTTTAGTAGTAAAATGAGTAAATTGAATTGGTATTCATTTGTCTCACTCTTCTAATTCGATGATGTAATCATAGAGCTTAGTGGGTTAAGCTGAATCTCAGTCCAACCTTCCACCCTCAAGTAATAGACAACTGCAGAAACCAATAAGATTTTAGATGTTATACTGTGAGCCTGTGTAATGGATTTAAGAGGTGCTTGGTATTGTTCTTACCCTTAATGAAATTGCCTAATTATCGATTACCAAGCCAATATTCAAATGGATTCATTTTGTTGTCTATGATATAAGGTGTAATTTTATTGAGATGAAGTGTGAGAGAGAAAATTTTGATTACGGAGCTGGTTTAACAAATATGAGAAAGTATCAAGGCAGCTTCATGTAGCTCAGAGTTAAGAGAAAAGTTATATGTGGATGTTAAATAGAAAGATTTGAAATTTCAGGTTGAAGATCAGTTGGAAAATTTTACTAACTAATGACGTGATGAGATTTGTGTTTAGAGGTGAATTGAATCCTCAATTTATTTGGACTAATTGAGATTTTGATCAAAATAAAGGAGGTGGCTTGTAGCTTAGCACTGTCTTCATTACTCTTTGGGGTATTCAATGTGTTTCATATCTTTATGATTGAGGAGGTGTATTTCAAACCCCCGTTATGTGTTAGAACTTGAACCGAATTAGCTTAAGAAAGAATTGACCTATGAAGATCATCTTGTGCACACTATGGACCGTAAGAATCAAGTTCTGAAATAGTGTAGTATTCCTTATGTCAAAGATCAGTAGAATAATCATTATGAGGGAGAGACTATTGGGAGCCTAAGGAGGAAATGGGAAAGAAAAATCCATAATTATTTGTATCTTATGACAGATCAATGATGTATCGATGACCGTGACTTTTAATGAAATTTAATTGATTATGAGAGGGAAAATTTGGATTCTATATTCTATTGGATGTATATCAATTTCGAGGACGAATTCTTATAAGGAGGGGAGAATGTAGTACCCGGTTCCTACGAACCAGGTTTAGGTTAATTCTAACCCGGTTCATGCGAACCAGGTCTGGGTTAATTCTAACCCGGTTCATGCAAACCAGGTCTGCGTTAATTCTAACCCGGTTCATGTGAACCAGGTCTGGGTTGAATTAATGTGTTGATTTAATGTGTTGATTTAATGTGTTGAGCAACGCTTTGCTCGCAGCGATGACGCTTTGGCTCTGCAGATCTCATAACCGAAGCGTCTCGCTGCGACATTAAAAAGGCAGGGGGTGCCCTCCCTCTTAGTACTCAGAGTCCGCGTCCCCTCTAGGTAATTCTCTGCTCATCCTCTTAGTGCTAGAGGGAGACAGAGAGAGAGATAGCATGAGAGAGAGGGAGAAAGAGAGAGAGATAGCATGAGAGAGAGGGAGAGAGAGAGATAGCGAGAGAGAAAGAGCGCGTGAGAGAGACAGAGAGAGAGAAGAGGAAACCGGCCGATCCCCTTGGTTCAGGCCCGGCGGCGTGCTCGCCGCCGCGCCGGGCCTGATACTTGGCCGGTGACTCCGCCGGCACCATGGGCAGCGTCCGGCGGAGTGGTGGCGGTGAAAGAGGAGAGAGAGAGGGCCAATCGGCCTCTCTCTCATGCGGTGACGGAAGCCAAACCGGTTTCCGTCGGTTGGTTCAGGCCCGGCGGCGTGCTCGCCGCCTCGCCGGGCCAGAGCTTCGGGCTGGCGCCTCCACCGGCACCGGGCGTGCATCCGATGGAGGTCCGGCCGGCCATGGTGGCTGGCCGTGCCGCCGGCACAGTTGAAGCCGTGCGGACGATTTGAGAGGAAATGAAGAAATTAGAGAGGAATTGAATGAAATTGATGAGGATGGATTCAAGGGGGGGCAAGTCACGGCGACAGCCGGCTCCGGTCCGGCCAATGGTGGCCGGACTGCGCCCAATTTCGCCGGAGAAGTCGCTGGCATGGTGACAGCCCGAACGGATGAAATCGGAGAGTGAGAGGATGATTTAGAGAGAATGATAGAGGAAGTGTGGCCGGCCGCGGCGGCGGCCGGCTCTGGCCCGGCCTCCGGTGGCCGGACCATCGTGGATTCGGCCGGTGGCGGTCCTGGCCGCCGGCGTCTTTTCAATCCCCTGTTTCGGAAGAAACAGGGGATCGGGTGATAAAAGGCTGAACCGGGCCGGCTGGGCCGGCCGGTTCAGGCCTTTTGGGCCGTGCAACATAGGTAGTTTGGGCTGGTTTTTGGGCCCTGTAATGGGCCGGGTTTAGAAAAATATTTATATGGCTAGAATCTTGGTAAATTCTAGTTTCATGGGGTATTTTTAATTCCCCAATCGGGTGTGTGTAGTGGGAGATATTCGAGCCCAATGTAGGGCCCGTGAACTAGTCTGAGTAGAAATTCTAAGGGTCATTTTAATATTCGTTGCTAATAAATTAATTGTATAAATGACCCTGTAGGTGCTCAGACATTTGACTAGCTGATTTATACCTGTTGGATTGCGTACTGAGGTAAGTAAGCCAGTTATCAGTTTATTTAAATGATTTGTTTCAGGATATGCGTAGTTAAATTGTGAATTGTGATATGAAGAATTGTTATTGGCTAAATTTGTAAGTAAATGAATATTATGAATACATGGCTGTTTATGTACTATGATTTCATGTGTGGATGCTATGCATGAGAGATGCAGTTGCTATGCATGAGAGATACAGTTGCTATGCATGAGAGATGCAGTTGCTATGCATGAGAAATGCAGTTAGTATGACATTGATGTGATATATTACATGCAATTGTTCAGTAAGTATAATCCACTGTTTTACTACATGATTGATGTATTGATGTATTGATGTGATGTGAGGAACTGTTATGTGTCGCCACGGTTCTCCTTTATCATGTTACGTGACCCTAGTATTTCGATCCTACTTCAGTAGGGGGGATACTTGTTGGTACACTATGGTATTTCGACCCTACTTCAGTAGGGGGGATACTTATTGGTACACTATAGTATTTCGACCCTACTTCAGTAGGGGGGATACTTGTTGGTACACTATGGTATTTCGACCCTACTTCTGTAGGGGGGATACTTGTTGATACACTATGGTATTTCGACCCTACTTCAGTAGGGGGGATACTTGTTGGTATGCTATGGTATTTCGACCCTACTTCTGTAGGGGGGATACTTGTTGATACGCTATGGTATTTCGACCCTACTTCAGTAGTGGGGATACTTGTTGGTACGCTATGGTATTTCGACCCTACTTCAGTAGGGGGGATACTTGTTGGTACACTATGGTATTTCGATCCTACTTCAGTAGGGGGGATACTTGTTGGTACGCTAGTGAGATATTGCAGGGCCGTGGGTCACATTTACAGTTACCATTGAGAGTATAAATAGTGGATTTACTTATATAGTATAATTGAGCAGTTATGGATGCAAATGATTGGTATTATATTCATAAGTGCCGCCGCAGTTCTCCTTTGCTATGGCCATACACACCTAGAGGATGTGCTCAGATGAGGCATTGCAGGGCCGTGGGACACGCATGATATAATACTTACATTGCATAATGGAGTGATTGTGAATGCAAAAGAATGAATTATATTTATATGTGCCGCCGCGACTCTCCTTTGTTATGGGGCATTGCAGGGCCGTGGGACACATATGATATAATATAACAATTGGAATGCTTTATATGCACTGATAATTTGCTATGATATAATACAACAATGATGAGTGCAAATGATTTGAATTATATTTATATGTGCCACCACGGCTCTCCTTTGTTATGGGGCATTGCAGGGCCTTGGGACACATATGATATAATATAACAATGATGGGTTTATTTGCATTGCATGTTTGAGTATTTGTGAAATGTTTATGCATGCAGATCATTTATATGCTTATTGATTGCTATGCTATGATTTGACTGTATAACGTGGTTTACTTACTGAGTGTAATCTCATAAAAATATTATAATGTTTTTGCTACAGGACCATGAGATTTGAGAATAACATGTTGGAGTGATGGACCTCAACTCAAATAAAATATAGATTTTGTTTTATTGCTATACCAGTGTATTTATGTGTAGGGCTTGATGCCCAGACTATATTATTATGGTGTGTAAGGAACCATAGGTTCGTTGGAGCTTCTATTTAAAATAAAGTGGATTCATATGTTGATGTAACCCCAGTAATGCTTATGTGTAGGGCTTGTAGCCCAAATCTTTAGTTATGGATTGTATTAAAGTCATGGACTTGAATGATATATAGGTTGTTGCTTTTCTTGAATTCAGTGTCTTGTTTCGGGACGCCTTGCGTGCCCGGCACGCGGCGGGTTGTCACCCTAGCTCAAAATTTTTGGGTCTGGGGCGTGACAGTGTCACTGCCTAAGGGCTCCAAGCAAGGGGGGATCATACATGGGAGGAGCGACGGTGAGCAGAAAGGGACCAGGAGCGCGGGGTGGGAGTGGAAACGAGGGTAGGAGTGTGGGCTGAAAAGAAAATTGAAAGCGGGGCAAGCACGTGTGCCTAATTACTTTAGCGATGTGCTCGCATTGCTAAAGTAGCACGCATGCTAGCGATGTCTAGCGCATTGCTAAGACACGCGCCCCCTCGCTGAGGTGCTCGCACCTCGCTGCGTAGCGACATGCTTAGCGACGTCCTTATACGCACCTCATTGCGTAGTGACATGCACACTCGCATGGCTAATTAGCGACTCTTTGGCATCATTGAGCGCATCACTAATTTTATTTATCACTTACTCCTTGCTTCTTAATCATTGATTTTTTTGATGGGGCTGTGCATCGTTGTTCCATCGTTATTTAGCGATGTATATTTGTAGCATTGCTAATTGGCATTGTTAAAATGTAAAATTCATATAGTGAAATTGATATAATGGATCAAAATCAAATCAAATTTTTTAATTTGATTTACTAAAGCAATCAAATCATTTTTGATTTTAATGATTTAATTTTAAATATATTTCTAAAGTGACATGAATCTATATATCCTAAGAGTCGTAGGCTCCCACTACAAGAAAATACTAAAATAGCGACGCAAATTTAGCGACGCATCATTGCATCGCTAAATTATGGCCACATTGCGACGCTAAATTGCGACCACATTGCGATGCCTCCGCAACAACAAAAAATTGCGACGCAATTAGCGATGCATTCGCGACTCAATAAACTAGATAATCAAAAAAATTTAATTTTTTAATTTAGCGACGCAAGTAATGCATCGCAATACTTTCGAATTTAATTTTATAAAATATAATTATGAAATAAAAAGATTGCGACGCAACACAGCGCGTAGCAATGTTTTTAAAAAAATTCATTATGTTAAATAGCGATGCAATAGTGACACAATAAACTAGAAAATAAAAAAAATAATTTTTTATTTAGCGACGCAATACTTGCATCGCAATTATTTTAAATATAATTAATTGTTATAAAATATAATTATGAAATAAAAATATTATGACACAATTCAGTGTGTCATAATGTTTTTTAAAAAATTAATTATTAAATAGCGACACAATAAAATATAAAATTAAAAAAATATTTTTATTTAGCGATGCAAGTATTGCATCACAATATTTTTTAAAAATAATTTTTAAAAAAAAATTAAAAATAATTATGAAATAAAAATATTGCAACGATTTCAGTTCGTCGCAATATTTTTTAAAAAATTAATTATGTTAAATAGTGACGCATTAGCGATGCAATAAATTAGTAAATTAAAAAAAATTAATTTTTATTTTGCGACGCAAATAAAGCATTGCAGCATTTTTTTAAAAAATAAAATTTATAAAATATAATTAAAAGATAAAAAAATTAAAAATAAAACATTGCGACGCAATGAAATGCGTCGCAATTGTTTTAAAAAAATTAATTTTGGTACATGTGTCGGATCGATCGTCGTTGACCGGGATCATGGCTTGGATCGATCGCAACCGTAGGATCATTGTCGATCGGATTGATCGCAACGGTGCGAGATCGGTCGTCGCCGATCGGGATTGATCATGGCTTGGATCGATCGTAACCATCAGATCATCGCCGATCGGATCGATCGTAACGGTGCGAGATCGGTCGTCGCCAACCAGGATCGATCATGGCTTGGATCGATCGCAACCATCGGATCATCGCCGATCGGATCGATGGCAACGGTCCGAGATCGGTCGTCACAGATCGGGATCGATCATGGAGCATTTGCCGATCGTAACCGTCGGATCGTCGCCGATCGGATCGATCGCAACAGTCCGAGATCGATCTTTGCCGATTGAGATCGATCATGGCTTGGATCAATTGCAACTGTTGGATCGTCGCCGATTGGATCGATCGCAATGGTCCGAGATCGATCATCGCCGATAGGGATCGATCATGGCTTGGATCGATCGCAATCGTCGGATCATCGCCGATCGGATCGATCGCAACGGTCCAAGATTGGTCGTCGCTGACCGGGATCGATCATTGAGCATTTGCCGATCACAACCGTCGGATCGTAGCCGATCGGATCGATCGCAATGGTGCAAGATCGGTCGTCGCCAACGGGGATCGATCATGGATCGGATCGATCGCAATGGTGCAAGATCGGTCGTCGTCGACTGGGATCGATCATGGCTTAGATCGATCGCAATCGTAGGATCGTCACCGATCGGATCGATCGCAATGGTCCAAGATCGGTTGTCGCCGACCGGGATTGATCATGGCTTGGATCAATCGCAACCATCGGATCATCACCGATCGGATCAATCGCAATGGTCCGAGATCGGTCGTCTCCGACCGGGATCAATCATGGAGCATTTGCCGATCGCAACAGTCAGATCGTCGCCGATCGGATCGATCGCAACGGTACGAGATCGGTCGTCGTCGACCGGGATCGATCATGGCTTGGATCGATCGCAACCATCGGATCGTCGCCTATCGGATCGATCGCAGTGGTGCAAGATTGGTCATCACCGACCGGGATCGATCATGGCTTGGATCAATCACAACCGTCGGATCGTCACCGATCGGATCGATCACAGCGGTGTGAGATCGGTCGTCGCCGACCAGGATCGATCATGGCTTGGATCGATCGCAACCGTTGGATCATCGCCGATCGAATCGATCGCAACGGTCGGGGATCGGTCATTGCCGATCGAGATCGATCATGAATTGGATCGATCGCAACCATCGGATCGTCGTCGATCGGATCGATCACAGCAGTACGAGATCGGTCGTCGCCGACCAGGATCGATCATAGCTTGGATCGATCGCAACCGTCGGATCATCGCCGATCGAATCGATCAAAACGGTCTGAGATCGGTCGTCGCCGATCGGGATCGATCATGGAGCATTTGTTGATCACAATTGCCGGATCGTCGCCGATCGGATCGATCGCAACGGTGCGAGATCGATCGTCGTCGACCGTGATCGATCATGGCTTGGATCGATCGCAACTGTCGGATCATCGCCAATCGGATCGATTGCAACTGTCTAGGATCGGTCATCGCCGACCAAGATCGATCATGGATTGGATCGATCGCAACCGTCGGATCGTCGCCGATCGGATCGATCACAATGGTCCGAGATCGGTCGTCGCCGATCGAGATCGATCATGGCTTGGATCGATTACAACCGTCGGATTATCGCCGATTGGATCGATCGCAATGGTCCGAGATCGATCGTCGCCGACCTGGATCGATCATGGCTTGGATCGATTGCAACCATCGGATCGTCGCCGATCGGATCAATCACAACGGTGCAAGATCGGTCATCGTCGACTGGGATCGATCATGGCTTGGATCGATTGCAACCGTCGGATCGTCGCCGATCGGATCAATCACAACGGTGCAAGATCGATCGTCGTCGACCGGGATCGATCATGGTTTGGATCGATCGCAACCATCGGATCGTCGCCGATCGGATCGATCGCAACGGTCCGAGATCTGTCGTCGCCGATCGGGATCGATCATGGCTTGGATCAATCGCAATCGTCGGATCGTTGCCGATCGGATCGATAGCAACGGTCCGAGATCGGTCATCGCCGACCGGGATCGATCATGGAGAATTTGTCGATCACAACCATCGGATCGTCGCCGATCGGATCGATCGCAACGGTGCGAAATCGATCGTCACCGACCGGAATCGATCATGGCTTGGATCGATCGCAACCATCGGATCATCGCCGATCGGATCGATCACAACAGTCCAAAATCGGTCGTCGCCGATCGGGATCGATCATGGCTTGGATCGATCGCAACCGTCGGATCGTCATCGATCGGATCGATCACAACAGTGCGAGATCGATCATCGTCGACCGGGATCGATCATGGCTAGGATCGATCGCAACCGTCGGATTGTCTCCGATCGGATCGATCGCAACGGTCCGGGATCGATCGTCGCCGACTGGGATCGATCATGGCTTGGATCGATCGCAACCGTCGGATCATCGCCGATCGGATCGATCACAATGGTTCGAGATCGGTCGCCGCCGATCGGGATCGATCATGGAGCATTTACCGATCGCAACCGTCGGATCGTCGCCGATCGGATCGATCGCAACAGTGCGAGATCGGCGACGATTTTATCAAATATAATTATCAAATAAAATTATTGTGACGCAAATCAGAGCGTCACAATTTTTTTAAAAATAAATTATATTAAATAGCGACGCAAATTTTAAAATTACAATGCATGTATTATATCGCAATATTTTTTTAAAAATAAATATTTTAAAAAATTAAAAATAAAACATTGCGACGCAACCATTTGTGTCGTAATTATTTTCAGAAAAAATAATTTTTATCAAATAAAATTATCAAATAAAATTATTGTGATGCAAATCAGAGCGTCGTAATTTTTTTAAAAAATAAATTATGTTAAATAGCGATGCATTACCGACGCAATAAACCAGAAAATTTTAAAAAATTAATTTTTAAAATTGCGATGCATGTATTGCATCATAATATTTTTTTTAAAAAATAAATATTTTTTGAAAAATTGAAAATAAAACATTGTGACGCAACTATTTGCGTCGTAATTACTTTCAGAAAATAATTTTTATCAAATATAATTATCAAAATAAAATATTGCAACAGAAATCATTATGTCGCAATATTTTAAATAAATAAATTATGTTAAATAGCGACACATTAGCGACGTAATAAACCAGAAAATTAAAAAAAAATTATTTAATTTTGCGACGCATGTATTGCATCGCAAAATTAAATTAAAAAAATAAATATTTTTAAAAAAATTAAAAATAAAACATTGCGACGCAACCATATGCGTCGCAATTATTTTTAGAAAAAATATTTTTTTATCAAATATAATTATCAAAAAAAGTATTGCGACGCATTAGCGACGCATTTTCCAGAAAATAAAAAAATTTTCCGCCAAAAATTGTTGCCAAATTAGCGATGCATTAGCGACGCAATTATTTGCGTCACTAATTTTCCCAGAAAATAATAAAAAAACTAAAGTAGCGATGGATTAGTGACGCATAATTGCGTCGCTAAGCCATAATAAATTAAAAAAAAATTAGCGAGGGATTAGCGACGTAAAATTGCGTCGCTAATCCCTAATATATAAACTTAGTTGCGCCCAGCCCCCCGTGGCTCTTCTTCTTCCTCTTCTAACCTTAACCTGCCGTCGTCCCCTCATCCGAGTCCCCCCGCCCTCTCCCCCGGCGCTAGGAACCACCGGCGGTAGCCCCCCATCCCCGGCGGCATCTCCTATCTACCAAGGTAAGCCCCCCCTCCCCCCTACTCCCTCACCCCCCACCCCCCACCCCCCCCCCCCGCCCTCCCGTTTACCTGAGGCCACGGCAACGGCAGCAGCCATGGCCGGCGGTGGCCTGGCCATGGTGGCCAAGCCACCGTTTTAAAAAAAAATTATCGGGGTGGGGTTTTTTCCCCACCCCTGAGGCGCCAGCCACAGCGGCCAGGCCACCGTTTAAAAAAAAAATTATCGGGGTGGGGTTTTTCCCCCACCCTTGAGGCACCGGCCATGGCGGCGGCCGTGGCCGGCGGTGGCCTGGCCATGGTGGCCAGGCCACCGTATTTTAAAAAAAAAATTCAAGGTGGGGTTTTTGCGCCATCCCTGATTTGACAAAAATCTACGAGAAGTTTTATGTAATTGGATTAGAGGATTAAAATTTCATGATGGTTATGCTTCAAATATCGGTTGGTGTGTGGACATGCATAAGCTCAAGTTGTTTGGCATGAAGAGTCATGACTGTCATGTTTTCATGCAACGGTTATTGCCCATAGCTTTTCGTGAGTTGCTTCTACAACATGTGTGGAAGGCATTGACAGAGCTCAGCTTGTTCTTTAAGGAGTTATCTGCCGCAGTCATTACTTCTGCATCCATAGAAAGGCTTGAGGAGGAAATTCTAATTATTTTATGCAAGCTGGAGCGAATATTTCCTCCAAGTTTTTTTTGACTTAATGGAGCATTTGCCGGTTCACTTGCCATACGAAGTACATATAGCTAGTCCCATGCAGTATCGCTGGATGTATCCTTTCGAGAGGTAAACACCCAAATCAGTAATACATGTTGACATTTCAAATATTATGATATTTATGCGAGGAAGTTGGTTTATTTATACTTTCTACTTTACATATAGGTATCTTAAGAAGTTAAAAAATAATGTGCGGAATAAGGCAAGGGTTGAAGGTTCTATATGCAATGCACACTTAGTTGAAGAAGTTTCATCTTTTGCCTCGCATTACTTCGAGGGTCACATTCATACGAGGACCCGCAATCTTGGTCGTAACGATGACATATGTGTGGACGAAGGAGAACCTACTGACGGTAGAATATCAATATTTAAAAGTATCGGCCGTTCATTTGGGAGGCAGAAGTCAAGACAATTAAGCGATGTGAAGTATAATGCAGCACATTATTACATCCTAATAAACTATAGAGAACTCGACCCATACATTGAGTAAGTATATGTACAGTTCATTAATTGCTTAATTAGAACTTCTGTTGTCCCAGATAGCAACCCAAGAGGGGGGGGGGTGAATTGGGTCATTTAAAAATTTTAAACACTTTTGAAGTAAAACCTCCAACTTAAAATAAATCACAGAATGCAATAGTTAAGACAGAATATGCAAGGAGAAGATGAAGAGGAAGAGACAAAGAGACAAGCACGACAAACATTGAAATTTATAGTGGTTCGATGTACCTACACCTACGTCCACTCCCAAGTACCTCTTGGGTCCACACTATAATCAACCTTGATTACAGCAGAGTTGTTTTACAAGATCAC
>UESW01002103.1:0-85300 GCA_900491605.1 Calamus simplicifolius | reverse complement strand
TTAATATTGAAGTATCTTCTGATCATGAACAAGAGGCTAAAGATGATGATTCACATAAGGACGATGATGTCAATATTGATCATAATGATGTAGATCTTCCAAGAGACTGGAGATATGCTCATAGTCATCCTAAGGAATTGATTATAGGCGATCCATCTCAAGGAATAAGGACTAGATCATACATGAGAAATATTAGTAATCATCTTGCATTTGTATCACAAATTGAACCTAAAACTATAGAAGAAGCTGAAAAAGATAATAATTGGATGTTAGCAATGCAAGAAGAACTAAATCAATTTACAAGAAATAATGTTTGGACCTTAGTTGAAAGACCTAAAAATCATTCAGTAATAGGATCAAAATGGATTTATAGAAATAAACTAGATGAAAATGGCATTGTAATTAGAAACAAAGCTAGATTGGTTGCTAAAGGATATAATCAAGAGGAAGGTATTGATTTTGATGAAACCTTTGCACCTGTAGCTAGATTAGAAGCCATTAGGCTATTACTTGCATTTGCATGTCATATGAACATTAACTTATTTCAAATGGATGTAAAAAGCGCATTTTTAAATGGATTTATTAATGAAGAAGTTTATGTAGAACAACCACCAGGTTTTGAAGATCACGAGTTTTCAAATCACGTTTTTAAATTGCACAAAGCTTTATATGGTTTGAAACAAGCACCTAGAGCTTGGTATGATAGGTTAAGTAAATTCTTAATAGAAAATGATTTTACAAGAGGAAATGTTGATAAAACTTTGTTTTTGAAAAGAAAAGGTAAAGATTTACTTGTAGTACAAATATACGTAGATGACATTATTTTTGGTGCTACTAACGATTCTCTTTGTCAAGAATTTGCAAAGTTGATGCAGGGAGAATTCGAGATGAGCATGATGGGAGAACTCAACTTCTTCCTTGGACTCCAGATCAAACAAAGCAAAGAGGGAATCTTTATCAACCAAACCAAATACACAGAGAACTACTCAAAAAGTTTGGTATGGAAACAATGAAACCCCTCGGAACTCCAATGAGTCCTTCATGCAAGCTGGACAAAGATGAAGAAGGTAAAAAGGTTGACCAAAAGTATTATCGAGGTATAATCGGATCCCTTCTTTATTTAACAGCAAGTAGACCAGATATCATGTTTTCAGTATGTTTATGTGCTAGATTTCAATCTGAACCTAAAGAATCACATTTAATAGCTGTTAAAAGAATTTTAAGATATCTAAATGGAACTAAAAATGTAGGTTTATGGTATTCTAGAGATTCCACATTAAACCTAATTGCATATTCAGATTCTGATTATGCTGGATGTAAATTAGATAGAAAAGCACAAGTGGTGCATGCCAATTCTTAGGTAGTAACTTAATCACATGGTTTAGCAAAAAGCAAAATTCAGTTGCATTATCAACTACTGAAGCTGAATATGTAGCAGCTGGAAGTTGCTGTGCGCAAATCCTATGGATTAAGCGACAACTTGAAGACTATGGTATCACACTTGATAAAACACCCATAAGATGTGATAACACTAGCGCAATCAACTTAACTAAAAATCCAATTCAACACTCAAGAACAAAACACATAGAAATTAGATATCATTTTATAAGGGAACATGTAGCTAATGATGAAATTTGTTTAGATTATGTAAACACTGAAGAACAATTAGCTGACATATTCACTAAACCTTTAAATGAAGAAAGATTTTGTTATCTTAGAGGAGAGTTAGGAATTTGTAATCCTTTTGAATAAATTTTGAAACCTCTAAGGAAATATATCTAGAATTCTTTCAAATTCTCAAAATCTTAAGGAAATTTTATCTAGAACTCATATCAATTTGATCTCTCAAAGTCCATGATTTTTAATCATACTCAAAGATCAAATTTGGGACTTAATTCGGATTCTCTGAATCTCAATCTAATTTTTCTCTGAATTTGTCCGGGAGCCGACTCGAGAGTATCGGAGTCGACTCGAGTTTCTGCTGAAACTCAGGAGTCGACCCCTCCTCTGAGCGAGTCGACTCGAGATCGTGTCTGTGCTCTGTGACTAGTCGCGAGCCGACTCCACACTTTGCGCGAGTCGACTCGACGTGGTCCCAGTCGATTTATTTAGGGCACGAGTCGACCCGACGGACATTTCATTCTTCCAAAATCTTCCAAATCCTCTCCAAAACTTTCCAAAACCCTCCAAACCTCAATTAACCTCTGATTAAACAATCCTTCAAGATCAATGGCACCCAAAACCCGAGGAGCAAGCTCAAGTGGCGCCGGTGTGAAGAGAAAAAGGACCGTCCGACGACCCGTCCGCGAGCCGTCTACGGATTCTTCTTCTACACCTTCGGCTAGTGATCCTCCAGCTCCAGCTCCAGCTCCTACTCCCCAGGTAGATCTTCTAGCCAGTAGGATTGTAACCACAGGAAGGAAAGTGGATTTCGAATTGTTTGAGAATGAAGGATTCATCATTGGTAGACAACTAATCGAGATGGGATTTGAGTATATTTGTTCATTGGATTGTCCAACCTACCCTGCTTTGGTCAAAGAGTTTTACAAGAATTTGTCTAGAGGAGATGATGGCTTGGTGAGCAAGGTTAGAGGCATTGGTTTAAACATTACATCCTCTATTCTTTCTAGATTATTGAAGTTACCCTTGTCTGGACCTTCTACATTTGCCCCTGAAGATAGATCTCCAGCCCTCACTAGGCTATGAACAATTTTGAAGGTTTTGAAGAAGTCTTTGCTAGTCAACTGCCTTTAGAATTAAGACTTCTCCACAACATTTGCAGCAGGATTTTATTTCCCAAGACAGGCAGATTTGACTATGTTTCTGAGCGAGATATTTTTGTCATGGATGCAGTTGTTCTGGGAAACCCATCAATCTACCTAGGATGATGATTTGGTATATTGCAGACTGTAGCGGGAAAAAGAAATCGAGCTTACCCTATGGCATGGTTTTGACTAAATTATTTCTTAGCCAAGGGATTGTGTTCAGTGATTGTGAGCCAAAGAAGGAGTTAAGACATACAGATTATTATACTTTGGCTACCATTCATCGCATGGGGTTTGTTAAGAAAAATGGAAGTTGGGAGAGAAAGACTGTTACTGAGGACAGAGACTTAGATGCAGAGGCACCCAGACCTTCCTTGAGACATTCATCTCCGGAGCCTCCTCAGTGTTCATCTATTCCAGAGTCTGTTCCTGCTCCTGCTTCGGATCCTACCCTGCTCCTACTGTTGCTCCTGCACAGACTTCCACAGTTTCATCTGGTAGTTTTTCTGATACACAGTTAGATCAACTTTGATCTTTATTCAAGTCTGAGTTAAGTGATCAAGAAAAGAGATTGAAAGAAGAATTTAATGAAAGTATATGAACTTAAAAGAAGCATTGTATTCTCTCAGTGATCGAGTTGCATTGATTGAGTCAACTCTCAGTTCATCTACCGGTTCCTTAAGTGAAAATTTAAAGAATATCTTTGGAGAACTTAAGGACATCTGCGGTGACTCGGAGACATACTCCCAATGCAACGCTGAGCTTCAAGAAAAAATCACTTCTGCTTGTACTTTTGTTGATGAAAAACTAAAAGACTATGTTAGACTTCAATGTGAAGGATGAAGCAAATTGTAGATCACTTGAATAGAATTACTAGAAGAAATTTTTAAGTTTTCATGTAATCTCTTTTTGATGTAATCAAATTTACTTTCAATGCAATGTACAAGTTTACATTTCCATGTACTTTCATTTTGAAGTAATGAGAATGTTTGATGCTTCACTTTTGTCTATTTCAATTGTGAGTACCCTTGAATATCTTTGAATGCTTATATTTAATTTGATATAATTTTGAATATCTTAATACTCAATTGATAACTTAGATGCTGAATGAATTCGAATGAGTTTAATCAAATTGATGCTCTGATGCATCTCAACCTTTTTGTTGATTACAAAAAGGGGGAGAGATTTATATGATTTAATCGTATATGCATCATCATTAAACCTTATATGCTTTTAATTGCCCTAATTAAATAAGGGGGAGAGAATTAAATAAGAAAAAGAAAATATATGTTTCATATAAGGGGAAGAGATAATTTGAATTTCATAAAGAAAAAGGTTTATTTGCTTAAGTTTTTGAATTTAAAAATTTTGAATGAATTATAAATTGAGGTTCATAGGGGGAGCTACCTCATTGAGGGGGAGCCTTTCCATGAACACAATTGTTGATTTTGGAATCAAAATTTTTTCAATTTTATAATGCATATACTCAATGTTTTTGTCATCATCAAAAAGGGGGAGATTGTTGAGAAATTATTGAAACATAATTGCCCCAACTTTATTGATTTTGATGATTTCCAAAAGCCATGAGTACCTTAAAGAAAACAATGTGTTTATTTATCAAAAACCTTGAGCTTATTCAAATTGAAAGGAATGAACTATCAATGGTTATATTAAATGAGTTTTGAACCGTTAGAAAAAGAAGTTTCATGTTGTATGCTCAAAAGGATTTCAAAAAGGAATTTTAATACATTATAATTCAATCGATGAATTCTTGAAACATGTCTTGAATCCATGATAAACGTCATATTTAATGTATTCAAGTCAAATTTATATTTTAAATTTAATTGGGACAAGTTTTAAAGTCAATCAGAATATTTTTCTGATTTTTGTATCGGTCCCGAGCCGACTCATGAGTTTCCGAGTCGACTCCCCATTTTGCCTGTTTCTCGAGTCGACCCTTGACTTTTCAAGAGTCGACCCCTGAATTCTTGCGAGCCGACTCCTGTCTGTGCGAGCCGACTCCGCTCAAACAACAGAACCCATGTTTTTTTAGCACTTCTCGAGTCGACTCCCCATTTTCCTCGAGTCGACTCCCGACTTTCGGAGCCGACACTTCTGTTTTCGCGAGTCGACCCTTCATTGCTTAAAATGTTTTTATTTTTGGTAATCGACCTCGAGCCGACTCCCTCACTGCTCGAGTCGACTCCGCGAATTCTGGGCGCGATTTTTAACGATGACACATCAGCCCCAACGGTAAGATTTTTGAATAACGGCTATTTTTCCCTGTCTCTAACGGATATATTTTTGCAGATTCTATAAATAGAGGAGTTCTTTTCAAATCAAAACAACCCAGAAAAAAATCAAAAAGAGAGAAAAGAATATCATTTGAAAAGAGGGAAAAACAGAGCATATTGGAAAAATCATTTAGCTCAAAGAAGAGTGTTTCAAAAGGAGTGAAATCCAAGTGAAAGTTTCGTCTACTCCTTCTCATCATTCCACAAAAGTCAGAAGAAAATCCAAGTGCGTTTCAAAGATCAAATCGGTGGATTTTCAAAAGAGGAAAAAGTTTCATCTCAACTCCAAAAGTCTTCAACGGTCAAAAATCTAGCTGAGGCGTGATTCAACACTTCTAGAGGAGTTGAAGAGAAGAAGGAAGAAAGCCCAAGCATCTACCATCTGCAAATACAATCAGGCTTTTCTAACCTTTTAATATTTTGTACTTCATTTGTATATTTGCTCAAGGGGAGCACCTTCTTGTTCAAACACTATCATTATTATTTGTTTGCTGATTCAATCAGTGGATTGAATTAGTGGAGGTTGGTATACCTCGTTACAAGCCGGAGTGCTTGTGTCGGGTTAGTTGTAAGCCCAAAGAAAAACAACGTGTAGGGTTTTGTGCTGGTAAGCCCGAGTTAAAACCAGCTGGGTTCGTTGTGCACCCGGTAAAACAACAAGTTTGAGTTGTGAGCTTGGAAAACAACTCGGCTGTAATCTAGAGATTATAGTGTGGACCCAAGTGAATCTTGGGAGTGGACGTAGGTGCTGGTTGCGCCGAACCACTATAAAATTGTTTTGTGTTTGCCGTGCCTTATTTTCTCTTTCTCTATCTCTCTTTATTAACTGTTTGTTCATTGCTTATTAGTTATTTACACTCACTCGCACATCTTGCTAACTAATCAATTAAAGTTAAAAAGTCTTAAATTTTTAAGAACCCAATTCACCCCCCCTCCCTCTTGGGTTGCCATCTGGGCCAACAACTGACAAAGTAAAGGTTAGAAGTTACGTACTACTTCTTTTATCTTTTATATATAGAAATACATATATAAACAGATATATAACTATATAGATGTAAAATTTTTAGTGTATTATATTAAACAAATGTTTTGGCTGGTGTGGTTTTGTCATTTTTTTCTATTTCAATTTATGATTATGAATTATGGAGCACAAGGAAATAATCTTGACTTCATTAAACTCGTATGACTATTTTTGTTTCTCCATATCTGATTTGATGCAGAATAAGATTTGACTTCATTAAAATCATCTATTCTAATTTTATTTCCTTCTGCATGCTATACATAATTTTCATATTTCAAAGTAGAAGAGAAACTTGGTTTCGTTGTAATAAATAATAAAATAACTTGGGCTGCATTTTTTTTTAACACATAATTCATATAATCATAATCTATTTGACTTTTTACACAAACCATGATAGTTACCACTTGGTAGATGGGAGACATCAATTACTATAAAGCTATTGATGAAGCTTTGCATTGCATCTCCACCATGGCATTTTTGGTGTTACCTAGAAATAACTTTGAGGGTCTACGATAAGCATGTGCTTTCACGAGCGCATCTAGCATTCTACTTGACCTAACATTTCATTTTGCTGAAATCTAGATAAGAGTATAAACATACAATTAATGCAGGAGTACAACAAAGCTCCTATTTCTAGTATTTTTGTTTTTCTTTGATCTAGAATATTATACGAAGACTTGAAACCATGCACTGATGCATAATGTCATGTATTGAGCATACCATACCATATTCGTATCGAACAGAGGCTTGATGTAAGGGGCGCACTGAGTCTCGATATGCTGAACTAAGTCATGTATCAGGCATACAAACATAATATTAGTGCAGGACTGGTATGAGATCTAGTATTGAGATGGTGAACCATGCTTTAAACTTATAAGTAACTATTCCATTTTATTTGAAGTCATTGTAACCTTAACTTTAGAAGGTTGTGACTTAAAGTTAGTACCAAGCCAATAGGCCTAGAATTCCATCATCATTGCTTATTATTATATCTTCCCTTTCGCTTTATGTGCTAGGTTTTTTTTTGGTGGGCAGCATTTCTTAGACTATCTACTCTAAGGATTAAGGACTCACCAAAATTGAATGATATTGTTGATAGGTATCATTTTGATGGGAAAGCAGGTCTGGTAGGGAGAGTGGGACACTTAGCTAAATTGTGACAAGCTGCCCATTTTAGCCAAAACCAATTAGGACTCACCATTCCTATAGCCTTTACCAAGTGTGACCTGACTTGTTAAAAGATGGAATGTAAACTCCTAAGGGTGATATTATGGATATATATATATATATATATATATATATATCATATATATATATATATATATATATATATATATATATATATATATATATATCAAAGCATGGTTTTCCTAATAACTATGCTTCCAAATTTTTCTTCGACACCAATTTTATGATTCCTGCATCTAGGTACAACAACTCAATCAAGTTGTTGTTATTTATATTAGAAAGAAATGAGTGTCTCTTGTTATTTCTTATACAATCTTTTTATTTTTTCTGCACTTGTTCTGCTGTCTATGCCTAGCTGGTAATAAAAGAATTCTCATTGGATATCCCACTTAAATTTGGTATAGAAGCTATTGATTGGCTCTTGTGTTTGTCTGCTATATTGTTTTGATGAATATTTTTATCATCAAAGTGAACTGAAGTTCATCATTGTTATGGTAGAGAAAAGTGTGATGCAATTGATAAAAGCCTGCAATCATCTAGGAGAAAACAAAAATTAGTGCCCCGCAAATGTGTTAATATGGTCCATCGTGTGACATGAATGCATATATGCCTATATTGACAATGGAAGTAGCACTGTGAAAACTTCTGGACAGTTTAAGGATTAAACTGCATGCTATCTATGCGATAGGATGTCATATTTATGTTGTCAACTTATAAATGTTTAGTTTTTTTTGTTGAATGATAGTTGCTTCAAGTCTAGTGTGATATTGTTCTTTTGTAGAATGCATAACATTGCCTAAGGGATTCGGGGGTTCAAACTTGGGTGATAGCAAATAACCACCATGAGAGAGAGAGAGAGAGTCCTTTGACAAAGGGTTGTCAACTATTATTTATTATTACTATGGTTCGTCATCTTGCTACCAAGGGGCATATCAATAAAATTCTAACATAGTGTTGAAAGCCTGATATATTGAGTATGAAGGCATACCGATTGTTGGTATACCTCTTGTACTGGTATAGTATCGTACAGTATGTCTGGTATAGCGGCATGCCAACTAGTATGGCATAATATGACGGTTATATTTATTCATATTAGGAAAGGATTTTTTTTCAATGAGGACAACTTATTCAAGTAAAATAGTTAGGCAAGATCTAAAGATGGAGATATAAATAAATGAAAATATAATTCTAGACATGAAGGGCCCATTTGGTTCAGCATCATAATTAGAATCACTCATTCCCTTAGTTCATTTGGTTTACACATAAATCAGAATTAAAATCAAAAGCTTAGGTAAGCTGAATTATTAGATGTGTATACCAAAAACGCATCAAAAATTGCAAAGGACATCTGCATACTCAAACTCATTATGAGAAGAAATGAAGAAAATAGTTTGTGCCGAAAATACCAAGTCAATCCTATCATAATTCACTGGAATCTAGTAAGGAAAAACCAATACAATGACTGACTCACGCAGACAATGTGGTTGAAGAGTTTGGAGGAGTGTCGGATGAGAAGAGAGAGAGAGAGAGAGAGAGAGAGAGAGAGAGAGAGAGGTGTTAGATGAGAAGAGGGTGGGAGGAGGACACATTAGGTTATAGTTGACTGGAATGAGTTTGCAATCCTAGGTAGGGGATTTGCATTTCAAATTTCCCCTAATGCATGATTCAAATTCCAGGTGGAATCAGAATCAGATTCTAAATTCATCCAAACAAATGCTTGAAATCAAAATTAGTGACTCTGATTCTGATTCCAAAGGACCATTCCCACAAACCAAATAGGCCCTTATTTTTGCCATCACTCTACCAATCATATAATTCTAGAAGATGAAGTAGAATCGCCAACATTTTTTTTTTAATGATGAAACTATACACGGCCATTATAAACACATGTACATGCATTTATGCTTGACATTTGTATATGTATTTACATGTTGTACTAATGCATCATTATGTATACTGGGGACACGCTAACCTTCTCTGGGGGATTAGTTTTGATAGTGGCAACCCAAGTTAAATAGGAGTTAACATGGCAACAGAGTTTCCTTAACAACCGGCCCAGTGCATCAATTAAAAAGATTTCTTATGCTCAAACTTCGAATTGAATTTGTTCATTGGTATTTGGAAATTCTGAGCTCCTGAAATGTATAGCATTATAATTGTCATATTATGTGCTTTCTTTCCATGCCCATTTACTTTTTCTTAGAAACCTCTCTTCTTAAATTTTATCCTCCAATGCTTCTGATGGAAGTGATTATGATCTGCAGGCTCAAATTGATCAGTCCAATGCTCATTCTGTAGCACAAGTTGCCAATCAACTAGCCACTGCTGTTATCAAACTAGCTGGGGTTCAGTTGAAATCCGAGCCTGATTCAATTGATGACCTTCCTCTTGCTGATTTTCTGTCTCTTGACCCTTTTGCTGCATTATTTAGAAACATGAACAAAAATAACTTGCCCAAGATTGATGCTGCCGATTCAGCATTGGCCACACTTAAGGGCATAAAAGCACTAACAGAGCTTTGCTCAGAAGATGCTACATGCCAAAATAAGATGGCTGGTTTTGGAGTGCTTTGCTTGATCAGACACTTCCTTTTAGGTGATGATTATGAAAAGCTTGCCGCTGATGAGACATATGATGCATCGAGGCTCCTTAAGTCTCAAGACCAGAATTCAACTGATTTTGGTGATTCATCTGCTATAGATCCTAATGATCCTTCTAGCATAAGGGTTCCTCCTGCAGCACATATTCGGAGGCATGCAGTTCGGCTGCTTACAAAATTCTCTCTTCTACCAAACATTAAGAAGGCCATTTTAGCTGATGAAATGTGGTGTAAATGGCTTGAGGATTGTGCCAGTGGGAAGATCCCTTGTTGCACTGATCTTAAAATACAAAGGTATGCCAGAGCAACTCTGTTGAATGTATTTTGTTCAGAAGAAGAAGATTCTGATGCAGCATGTCATACACGCCCAGACACCAATGGAGGGAACCAACAGATAAAGTGCCCTCGATATGAAGATATGATATTCTTGCTAAATCCTGAATTGCCGTATTGGAAATGTCCTGACAAGAGCCATCTGTGCAATTCACAAGATCCATCTGCTTCACCTTCTAGTGGTGGTAAACATATTGAATATGAGGATAACAGCACTTCCAGCTATTCAAATGGTTCAAACATAGCATCCAAGTCAGCAGTTCCTTCACTGGATGTTGTCTTTGTCCATGGTCTACGTGGTGGGCCTTTAAAGTCATGGCGCATAGCAGATAACAAGTCCTCAACAACCAGTAAGTCTGGCCTGGTAGAGAACATAGACCAAGAAGCTGGGAAACAGGGTACATGCTGGCCAAGAGAATGGCTTGCTTCAGATTTACCTGATGCTCGCTTCTTTACTGTTAGATACAAGGTTTGGGCTGTGACAAGAAGTCATTTTTATACTCTCGTTTCTCAGAAAATTCCTGAAGCATCTCGGTCTTGCTTTTATAAACTGATACAGAAATTCGTAATCCTTGTCCATTCTAATCACGGCTCTAGCAGTTTTAATTTTCATTGATCCACTCCATGGACCCTCTGATGAACAGCTACCTTCTAATTGAATATTTCATGCAGACAAATCTTACTCAGTGGTCAGGAGCTAGCTTGCCTCTTCAGGTCTGTGTTTTCTCAGAACTTTCTTGAAAATTTTATAAGTATAGATGTGCATTTTGATGGCATGATTTATATGTTGTGTAGGCCGTGTAGGAAATTATTATGAAATTTTTCTTTGTTTGATACTGCTGGCTACTCTTCTTATTATTTTGTTAAATCGATATCAGGTGTTGAAAGCCTTCTGTTCAATGAATACATTTGCAACTTCTTGTTATTGGCTGGAAACTGAAAGTTCTCTTATTTAGGTATCATGTCACCAAAATTGGCAGAGAAACATGATGTAAAAGAGATGATAGGGAGTAGTTTTTTATTTTTATTTTTATGGAACTGCCTCTTTTCATGTTCTGGGAATTGGTGATTACAGGTGTGCATAGTCATTTAATACATGCTGGTTGCATAATTTGCTAATATGGCTATTTCTACATCTATGTTTATTCTGTTAACATGCAGCTAAAGTTAATTACAGTTCTTGCAAATACAGCCATCTGCTCATCCAACAACAGAACATTGGGCATTTTAGCAGTCTTATTGAGTAATAAATTGACTTATTTGGTAGCTTTTTCAATGACTGTGCACTAACATTAGATGCTTTGACAGGTAGCTTTTTTAACTGTAATTGGCTGTATATGAGTTCTTGTATCATGATATCATACTCTCCAGTTGTTTATAGTTGTGTCTTCCTCATCAATCATTATCATGCTTTGAGATCTTTTTGCTAAAGAAAGAAAAGAGTGGAGAACTGGTTTCCACAAAAATGCTAAGTCCCTATTTAGTTTCTGAGAAAGTGAGGCGAGCATATTTATATGGGTGAATCTTCTATCTGTTGCTTGGCAATAAGAAGGAATTCAAGGAGACGAGGAGAAGACTGAGGACCAAAATTTTCTCCAAAGAGACCTTAAATTGGTAGTGATTTCGTGAGGAAGAACAAAAGCCAAAAGGATCAAAACTATAACCTATAATTTTTCTTTGCAATCTCTCAGTTTGACTAAACAAGTGAATGTTCTTTTTTTTTTTCTTTTCATTTCTTTTTAACTTAATTTACTTTCATTTTCTTAGCTACAGTGAAGCCTAAGAGAATTTGAACATATAGGAGTGTCGTTGTTCATAATTGGTAAAAAATGCAAAGGAGATGATCGCATCCAACAAATCCCAACCTTCCTAATACTAGGCACAGATATAGTAAAGAATTTAGTTCATCATGTTTGCTTTATATGTCTATTGTAGAATGGCAATATCTTCTTCAAATTATTTGAAAATTTTCTAAGTGACTATTATATTTCTCAATGAAAAGCATTGAAATGAAATCACAAATCTTCTAGGAATTCATGTAGCCAAGTCTATTTTTATGTGATTTGCTGACTACTTGTTACATTTGCACCACCCAAACTATGTATTAGCTATTTCAAGAAGAGAAAAATGTGTTCTATTAATTTTATTTAAGATACTTTGATATCATTGATAATAGTTTTTTGAAAAACATAAAATATAATGGGTAATTTATCTTGACAATGAGTCATCACAATTGCATCTATGTTACTTTCATATTCGTTGCCATGCTGATTGATATTTGTATTCAGGGTCTATTGATTTTTTTGTTCTCATGATCATTACCTGTTCGTTGGTTGCAATTGCACCATCCTAGATATGTGCAATTTATTTCAAGATAAGAAAATGTGTTTTTGTTAATTTCATTTCAGATACTTGGATATCATCAATAACAATATTTTGAAAAGTATATGATATAGTTGGTAATTTATCTTGATAATATAAGTTGTCACAATTGCATTGACATCACTTATATGTTGCCAAATTGATTAGCATATCATACTCTGGATCTAGCAACTTTCTTTTTTTTCCCCCTACTATCTAGATATCCTTTTAAGAAATTTCAATATTTAGAGAACTTTATCCAAATCACTGAAGAACATTAATCATATTTTTTAATCATGATGATTTCAGAAAGGCCTTGATCTGCTGCAATTTTAAGATCTGAAGTACTGAATAAGAAAGACTGTTTTTCAAAAATGGTTGGGCAATTCCATGTAATAATCTCCTACCTCTCCTATGGGGACTTGATATAATGTCCTACCTGCTCTTTTTTCCATCTCTTTCTCAGATTTAATGATAACCCGATTTTACCCTAGAATAGTTTCGTACACCAGTTGATACATAAATCTGAGAAATTATCTGTATGTGAGAGAGGTTTGCAAACATATAAATTGTGTCATAGACTTGGTGTCCAAAATTTATAAAATAGGACCTTAGAAGCTCAAGGAGTACTGTCTCAGTTGATGAAAGATTAATTAGTTTCTTGAAAGATGAAAGGAGATGTTCATGATCATGGAATGGAGTTTGAAACTCTCAAATCAAGGCTGATAAGGCATGACAAAAGTGTATTGAATTGGTATGATAATTCTCATAACAAAGGGAAGCAGAAAAGGTCAATCTTGATCTCTTTCAGATAGGTTTTAGCAGGCATGATTGACTAGCCAGTGTACATCTAGAAATTAGAGTCTCCTCAACCGCCAAATGATAGCTGTCCAAAATGTAGGAGAGGGAAAGAACTTGATAGCTTGGTTTCACCGTCAGGGTTTACTGTTGCTGGAATGGAGAAGAAACCCCTCTCAGATGCTTCACAAGTCTTGAAAGGAAGATGCTTCAAAGGGTATGAATGGGTTCTTTTTGAAACTATCCTCAGCACCATGGTTTGCTTTGTTAATAGTGGCCTTCCTATCAATTGGTTCATGAAAATAGACCCGATTATAGTAAGAGTCTGACAATGAAGGACAATTTGGAAATAACACATGGAGACTTAAAGTTCAATATGATGGTGATGACCAGCAATTTTTAGCATGATCAATTTAGGCTTCTGAAGATCTTGTGAAAGTCTCAAGGTTAACATTGGTAATCTTGTGCTCTGAAATGGTGAAGATTGAGGAGCAGGTTTGGAGGCAAAGAAATTGACTTAGGTCATTATAGAAAAAGTAAACAGTTACTTGCATCCTATAACTCGCCACAAAGGATAATTTGCATAAATCCCATGTTCAGTCCAACATTGAAACTCACAAAAGAGATCATGGTATGCTTTACTAGTGTGTGCCACCTCATATTGCATACGTCGAGCTGTGCTAGCACTAAACAGAAACTCAGTACTCATACTCAGTACAAGGGACATACCAAGCCTTGGTATACCAAACCGACACCTGTACCAGTCATACTGATACTGTATCAGCATAGTATCAGTTTGGGGATCGGTTTGGGGCCTAGTATTGAGATTGTGAATCTTAAAAGAAGTCAATGAAATACATATTGATGGAATATGATAGACCTCTAAATGATTTTCACTTACCAGCAATTGTACGTGTAACTTTTTGTGGTTAAACCTTACATTTGTTTGTGTAGGAGGTTAGTTAAATGCTGCTGAGGAAGCTAATTGCTGCAGGCATTGGGAATCGACCTGTTCTATTTATAACTCATAGGTATGTAATTAAAGCTTCAGTTTCTAAACTTATCTTAAATTATTTGTGTCCGTGTTGGTTGTTTTACATGATTTAAAACATGATTTACACTGAAAGTCTATCAACTAATGCAATGGATATACATTATATGCAGAGAAAAATATGAGTTCTAAAAGTAGGTTCAATGAAGGATGCTTTGGCTATATCTTATATGAATAACAAGTAGATAAGTCATAATTATTTTCTTGAGTAATTTCAAAATGGCACAAGTTTTCATTCTATCTGTAAGTTAATGTGATTTTTGAAGTTGAAAGATATACATACATATGTGAATATGGTAGTGGTAGAAGGAATACTTCATAAAAGGATCTTGATTCTGTTCCTGTGCTGATATACATACTACATGCATACCTATGTTTGAAGTACGAGCGTACATACATATAAAAGCTGTTCAAACATCCTCTTAGTCTGTTATTGCTTCATTTCTGCAGCATGGGCGGACTGGTTGTAAAGCAGATGCTATTTCAAGCGAAGATAAACAATACGATTGGAATAGTATGCAACTTCCTCATCAAAGATATTCATAGTCATTCTTTGTTAAATACTAATTAGTCTTAAAATAGGTGTTCTATAGCTGCCCACATTCTGGTAGCAAGCTCGCGTATATGCCTTGGCGTATGGGCCTGGTTCTCCGCCCAGCACCTTCAGTCAGTATTCGAAAAACCTAAACATCATATGTTGGAAAAGTTTCTATGAAGCACTAAACTTCACAGCATTTGAAACTCTAATTTCATACTGTGATAAACTAGTTGTTATTTATGCCTTCTTGTAGGTTGAGGAACTTAAAAGTGGATCCCCAAGATTGGTAGAACTGAATGACTTTCTTCGTGATCTCCATAAAAAGGGACTTCTGGAGGTTCTTAGTTTCAGTGAGGTAAAGAAGACATCCTTCATACTGCATTATCATATGATAAACTTATGCTAATAGCACTGCTACAGACCCAGGTTACCCCAATTGTTGAGGATTATGTTGGCTGGGCCTTCAGAATGGAGATTGTACCAATTGAATCTGCATATCCCGGCATTGGTGAACTTGTGGTAAGAGTAGCATGGCTTTTCTGAAAATAAAAACTTAGCTCTGCATTTTTTCCTTACAGAAGTTTGAATGGTTGGGGTTTTATTGTATCTGTTCCTTGGAATCTTACTTGGATTTCTCACTCGTACACAAAAGTATTGCCTCTACTGATCTGCTTACTACATCACTATGAACAAGCATCTCGTTTGATTTGTAAAATCTGTTTATTGAAGTATTTATTTGATTCTGGTTATGTGATAAATTGGCACAGGTGCTGGATGCTACTGATCATATAAATTCGTGCAAGCCAGTTAGCCGTACTGATCCATCCTACGCAGAGATATTGGACTTCTTAAAGAAATTGAAAGAACTCCTAATATGACCATCCATTTATTTCATTTAGGATTAATCCCATCACAAGTTGTGCATATTGATATTTAACAACAAATTTGCCCAAGTTTTTTATCATGTGCAGAATTTGCTGCCAAGAGCTTGTGAAGGTGCTTATCTGATGATTTATGCAGGCCTTTCAGATGAAGATACATGGACCATTTGTTGGAACATTCACTGGATATAGGTTATAGTCATACACACACCTGGAAAAAATTACCCAGTCACATTTGCCAAAAAGAAGATTTTGCAAGAGCAACGAGAAACATCTGTATATTTAATTTGTTGTTGAATTTAGCGACTAATATCGTATTGTTCACTCAATTCAGTGTAGCAGTAAGGGTATTGTCAATCATACAAACTACAGTTAGGTAGCTCTCTAAATGGATCCTACGGTTATAGGAATTTTATCATTTAACATTACCGAGGTGAAATATTTGAAGGGAAAGGTTGCTATCTAAATCCTACATCAAGAGGCAATTTGACGAAGTTCGGAAATCTCATGGGAGAGGATTGGAATGCAAGATATTTGTGAATCCAATGCAACAAGATGATTGATCTTCTATAGTAACATTTCATTTTCAAATTTTCTTTTAACATGCTTGTTGTTGCCTTCAAGTCACGTTTCTCAAATGCTAAGAAATGGAGATCTTTCTCCTTGAAGAGCTCCTGCAAGAAAGTTTCGGAGATCGGTTGCACCGATGGGGATCCTCCGACGCTCAAGTAAGCGACTTGGGAACAGTAAAGAAAAGAGCTAGTAGAGAGATAGCTAGAGAGCTTGAGTTCAGATTCCTTTTTCGTTGTGAGTATAGGTTTTTATGCCTATTCGAAGGTTACCTTTCTCACTTCCAGAAGGTTGCTAATTTCAAGGTGATGTTGTTTGGTAGAGGATAGGTGGCCAGGCTGACATGGACAGGTCGTAACCGACACTGGGCATGTCAGAGGTATCATGCCCTGCGAACCATCTGTCAGGCACGGCGCCACAGGTGGTAAGTGGGCCTAGTCGTGTTAGGCATGCGTCGCTACGGGCAGGAGCATGCGCAGTTGTAGATGGTTAGTGGGCCACGTGGCAGCTGCGGACGGTTGGACCACGTGGTTGTGTTAGGCGGCTCGAGGTAGGGGACACCTGAGGCTTGAGGCCGAGGGGACCCAAGGTTCGAGGGACCCACACCTGAAGGACGAAGGGACTCCAGGTTCGGGGCCGATGGGACTTCGGGTTCGAGGCTGAGGGGACTCCAGATCCGAGGTCGAGGGGATTCCAGGTCTGAGGCCGAGGGAACTCCAGGTTCACGGCCGAGGGGACTTCAGGTCTGAGGCCGAGGGGGCCTCGGAGGCCGAGGCAGGAGTTTCGTCAGTTGCTTCCTCCGTCAACTTTAACGTGGCCTGATCAGCCACATCAGATGTTCCCTCACCCCTGAGATGAAGTGGGCCCACCCCTGCAAGGCGAAAGGGTGGTCCTGGAGTAGTTTGAAATGCTTATAAGGCATTTTGAAATCTAATTTTGTAACCTAATATTAAAGAGAAACAAAAGTAATGATATTGATTAGATTCAGGTAGGGTGAGTGATGTGAATATAGCTTTCAAAGCATGGCATGATCAAAACATGTTGGAATGAAAAAAATATCAAAAATGAAATTTGGCTTTAAGGTAGATTGGAAATGCTACAAGGTTTAGAGCATAACCGGGGTAAAGAGATTAGTCATATAGAATTGAATTCTACAAGGAATAGAGCATTGAGATGTGTATATATATATATATATATATGATTCAGGTTCCCCTGCTACTTCGATAGCGAATCTGCGTATGGTTTTCATCTCTTGGAAGCCCCTCTATTCAGGGTGTGTTAAAATCAACTTTGATGGAAGTGTTCAGGGAAGGTTAGTAGGGTTAGCTTTTATCATTAGAGGAATCGATGGAGCTTTGCTGTCAATGGGCGGTTTTGGTACCCTAGACTCCTTTGTCCCTATGGCAGAGCTTTATGCAACTTGGGCTGGTATATCTTACGCTGCACGGTTTCTTCATGCTCACAGCCTTTTCATTGAGGGGGATCTCTAACGGTCATCTAGTAGCTCCTATGGGTGGCTGCAACCAAGCCCCCATTAATCTCCTACTCCTCGATATTTGGTCTGTTCTTCGGGATCTTCACAGTGTCCACATCTGGCATATCTACCGGAAAGCTAATTCTGCAGCGGACTGGGTGGTGGTCTATATGACCCATATGCGGTATTTGGATCTGGAATCATGGTGACCCCTACCCTCTTCTTAAGCAAATTTTGTATTCTGATATATATGGGTTGACTTACACCAGGTTAGTGTGATCATCCGTCTGTACCAAAAAAAAAATTATGAGACAATGATGAATTTAAGAATACTTCAGATTTATGCTGAAGGGTAAGAATATACGAAGGCTTTTCTTCTTCTTTTGGTTAGGAAAATGTTCAGATAGCATTGTTCATATCCAAGCTATTGTTCCATGTTAGATATCAAATGAATTTAGACTTCAAACAATTCAAGGAGAAAATTATATATTAGTGATCAATTATATATGTTATCACCAATACACCCTCTCAATCGCCGGTGAGCATCTGATCGCATATCCAATACTTGGTTAACGAAGCGGAGCAGTTTCAACCATCCGATACTTTCAGCAGAAGATCTGGACCGCCGTCTCCTCGTCATATGAGGGACTCGATGTTTGGGATATGTGCCCATAAACAAATAACATTTAGTATTTTACTGAATATTTGAGAAATTTTTCAATATTATACTTGTATGCATGTTATGATGCTTTATAAATATCAAAAATCCCTGAATTATTTAAATGTGACTTTAAATATTATATATAAGTGTTATATACAGAGGATAATATTTAAAGAAAAATAATCTAAATTTGTCTGTAATTATAAATTAAATTTGCAAATGAGATCTTTAATTTAAAATTACTAGCGTGGTTCATTACATTCTGAATGAAACGATCTTATCCGGATTATTGATAATGAGATTATCGGAATGAAAGCACTTTATATAATTTGATTTTATAGGACTGGAACACGATTAATTATGAATCTCTAATAAATTATGTTGTTAAAATAGAGAATTCAAAATTAATCAATGATGGTCATATGTGAATCGATCTTAATTCTGAGTAATTAATAGACTCCTATTTATTGTATTATATTTTTTGACTTGCTGTAATGACATAGAAACATAGTGTCAAATTTTTGGTATATTAAAAATATAATAACATAAGTAGCCAAAAATATTAATATACAAAATGAAATTCATTCCTTCGTAAAGAAGTCAAATGGACGGGATTTGAATAATAAGAGCGCTCAATTTATGATTGGATTATAAATATATTATTCATTATAGAATCAATGGTACTTATGATAAAGATGTGATTAAAAGGTTAACGGAAAATGCCTAGCTTTAATCATGAATCGTTTATGAAGGATTGATTTATATGTAGTGACTATATCAATGGACGATTCAAATCCTTTTGAATATAATTAATTTTATAATTTTAAGAGTGCAGTTTCAAATTTTTAGTGGATTAATTTGAAATTAATAATTTTGATATTTTAATTAAGGTGTTAATTGAATGTCAAAATTATTGGAGCTTAAAATTATAATGTTCATAGTTCCTCTGGTCGGCTCCATTAAATTATGTGAACGTTATGATATGTTGGGTTGAGTTATTAATTTAGAATTGAGAATTCTAAATTATTTTTCATATAGAAATTAATTGAATTAATTTCTATTATACGGTGTGCTAGGGGACACATTGTAGGCATATTCTACAAGAAAAGTCTATTTGAAAATTATTTAGTTGTTGGAGAAATAAATATGGAATGTGAAGAGCCTTTCTCTCTCCCATAACGTCCCATGATAAATATATCTAACCAACAATTAGTTATTGGATTGATATACGTTAAAGTAATTCCAAGAGTTGGAAGTGATCTTTAAATATTAATTAATTAATTAATTAATAAAAGAGGTTGATAGTTATTGTTCTCTTAGAATATAAGATTCATGAGAGACAGAGAAGAAAATCAGAAGAACAATGATCAACCATATAGAGAGTTCCTCCTTAACTTCACTTTATCTTATGAGTTGAGAATACAAAGTGAATTAAACTCAGTTGTATAATCTCAACCCAAATCAAAAGGAACGCCCACTCGTTCGTGTTCATCATAATCTGGAGAACGTTTGGAAAGATCCGTGGTGATCAAAAGGATTTGATGATTCTAAGGTAGTGGTGGTGAAGAACGAAAGGTAAATTCTTAATCTCCTTATTGTTTTGTTATTAAATTAATACGGGTATAGATCGTGCTAACTCAATTTTTAAGATATATGATTTGATCATTATCTTGTTTCCGCTAAGATGTGTGATTTGATCTTTATCTCGCTTCCACAAACATCTCAAAGTCGCATTGAGATTACCATCAATTGGTATCAGAGCAGATTATACCCCTATTAATTTAATAATAGATTATATGATAATCTTTATATAATTGGGTAGGCACTCATGCATAATATGCTTTTAATATTTTCATGATGATGAATGTATGTGTGAATGGATTAGCATTATTTTTTTCGATTCCATGGAATAAGCTATGTAACTTTCTTTTGATTAGATCAATTGAATATAGGATTCCTTTTATATTGATGAAGAAAGGTTCTTCATGGTTTTGAGAAAAGTTCTCAATTAGAATTTTTTATACTTATTAAAAAGTCCTGTTTTGTTTTATTGAGAATTTTTTCAAAGGTTGTCCAATAGGAGATTTTGAATAGGGAATCCTTTTCCTTGGATCTGAGCCTCGTCGTTTTCTAGGAATTCGAAGAGCCTCACTGTTTTCTAGTGATTCGAAGAGCTTCACCTTTTCCAGGAATTCGACGAGCCTCACTGTCTCAAAAGACGTAAAGAGTCACGCAAGTAAAGTTTTTTCGTTTCGCTTCTCGTTTCGCTTTTTATTGAATGTTTTTATGTAGATAATAATTACATTTACTCTTCACGTATAAGAAGTTTTTCCGTTTCAATTTTTATGAAATGTTTTTGTTATGTCGATGATAATCACATTTCATGCATATTATATATCATATTATATAGAAAAGGGTCTACCTATTTAATATATGTCATGCATCTATGCATTATTATTTTATTATTTTTTACTAAAAAGTTTTTAGTAAATTATATTTAATGCACTTTACAATAAATTTAATAAGATTAAATTTGTAAATTAATTGAGCAATTGGATTTGCAAAATTAATGTGCCAAATGTGATGTTTTAAATTTAAATGTTATATTTAAGTTATCACATTTAGTTTATTTTATAATTTTAAAGTGTTTAACATTATAAAATCTTAGTGATTTAAATTGTTTAAATTAACTAAGAGTTTATGAAACAAAAGTTGTTTTATAAACTTAGTTATAGAGATTAAAATTCCTTAGAGTAAACATGTTTTTATGTATTTTAACATGTGCTTTTATGCATCTTATTTATTTTACCTTAAATTATGTAATGATATTTATGTAATTATTTATTGAAATTTTTTTTATTTTTCAGCAAATATGTCAAAGCCGATTTTCTACTTCTTTCCTCTCAAGTATTAACTTATGAAAATTTTGTTAAGTGAAAAAGCAACATGAATATCCTTCTTATTAATGAAAACTACCACTATGTCTTTAAGGAGGATTGTCCTTCAGTGCCTCCAATCAATGCCTCTAAGGTTGCTGTTGAAGAGTACAACCGTTGGGTTGTTACAAACAATAAAGCCCACTGCTACTTGTTAGCAGCAATGAATGAGGTGCTTAGAACTAAGCACGAGGCCTTTGAAACTGCAAGAGAGATTATGGAATCTCTGCAGCAGATGTTTGGATGCCCATCTGATCAGGCTCGCTACGAAGCTGTAAAAGCCATTATGAATGACAAAATGGAGAATGGTTCTTCTATTCGTGAGCACATCCTCAAAATGGTCAATCATTTCAATGAGGCTGAGATCAATGGAGCTAAAATTGATGAAAAGACTCAGGTTGGCATGATTCTGGAGACACTATCTCCCGCTTTTCTCCAATTCAGGACTAATTACATTATGAATCATAAAAAGTGTATTCTGACTGAACTCCTGAATGAGCTGCAAATATATGAGACTCTTATAGATGATAAGGGTGGTAAGGCAATTGTTGCTAAAGCCAACGCAGCTGAGGCAAAGCCTTCTTCTTCGAAGAAAAAGAAGAAGTATTATGTGGGAAAGAAAAATGATAACAAAAAGAAGATCCAGAAGAAGAAAGGAAAGGCTGCTACTTAGCCTAAACCTAAAGAAAAGTGTTTCCTGGATAATTGATTCAAGAGCATCTAACCATGTATGTGTTTCTTTGCAGATGCTTGAGTCTGCCCGGGATCTTCAAGTAGGAGATTTCACAATGAGAGTAGGTAGTGGAGAAAAGGTGTCAGCGACAACAGTAGGGATAGTTCGACTATCATTTGCTGATAATAAATATTTGCTTTTGGATAATGTTTATTATATTTGGATTTCAAATGGAATTTGATTTCGGTGTCAAAGTTGCATGAATAATTTATCTCTGTTTCTTTTAGTGTTGACTCTATTTTAATTTATAAGAATGGAATAAATATTTATTCTGGGTATGTTGAAAATGGTTTATATTTTATTAAACCAAATTCCAACAACTTGCTTCAAACCGAAATGTTTATGGTCGCTGAACCAACTCCTAAAAGAAGAAAAGTTGCGAATAATGACAATGACACGTATTTATGGCATTTGAGGCTTGGTCATATTAATATAGACATAATAGAAAGACTAGTGAAGGATGGTCCTTTAAGAGAGCTAAGGGTTGGCACTCTACCTGTTTGTGAATTCTGTTTAGAAGGCAAAATGACCAAAAAACCTTTTTCAGCAAAAGGTGAAAGAGCAAAAGCACCTTTAGAGATCATACAGATTGATGTATGTGGGCCTTTGAATGTCAAAGCTAGAGGGGGCTATGAATATTTCATCACATTCATTGATGATTATTCTAGATATGGAAATGCATATCTGATGCAAAGAAAATCCGAGGCCTTTGAAAAGTTCAAAGAATTCTCATGCTGAAGTAGAAAAACAACTTAGTAAATCAATCAAAACTCTTCGATCTGATCGAGGAGGAGAGTATTTGGATTATGAATTTCAGGACCACTTGATTGAGAATGGAATATTATCACAGCTCACGGCACCTGCGACACCACAGTAAAATGTGTAGTAGAAAGAAGGAATCACTCTTTGCTTGATATGATAAGATCAATGTTAAGCTATTCTTCTTTGCCTAACTCATTTTGGGGATATGCATTACAAACAACTGTATACATTCTAAACTTAGTTCCATCTAAGTCAATCCCTAAGACTCCATTAGAGTTATGGAATGGTCGCAAGCCTGGTTTGAGACACATTCGCATATGGGGATGTCCAGCCCATGTGCTGAAGGGAAAGACTGGGAAGTTGGAACCTCGTTCAGAAGTATGCATGTTTGTTGGGTACCCTAATGGAACGAGAGGAGGACTATTTTATAATGCTCAAGATAACAAAGTTTTTGTGTCGACAAATGCAATGTTTCTCGAGTATAATTATATGATAGAATTCAAACCTACAAGTAAAGTAGTTCTGGAAGAGTTGCTGCTGATGAGATTAGCCCCACACCAACAAAAGTTGTTGAACGATAACAAGTTGAGACCACTACTCAAGATCAAATACCACCACCACCACGACGTAGTGGAAGGAAAATATTGACCCAATTATTGATTTTGATGATTAACAAAACTATTTGAGTATAACATTTGAAGTTACTAATGATTTTGGTTAAGTTTTTCAGCTTATGATTTGATTTATTAATCAAAATCACAGACAAATCAAGTTCTAGTTCGAATCTAATGTCAAGGTAAGATTGCAGACATTAGAGTCGACACATGGAATCGCAGAGTCGACTCCAGAAATCGGCACAGAATTTAGAGTCGACACCTGGACTGTTAGAGCCGACTCCAACAGAAAAGACAAAACGATGGTTTTCTGATCACGACTTAGAGTCGACTCCTAGACTGTTAGAGTCGACTCCAGAGGATTTTTGTGTCGACCCCAGAAAAGTCAGAGACGACTCCAGATCAAGCGGATTGGGGATTTTTGATTTAGAGCCGACTCCAGAAAAGTTAGAGTCGACTCCAGAACTGTCAGAACGTCTCTAAACTTTATTTTTATCTTTTTAATCCCAACGGCTATTACCCTATTTGGTTCTAATCCTTCTTACACTTGTTTCTAACGGATAGTTTTCTGCTATTTATGGATTAAGAAGGGTCTATAAGAAGGGGTTTCTGTTGTATCCGAAAAAAGATAGAGGGGAAGAAAAAAGAGAGAAAAAGAGTGAAATCCATCAGAAAATCAAAAGAGAAAAGAGGGAAGATTCGAAAGGAAAGATTATACTGATTCCCAAAGAAAAGAGAGAGATTCCAGCTTTCTTAGTTCCATTTGAAGAAATCTCAAAGAAGAAGCAAGCCCTAGTTTTCTGATCTTCTGAGCTTCAAGAGCATACTAAAGGAAGATCCACTCAAGAGAAGAGAAGAAGCAAGCCACCAAGATCTGCAAATCAGGCTTTGATTCCTATCTCTTTATTTTTGTTCTATTATTGTATATTTGCTCATTGGAGGAGCTTTGATTTGTAAAACATTATTGTTTGCTGGGTCAATCAGGGGATTGATTCAGTTGAGGCTGTTAGCCTTGTGCAAGCAGTTGCTTGTGTTGTAAGGTTTGTGCTGGTGAGCCTTGAAAACCAGCTGGGTTCGTTGTGCACCGGGAAAACAACAAGTTCGAGTTGTGAGCTTGCAAAACAACTCTGCTGTAATCAGATTGATTATAGTGTGGACCCAAGAGGTACTTGGAGTAGGTGTAGGTACACCGAACCACTATAAAATTCTTGTGTTTGCCGTGATTGTTTCCTTGTCTCTAACTCTGTGCATCTGTTTTAATTCGTGTACATCTAAGTTTTCACTTCCGCTGGGGGATTGTTTTTAAAAGAGTTTAATTTTTGAAAAACCCAATTCACCCCCCCTCTTGGGTTGCTATCTGGACCAACAATTGGTATCAGAGCTAGTGCTCATTTGATTTGATCTAACGATCAAGAGTCAAAGATCCACATGGCAACTCAAGCTGGTTCATCTTTTTCGAAGGCCAATCTACTAATAGACCACCCTTGTTTAATGGTTAAACTATGGTTATTGGAAGGCTAGAATGAAAATTTTCATTCAAGCACTTGACTATGATCTATGGAGCATTATAGTCAATGGACCACACACACCCACTGCTAGAATTAATGGCATGGAGATTCCTAAACCGGAAACGGAATGGGATGAACATGATAAAAAATTGGCACAACTTAATGCCAAGGCAATGAATGTTTTATACTGCTCATTAGATGCAAATGAATTCAATCGTATATCTATTTGCATTTCTGCTAAGGAAATCTGGGATAGACTTGAGGTTACCCATGAGGGAACAAATCAAGTCAAGGAATCCAAGATTAACATGCTAGTTCATAAGTATGAATTGTTTAAAATGGATGCATGTGAATCTATTTCTGATATGTTTACAAGATTTACTGATAGTTAATGGTTTAAAAAGTCTTGGTAAATCTTATGATAATTCTGATCTTGTGAGAAAGGTTTTGCGTTCCTTGCCTAGGACTTGGGAAGCTAAAGTGACTGCAATACAAGAGGCAAAGGATCTAAGTACCCTACCCCTAGAAGAATTATTGGGATCCTTGATGACTCATGAGCTTCAAGTTAAGCAACATGTTGATGATGATGAGTCAAAGAAGAAGAGGACTATGGCTCTTAAGATTTCTGAATATATGGAAGAGCCTCATGAATCTGAAGATGAAAGTGATGATGAGGACATGGCACTCATCACAAGGAAGTTTAAAAGATTCATGAAGAAGAAGAAGTTTGAAAAGAAAAAGCCCTTTGCAGAAAAGATGAGGACAAGGGCAAAGAAAAAGAAGTTATTGTTTTGAATGCAAGAAGCCGGGTCACTTTAAATCTGAATGCCCACAACTAAAGAAAGGCACCCGGAGATTCAAAAAGAAGGCAATGATGGCCACATGGAGTGATTCGGAAAGCTCAAGTTCCGAAGAGGAAGAAAGAGTGAAATGGCCAATCTATGCTTCATGGCGGACAATGATGAGGTAAGTCCGAGTTTTCTTGATGACTTTACTTTCGATGAATTGCATAGTGCTTTTTATGAATTATGGATGATTTTGCAAATTAAGTTCAAAGAACAAAGATTGAAAAATCAAATGCAAAATCTATCTTTAGAAAATGAAAAGCATGTTGTAGAAAAAGAACTTTTGATAAAGAAAATGAAAGCTTGAAAAATGAAGTTGATAGACTTAAACCTATAGTTGATAAATTTACTTTGAGCTCTATCAAACTTAATATGATTTTGGACAATCAAAAAGCTATTTTTGATAAAGCTGGATTAGGATATAATCCACTTAAAAAGCAAAAATCTTGAAAAATATTTTTGTACATGCTGAAAAATCATCAAATATTACTTGTTTTAAATGTGGAAACAAAGGACATAAATCTTATATGTGTAAAACTCCACATGATAAAAGAAAGATGATTTGGGTTCCCAAAGGAACAATATTTATTGCATCTAACCATGAAGGACCCAAGAAGGCTTGGGTACCTAAAGTTAAGATATGAATATTTTGCAGGAGTGTCTTGCAGCCATCAGACTGAAAAGAAAGTGGTACCTTGATAGTGGTTGCTCAAGACACATGACGGGTGACAAAGATCAATTCATCACCCTTGAATCAAAAGAGGTGGAGTAGTTACTTTTGGTGATAATGGTCAAGGCCATATCATGGGTATTGGTAAGATTCAAATTACTCCATCTACTCATATTGATAATGTTTTATATGTTGATGGACTTAAGCATAATTTGATAAGTATTAGCCAACTGTGTGATAAAGGTTTCAAAGTTTCCTTTGAAGCTTCTATTTGCACTGTTACTAATCCCATTGATAACAGCATTATTCTTGTTGGTAAACGTTATGGCAATGTGTACTTAATTGATTTGAGTAATTTATCTCCAAGTAATCATTGCTTAGTTGCTAATAATGCTAAGATGAATGAGATTGGTTGGCTATGGCACCGTAGATTAGGTCATGCAAGCACACACCTAATTTCTAAACTATTGAAAATGGATTAGTTAAAGGTATTCCTAGCTTAAATTTTGAAAATAATCGAATATGTGATGCATGTCAATTTGGAAAACAAACAAGAACTTCTTTCAAATCTAAGAATGTTGTTTCAACTACTAGGCCACTAGAGCTACTACACATGGACCTTTTTGGACCTACTAGAACCACAAGTCTAGGAGGAAAGAAATATGGTCTTGTGATAGTAGATGATTACTCTAGATTCACTTGGGTAATGTTTTTGGCTCACAAAGATGAGACTTTCTCAATATTCCTGAAATTCGTTAAGAAAGTCACAAATGAGAAAAACACTACCATAGTGTCTATTAGAAGTGATCATGGAACTGAATTTGAAAATCACTTATTTGAAAAATTCTGTTTTGAAAAAGGCATACATCATAATTTTTCAGCACCTAGGACACCACAACAAAATGGAGTTGTAGAAAGAAAGAATAGGACTTTAGAAGACATGGCCCGTACCATGCTATGTGAAAGCCAACTTCCAAAATATTTTTGGGCGGAAGCTATAAACACAGCATGTTACATCCTAAATAGAGCCCTGATTAGACCTATCCTTAAGAAGACTCCCTATGAACTATGGCATAATAGGAAACCAAATTTAGGTTATTTTCATGCATTTGGTTGTAAATGCTTTATTCATAACAATGGTAAGGACAATCTTGGGAAGTTTGATGCAAAGTCTGATGAAGGTATTTTCCTAGGATATTCTACATCTAGCAAGGCATATAGAGTATTTAATAAGAGAAGCTTAGTTGTAGAAGAATCCATTCATATAGTGTTTGATGAGTCTTTAGCATCAAGTTCGGGTAAAATTGATGATGAGGAAGATACATCTTTGATTGAAAGAGGTATTGAAAAATTAAATGTATCTTCAGATCAAGAACCTGAAGCTAAGGATGATGACTCACCTAAGGATGATGGTATTGATACTGCTCATAATGATAAAGATCTACCTAGAGATTGGAGATATGCTTATGGTCATCCTAAGGACCTAATCATAGGTGATCCATCTCAAGGTGTAAGGACTAGATCATCAATGAGAAATATCAATAATCATCTTGCATTTGTATCTCATATAGAACCTAAAACTATAGAGGAAGCTGAGAAAGATAGTTATTGGATGTTAGCAATGCAGGAAGAGTTAAACCAATTCACTAGGAACCAAGTTTGGACCCTAGTAGAAAGACCTAAAACCACCCTATAATAGGATCTAAATGGGTTTTTAGAAATAAATTGGATGAAAATGGCTTGGTAATTAGAAATAAGGCTAGATTAGTTGCAAAGGGATATAATCAGGAAGAAGGTATAGATTTTGATGAAACCTTTGCACCTGTTGCTAGATTAGAAGCCATTAGGCTACTACTTGCATTTGCATGTCATGAATTTCAACTTATTTCAAATGGATGTTAAAAGTGCATTTTTAAATGGTTTTATAAATGAGGAAGTTTATGTTGAACAACCTCCTGGTTTTGAAGATCATGAATTTCCAAACCACGTCAAACTTTATGGTTTAAAGCAAGCACCTAGAGCTTGGTATGATAGATTAAGTAAATTTTTAATTGAAAATGATTTTTCTAGAGGAAATGTTGATAAAACTTTGTTTAAAAAGAAAAGAAAAGGATTTATTAATTGTTCAAATTTATGTTGATGACATTGTATTTGGTGCTACTAACAATCTCCTTTGTCAAGAATTTGCTAAGTTAATGCAGGGAGAATTCGAGATGAGCATGATGGGAGAACTCAACTTCTTCCTTGGACTTCAAATCAAACAAGAGAAAGCGGGGATTTTCATCAACCAAACAAAGTACACAAAGGAAATACTCAAGAAGTTTGGTATGGAATCTGCTAAACCTCTTGGTACGCCAATGAGTCCCTCATGCAAGCTGGACAAGGATGAAGAAGGTAAGAAAGTAGATCAGAAGCATTACCGAGGTATGATCGGATCACTTCTTTACTTAACTGCAAGTAGGCCAGATATTATGTTTTCTGTTTGCCTATGTGCAAGATATCAATCTAATCCTAAAGAATCACATTTATTTGCTGTTAAAAGAATCTTTAGATACTTAAATGGAACTAAAAATGTAGGATTATGGTATTCTAGAGACTCAACTTTGAAATTGATTGCTTATTCTGATTCTGATTATGCTGGTTGTAAATTAGATAGAAGAGTACAAGTGGTGCATGCCAACTTTTAGGAAGTAACTTAATCTCTTGGTTTAGCAAGAAGCAAAATTCGGTTGCATTATCCACTGCTGAGGCAGAGTATGTTGCAGCTGGAAGTTGCTGTGCTCAAATCCTTTGGATTAAGCGACAACTTGAAGATTATGGTATCACACTTGATAAAATTCCTATTAGATGTGATAATACTAGTGCAATCAATCTAACTAAGAATCCAATTCAACATTCAAGAACTAAACACATAGAAATTAGACATCACTTTATTAGAGAACATGTTTCCAACAATGATGTTTGTCTTGAATATGTGAATACTAATGATCAATTAGCTGATATTTTTACCAAACCATTAGTGAAGAAAGATTTTGTTATCTTAGAGGAGAATTAGGAGTTTGTGATCCTTTAGAATGATTTTCTGAAACTCTTAAGGACAACAACTATCTAGACTTCATCAATTTCTTGAAAATCCTCTATGTCAATAAGGAAATTTATCTAGAAATTTGATTCATTGTTTCCCCAATTGATTAAGGACACTTATCTAGAGTTTGATGATTAATTTGATCAGTTTCAGATCCTTGAAATTTAATTTTTCACTGAAACTATTGTGGAGTCGACACCTTCAGTTTGTGGAGTCGACACCTTCTATTTGATGTTCTGTCTGGGCAATTAGAGCCGACTCCTGCTTCTGAGAGCCGACTCTAATTCGGGCGCTGACAGATTTTCTGGTTCGGAGCCGACACCTCGCTTTGCGGGAGTCGACTCTAAGTGAACCTAGGTCAAAAATAAAAGGCGGAGTCGACACCTAAACGATCCCTATCGTCTCCAAACCTTTCTAGAGCGTTCCAAACTGATTCCAACCCTCTAAACCCTTCAAATCTCTTGATTACTCATTCCAATCAAACCCATGGCTCCTAAAAGGCGTGCTATCGTTGGTGGTTCGGCCGTTCCCACGAGGCGTCGATTCGGAGGCAAGCCTTCGTCTTCATCATCTGCCACTCAAGAGGCTTCTCCACACCATCTTCTCCACAGTCGACCAATTAGCGGGTAAGGCCATCACAACCGGAAGAAAAGTTGATTTTGATTTCTTTGCTTCGGAGGGTTTTGCTATTGGCGTCAATTGAAAGGAAATGGGATGGGAGAAAGGTTGTTCTTTGGATGTTCCTACTTACCCTGCCCTCGTAAGAGAGTTCTAATGATTTAGTAGAGGAGAGGGAGGTTTAGTAAGTTTGTAGAGGAACAAGAGTTGTAATCACTGCTGAGATCCTTGGAAATTGTTAGAGATGCCCACTGTTGGCTAAATGAGTATCAACATGATGATCGAGGTGGTGCCCTATCTAGGATGTTGGGGAGAGAAGTATCTGAGTTTGAGGAGATTTGGCAAATCAACTAATTTGGAACTCAGGCTTACTTCATAACATCTGCGGAAGGATCTTATTTCCTAAATAGGGATTTGAGTATGTCTCGGAGCGAGACATCTTGTTGATGGATTGCATCATCACTGGAGGCCAGTAAATTTAGCTGGGATGATGATAGGCTATATGGCAGAGGCAGCAACCAAGAAGAGATCTACATTGCCATATGGTATGATTCTGACTTTGGTATTTAGAAGCCAAGGTGTGTTATCATGGATAATGAGCCACTGAGGAAATTAAGGCATACAGATTACTACAGTGTCTCTACATTCACCGTATGGGCTTCAGAAAGGTAAATGGTATTTGGATAAAGAAAGGACAGGAGGCCAGAGCAGAGGACATCCCTGACCCATCTATTGCGGGACCATCTACTGCTGGACCTTCTGAGGCTGGACCAAGCACATACTCTTCACCTCCACCTCAGACAGCATTGGGAGATTTTCAGATGTGCAGATTGGTCAGCTCAGAGCATTATTAGCTGAGTATGACAGTCAGAGGAGAATGAGATTAGTCAGATGAGAGATGACATCAGACAGTTTAAGGAGGAGATCAATTCCAAACTTGACTTGATTTCATTTTTCATTAGCCGCTCTGCAGATCCCTTGGCACTGAGCTTCAAAAGATTTTTGAAAGGCTGGAAGGGATTGCAGATGGATCTAGAGCTTATCTAGATGCTACTGGTCAATTGAAGAAAGATTTAGACCTTGCTGTTGCTCAAGTTGAAGTTGTCTTGAAGGCTTTAAGAAATCACAAAAGGATGAGATTATGGAAATGATAGGTCATCTGAAGAAAATTGTTACAAGCATGTTTGATTGACCTTCTATTTCCTACCCTATCTAAGCTATCCTACCCTAACCTATTAGAAACCTAAGATTATATTCTTTTGTAGGATTTCTAGTTTACTATACTTTGTTAGCTTGTATCTAGGAATTTCTAATTGATATGGTACTTTACTGTGAATGTATAGACACATGTAATGCATCTTGAATTGAAATACAATTATGAAGTTTACTATCTCTATGATTGAACCAACAACCTCGCTCTGATAACCTTACATTATTGTTTTTAAACTCACCTTATTGCTGATAACAAAAAAGGGGAGAGAAATTTGTATATGCATAAAGGAGAGAAAGAAAGAAAATAAGAGAGAATGAAAAATATAAGATTTCAATATGTTTTAATCAATTGGCATATCTCAAAAGGGGAGAGAAATTTTAAATTCTAATCAATTTGTATCAAATCAATTTCAGTTTATTTACATGTACCTTGCATAGGGGGAGTTATTCAATGCAGGGGGAGCTTAATAATTTCTGTGTAAAGTTAAATCATCTTGATTGCTGTTTATAATAGAACTCAAGTATGTTTTAAAGTTCATTTTGAAACTTGGCATCAAATTCTCTGTTAGGAAGTTTAAAGCTTTAACAATGTCTATAATTCTTAATTCAAATGAATTTTTAATGCATATACTCAAAGTTTTTGTCATCATCAAAAAGGGGGAGATTGTTGACCCAATTATTGATTTTGATGATTAACAAAACTATTTGAGTATAACATTTGAAGTTACTAATGATTTTGATTAAGTTTTTCAGTTATGATTTGATTTATTAATCAAAATCACAAGACAAATCAAGTTCTAGTTCGAATCTAATGTCAAGGTAAGATTGCAGACATTAGAGTCGACACATGGAATCGCAGAGTCGACTCCAAAAATGGCACAGACTTTAGAGTCGACACCTGGACTGTTAGAGCCGACTCCAACAGAAAAGACAGAACGATGGTTTTTCTGGCACGACTTAGAGTCGACTCCTGGACTGTTAGAGTCGACTCCAGAAGATTTTTGTGTCGACCCCAGAAAAGTCAGAGACGACTCCAGATCAAGCGGATTGGGATTTTCGATTTAGAGCCGACTCCAGAAAAGTTAGAGTCGACTCCAGAATGTCAGAAACGACTCCAGAACTGTCAGAACGACTCTAAACTTTATTTTTATCTTTTTAATCCCAACGGCTATTACCCTATTTGGTTCTAATCCTTCTTACACTTGTTTCTAACGGATAGTTTTCAGCTATTTATGGATTAAGAAGGATCTATAAGAAGGGGTTTGTTGTATCCGAAAAAGAAGAGAAGAAAAAAGAGAGAAAAAGAGTGAAATCCATCAGAAAATCAAAAGAGAAAAGAGGGAAGATTCGAAAGGAAAGATTATACTGATTCCCCAAAAGAAAAGAGAGAGATTCCAAGCTTTCTTAGTTCCATTTGAAGAAATCTCAAAGAAGAAGCAAGCCCTAGTTTTCTGATCTTCTGAGCTTCAAGAGCATTCTAAAGGAAGATCCACTCAAGAGAAGAGAAGCAAGCCACCAAGATCTGCAAATCAGGCTTTGATTCCTATCTCTTTATTTTGTTCTATCATTGTATATTTGCTCATTGGAGGAGCTTTGATTTGTAAAACATTATTGTTTGCTGGGTCAATCAGGGGATTGATTCAGTTGAGGCTGTTAGCCTTGTGCAAGCAGTTGCTTGTGTTGTAAGGTTGTGTGCTGGTGAGCCTTGAAAACCAGCTGGGTTCGTTGTGCACCGGGAAAACAACAAGTTCGAGTTGTGAGCTTGCAAAACAACTCTGCTGTAATCAGATTGATTATAGTGTGGACCCAAGAGGTACTTGGGAGTGGATGTAGGTGTAGGTACACCGAACCACTATAAAATTCTTGTGTTTGCAGTGATTGTTTCCTTGTCTCTAACTCTCTATCTGTGCATACTCTGTTTTAATTCGTGTACATCTAAGTTTTCACTTCCGCTGGGGGATTGTTTTTAAAAGAGTTTAATTTTTGAAAAACCCAATTCACCCCCCCCCCCTCCTCTTGGGTTGCTATCTGGACCAACAGAAAATAAGATTACCCATCCGCTATGGTCAGGATGGAGAAGCACAAGTTGCAGTCACCGATGGCAGTGATGATGATCCATTGACATACAAGATGACAATGGAGGATGTTGATCAAGAGAAATGGTAGGAAGCCATGAAACTCGAAATGGAATCAATGTATTCTAATTCAGTCTGGAAGCTTGTAGATCTATCAAAAGGCATAAAGCCTATTGGATGCAAATGGATCTATACGAGAAAAAGAGGAGCCGATGGAAAAGTAGAGACTTTCAAGGCTAGGTTAGTGGCAAAGGGTTTTACCCAAAAGGAAGGAGTAGCTATGATGATACTTTTTCGCCAGTAGCCATGCTAAAATCCATTCAGATTCTCTTGTCCATTGCTGCTCATTATGATTATGAGATATGGCAAATAGATATTAAGACAGCATTTTTGAATGGCCATCTTGAAGAGACTATTCATATGGTCCAACCAGAGGGTTTTGTGGTTAAAGGCCAAGAGCAGAAAGTCTGCAAATTGCAAAGGTCCATTTATGGGCTTAAGCAAGCTTCTAGATCTTGGAACATCAGATTTAATGAAGCCATAACATCTTATGGTTTTAACAAAATTTAGGTGAACCTTGTGTCTATAAGCAAAAGGAAGGAAATACAGTGGTCTTCTTAGTTCTTTATGTGGATGACATTTTACTCATTGGGAATAATGTAGGATCTCTGTCCAAAATAAAGAACTGGCTAGTCAGCCAATTCTAAATGAAGGATTTGGGAGAAGCAAGCTACATTCTTGGCATCCAAATTATACGGGATCGCAAGAATAGGTTTTTGGAGTTGTCTCAGGCATCGTATATTGACAAGGTGCTTGTCAGACTCTAAGAAAGGTAATTTACCTACTCGACATGGAGTTCATCTTTCTAAAGAGCAGTGTCCTAAAACACCATAAGAGGAGGAAGATATGAGATGGATTCCATGCTTCGGCAGTTGGTAGTTTGATGTATGCAATGTTGTGGACAAGACCTGACATCTGCTTTGCAGTGGGAGTGGTTAGCCGATAACAGTCAAACCCAGAATTGGATTGCTGGGTTGCAGTCAAGCATATTCTGAAATATCTGAGGCGTACGAGAAACTATATGCTGGTATATTCCAGTAGGGATTTGATTCCTATTGGATATACAGATTCTGATTTTCAATCAGATAGAGACTCTAGGAAGTCTACTTTTGGAGCGGTGTTCACTTTGGGAGGAGGAGCCATTATATGAAGAAGCGTCAAGCAAACCTGCATTGCTGACTCAACCATGGAGGCTGAATATGTAGCGACTTGTGAAGCAGTTAAGGAGGCAGTCTGGCTTCGGAAATTCTTAAAAGATCTAGAAGTTGTTCTAGATATGCATGAACCAGTTATACTCTACTGTGACAACAGTGGCATAGTAGCCAATGCCAAGTAGCCAATGCCAAGGAACCCAGAAACCACCGTAGATGAAAGCATATAGAGAAAAAAATTCACCTTGTGAGAGAGATTGTCAGTGGAGGAGACATTTCAGTTGAGAATATCTGTTTACTAAGACATTACCGGCTCGAGGTTTTGAGCTACATCTTGATGGGGTGGGACTTAGAGACATGTCGCATTTGCTTCAGGCTAAGTGGAGATTGTTGGGATATGTGCCCATAAACAAATGATATTTATTATTTTATTGAATATTTGAGAAAATTTTTAATATTATACTTGCATGCATGTTATGATGCTTTATAAATATCAAAAATCTCTGGATTATTTAAATGTGACTTTAAATATTATATAAGTGTTATATACAGAGGATAATATTTAAAAAAATAATCTAAATTTGTTCGTAATTATAAATTAAAGTTGCAAATGGAATTTTTAATTTAAAATTACTAGCACGGTTCATTACATTCTGAATGAAACGATCTTATCTGGATTGTTGATAATGAGATTATCGAAATAAAAGCGCTTTATATAATTTGATTATATAGGACTAGAACACGATTAATTATGAATCTCTAATAAATTCTGTTGTTAAAATAGAGAATTCAAAATTAATCAATGATGGTCATATGTGAATCGATCTTAATTCTGAGTAATTAATAGACTCCTATTTATTGTATTATATTTTTTTGACTTACCGGGTAATGACTTGGTATATTGGAAATATAATAACATAAGTAGCTGAGAATATTTATATACAAGATGTCCATTCTTTCATAAAGAAGTCAGATGGACGGTTTTCATAAGTGTTGATTCAGGACTTGAATAATAAGAGCACTCAATTTATGATTTGATCATAAATATATTATTCATTATAGAATCAATGGTACTTATGGATAAAGATCTAATTAAAGAGGTTAACGGAAAATGCCTAGCTTTAATCATGAACCGTTTATAGATGATTGATTTATATGTAGTGACTATATTCAAATCCTTTTGAATATAATTAATTTTATAATTTTAAGAATGTAGTTTCAAATTTTTAGTGGAGTAATTTGGAATTAATAATTTTGATATTTTAATTAAGGTGTTAATTGAATGTCAAAATTATTAGAGCTTAGAATTATAATGTCCATAGTTCCTTCATTAAATTATGTGAACTTTATGATATGTTGGGTTAAATTATTAATTTGGAATTGAGAATTCTAAATTATTTTTTATATAGAAATTAATTGGATTAATTTCTATTATACGGTGTTCTAGGTAACACATCGTAGGCATATTCTATGAGAAAAGTCTATGTGGAAATTATTTAGTTGTTGGAGAAATAAATATGGGATTGTAAGAGAGCCTTTCTTTCTTCCGTAACGTCCCATGATAAATATATCTAACCAAAGATTGATATACGTTAAAGTAATTCCAAGAGTTGGAAGTGATCTTTAAATATTAATTAATTGATTAATTAATAAAAGAGGTTGATACTTGATAGTTGTTATTCTCTGAGAATATAAGATTCACGAGAGACAAAGAAGAAAATAGGGAGAACAATGATCAACCATAGAGAGTTCCTCTTTCAACTTCACTTTATCTTATGAGTTGAGAATACAAAGTGAATTAAACTCAGTTGTATAATCTCAACCCAAATCAAAAGGAATGCCCACTCGTTCGTGTTCATCATAATCTAGAGAACGTTTGAAAAAATCCGTGGTGATCAAAAGGATTTGGTGATTCCAAGGTAGTGGTGGTGAAGAACAAAAGGTAAATTCTTAATCTCTTTATTGTTCTTGTTATTAAATTAATACGGGTATAGATCGCGCTAACTCAATTTTTAAGATATATGATTTGATCATTATCTTGTTTCCGTTAAGATGTGTGATTTGATCCTTATCTTGCTTCCGCAAACATCTCAAAGTCGTATTAAGATTACCATCACTCAATTCCCTCCCGCTTATAAATAGAGCGCCCCATCCACATAGAGCAAAGATCGAAGCGGGTTCTTGGAGAGCAAAGATAGAAGCGGCTTTCAAGAACCAGCCAGGTTCCACCCTCATGGAAGTGCGGCTAGAGTCCTCTGCCGCCACCATCGGCTTCTTCGAAACCTACCTAATCTGTGGCAATCGAAAGCGCCGCTGCCTCCTCCCTCCGACCCGCTCACGCAAGAAGCGCCTCGAAGAACGATCCCCTTCCTCCTCCCCCACCCGCCTGGTTCTACTCCGCCCCGAGTCCCCCGCTCCCCTCCTCCTGCAGCGCCGACCTCTCGGTCACGCCCTCACACCTCCGATCCCATCCTTTCCCCTCCGGGTCGTTCAACCGTACCATTGACCTTGCATTTGCTCGCAATCTCGAATCGGCCGCCGAGGCCTTCCGTTCTTCGCAGCCGACCATCGCCCCTCCCTTCTTGCACCCATCCGTGTTCGGTGCCAGCACCGCCCCCTTTCCCCTTCGGGCCGTTCGGCCATACCGTTGACCCTGTCTTCGCTCGCAATCTCGAATCGGCCACCGAGGCCTTCCGTTCTCCGCAGCCGACCATCGCCCCTCCCTTCTTGCACCCGTCCCCGCGTTCGGTGCCAGCATTGTCGGATCGCTGGCTCAAGGGGTCCAATTTCAACAAGAGACCCTTGGCGGCTAAGATGGCGCTCGCGAACGATAAGAAGGTTTTAGCCGTGCTCGCGAATGATAAGAAGGTAATCTGATGAATGGTTCAGGGGGATCTGAACGTCAGCATCAATTGCGAACGCACGTGAGCATCAATTGCGAACGCGGTACCACCTGCAAAGCCGTTATTCATAATCCATAGTACCGGAATTAAAATCTTACAAATGTGGTACTTATGGAATCCTATGGATTATGAATAACGGCTTTGCAGGTGGTACCGCATTCGCAATTGATGCTCACGTGTGTTCGCAATTGATGCTCACGTTCAGATCCCCCTGAACCATTCATCAGATTACCTTATTATCGTTCGCAAGTGCGACTAAAACCTTCTTATCGTTCGCGAGCTCCATCTTAGCCGCTAAGGGTCTCTTGTTGAAATTGGCCTGCTTGAGCAAGTGATTAGACAGTGCTGGCACTGAAGACGGGGACGGGTGCAAGGAGGGGCGATGGTCGGCTGCGGAGAATAGAAGGCATCGGCGGTCGATTCGAGATTGCGAGCGAAGACAGGGTCAATGGTACGGCCGAACAGCTCGAAGGGAAAGGGGGCGGTGCTGGCACTGAACGCGAGGATGGGTGCAAGAAGGGAGGGGTGATGGTCGGCTGCGAAGAACGGAAAGCCTTGGCGGCTGATTCGAGATTGCAAGCGAAGGCAGGGTCGATGGTATGGCCGAACGGCCTGAAGGGGAAAGGATGGGATCGGAGGTGCGGGGGCTGCGAGGGCGTGACCGAGAGTCACGCGCTGCGGGAGGAGGGGAGCGGGGATGACTCGAGGCGGAGTAGAACCGAGCGGGTGGGGAGGAGGAAGGGGATCGTTATTCGAGGCGCTTCTTGCGCGAGTGGGTGGAGGGAGGAGGCAGCGGCGCTTCCGGTTGCCGCAGATTGGGCAGGTTTCAAAGAAGCCGACGGTGGCGGCAGAGGACTTTAGCCGAACCTCACTAGTTCTTGAAAGCCACTTCCATCTTTGCTCTCCAAGAACCCGCTTTGATCTTTGCTCTCTGTGGATGGGGAGGAGACGGCGGTCCAGATCTTCTGCTGAAAGTATCTGACGGTTGAAACTGCTCCACTTCGTTAACGGAGTATTGGATACGCGATCAGATGCTTACTGGCAATTGAGAGGGTGTATTGGTGATAACATATATAATTAATCACTAATATATAATTTTCTCCTTGAATTGTTTGAAGTCTGAATTCATCTGATATTTAACCTAGGAACAATAGCTTGGCTTGGCTAAGAACAATGCTATCTGAACATTTTCACAATGCTATCTGAACATTTTTCTAACCAAAATAAGAAGAAGAAAAGCCTTCGTATATTAAATATTAATCTTTAAATGAGAATTAGATTAACATGATTTAATAATCTTATATTACAAAAAAATTAAATATTATTACATAGATTATCATGCTTAGATTATTATATCTAATTGCCAAATATGATAATCTATATGATAATAAGAAAGATTACCATAAACCAAACGAATCCTAAAGGTATCATGTCAATTATTTTATTAATTTTAAATAATCCATATAATATCATATTATAAAAATAGAGAGGTGTCATGACAATTATTTTATTAATTTTAAATAATCTATATAATATAAGATGATAGAAATAGAGATATAACGTTCTTAAAATAAGAGAATAATTTATGAGTTTTTAAATATATGACAGAATAATTTATGACAAGTTATAGGTTAAGAATTAAAATTTTTGAATGAAAGTTTAAGGATCAAAAGCACATCTTAGCCTAAAATATATTTATAATGCGAGTGCTATATATATGTTTGAATATTATATTATGCATGTATTTTGAATGATTGAATGAGAGTTTAAGGATCATAACTGCACTCGCAGCGCTAACGCTCACCGCCCCCTCCTTTTGGGGCCTATATATTATCATAATTTTGCACTAAAATACTTTTAAAGAAAATTCAAGAATACGTTATCAAAAAAGAAAATACCTTTCATCTCACTATCATCAGCTAAAAAGATACGAGGGATAAAGCAGAGGACAAAAGAATTACCTTCTTGTCGTTGTTTTCCTCTTAGCCGACCGCTCGAGGTTCTTGTCGTTGTTGCCCTCTTAGCCGACCGCTCGAGGCAGCGATGAGCATTTGGCGGTGTGGGCACCAACAAGGATGGCGGAGAGATTGGAGGGACGGGATCCGGGGACGGGTGCGAGACGGGAGGGGTGACGGTCGGCGGTGGGGAGCGGAAGGCCTCAGCGGCCGAGATTGGGATGGAAGGCAGGGTCGACGGTACGGCCGAACCGCCCGGAAGGGAAAGAGTGGGAGCGGAGGAAGGGGAAGTGCGGGGGCGGCGAAGGCGTGAGCGAGGGGCCGGCGCGGCAGGAGGAGGAGGGGAGCGGGGAGCAGAACCGGCCGGCGGGAGTGAGCGGGAGGGTGGAGGCAGCGCTTCCGGTTGCCGCAAAACCGGCAGGGCTCGGAAAAGCCGACGGTGGCGGAGGACTCGAGCCGCAGAAGCGGCTTTGCTCTCTAAATGGAGCGCTCTATTTATAAGCGGGAGGGAATCGAGTCCACGAGGAGACGGCGATCGAGATAGTATCAGACGGTTGAAACTGCTCCGCTTCGTAAGCGGTATGCCCTGCTTCTCCCGCTGTATGACGGCGGTCGATATTCTATCGGATAGTTGAAACTGCTCCGCTATCCGCGCTGTAGTCGCGGTATTCTTCCTTGGCGCGATGCGGGGCACTTAGTAAGTTGCAATCATATATGCTAATGTGATTCATAATACATGATCCGTAATATAGATCTAGCTCTAATGATTTTAATTGATCTTGATCCAAGAATATCATTTGGGGCCATTTTGATTTGTGCTGTGTTCTGTCATTTTTTAGAACAATGAGAGACAGTACTACATTTCAAGTCACTGTCCTTCATCATTTGTTTCTAGAGGTTGTTGCAGGTTGTTGAGATTGATGTATATGCTCATTAGAACTTACAGCCGTTCGTTATTTACACAGTTGCATGTTTCAATTTACTTTTATTTTCAAAACCAAACCTGTGTGAACTAAAATGCTTTTTCAGGTACAATGTGGAGATTATATTTTGGAGCTAGAGTCTCCCTATTTGATGTACTAATATAATTAATGGCATCTTTGCTTCTTTTTACATATCCCATTATATTCATTTTGTTAGATAGATGCCATTTTTGTTTGGATATGCTTGCTGTCCTGTGATTTCAAGAGGTTTGGAAGAGCAGACCTCATGGCATGCTGCACTGGAGTCATCACTCCGTGAGGTCTTGTTTCAGACAATAAGATTTGTTAGATAGATCACTTACCTCCAATACCAATTCAAGAGGGTATATTGTTTCCATATGAAATCACAACTCTGATGTCTGTGTTTATCCTTATCACATATTTTTATTGTAGCAGCAAAAATATGACTTACGTGTTTGATGTTTTTGCTTTACATCACGTCGTACCTAATATCTATTCTTAAAATTTCTCCACATATTTCATTGATGAATTTCTCCCTTAATGCTGCACAGTTCATCGGATTCTTCCTTTGGGTGGAACACTGATGTGCTCAAGAGGATGTTACAGACAGGTCATCCAACCATGATCAGCTGATCATGAATGTATAAGCTCTTGTTGGCTGGACTCAGGTCTCACAAGAGGAAAGTTGGCGTCTTATAAGTGCTTACTACTTTTACTGCTTTTGTACAATCTTCGGTCTTGTATATATTGGACATAATACATAAAATAAATGAAACCATGAAAAGGAGATTGCTAATGAAATTTGCCTTCATGGACCCAGTGAAACTGTATGCAAAGATTGCTCATCTTTGTTTCTTCTGGCTTCGACATGCATAAATGTGTTTCTTCAAAAAAAAAAAAAAACATCATGTGAGAAAAACACATGATTATATGCTATGTGCTGAGTTTTCTTATATGGTTAAAAAATAATAATTTAATCACTTTTTTACGAATTTTGTTTCATAATAAAGATTTTTTTTAAAAAAATGTACTCACTACTTTTCCCTACGATTTTAAGCATTCTCATAGGGAAAGATGTGGATTAAAAAAAATTCTCTATTTTTTCCTACGATTTTGGCATGTCTTGTAGGGAAAAAAATTATTAAAAAATATTATTAAGCAACTTTTTCCTACGTTTTTAAGAACTTTCGTAGGGAAAGATGTGGATAAAAAAATATATTTTTTTATTTTTTCCTACGATTTTGGGATAAAAAATATTTTTTATTTTTCTCTATGATTTTTCATTTTCGTAGGCAAAAATTTTCAAAATTTAAATTTAAATTTTAAATTCTGTTCACTTTTTTTCTATGAAATATGACTTTTATCTGCGAAAAAAAATCATAGAAAAAAGGTTTGCTCTTGGCCTACGATTTTATGAAAGTCGTAGGCAAAAGCTTTTCCAACACACTTTTACCTACAACTTTTTTCAACTTTTGCCGATGAAAAAAATTGTAGGGAAAGACTTTCCCTACTTTTTTTTTTATCTTTCTTTATGAAAAAAATGCTAGGCAAAAGTTAATTTTTTTTGGTAGTGTGGTTTCAATAGAGTCCATTGTTTACTAAAAAGAAACAACTGCAACATATATAATGCAAACCATAAAATGCTTCCTAATCTCAATTCAATTCAACCAAGTCATATTAAAAAATATATTTTAATAAAAAAATTATTTTCAAAAGGAATGAAATAATAATGTGTAAAATACGGCATAATGTCCAGTAATGCCATCTAAGATTCAAGATTTGTGCATCCTTTTATTAATTCCACTCATGACTTTCAAGATAATGAAAAGTAAAGAAAAATATTTTTATTTTCAGTATTTCTAAAAGGTGAAAATATGCTTTTTTTTATTACATTCAAACATTCACTCATTTTGTTGTCTTGGAGTTTCCAATCATCACAATTAAATCTCATGTTTTTAGAATGTTACATTCTCGTCATATGGGATCAATTAAAATTAATGAAATAGTAAACACATTATTCTATATTTTGAAGCCATATGTTTATATTAGGATAACATATTGGTTATTTCATTTATTTTAATTAATTTTATCTAATAGGATGTCAGAAATGCAAGATGCTTATAATATATGTGATTAAATTGTAGCAATTGAAAGTTTGATGGTCAAAAGTATATTTTAGCATTCTAAAAATAGTTTTAAGATATGAGTGTTGACAGCTTTTTATAATCTGAGTGCCGGTTTAGGTGGCAAACTGGCCAGGTCCGGTATGTGTTACATTTTGGTGCCGGCTGGAAGGAGTGTATTGGCTCAATATAGCATCAACTGAAATGCTCATTGGACTGTCTAATAGTTTCTCTTTGATCTGTACTTATTGACTTGGATGTATGTAGCCCTCATATCTGTGTACCTCTTTGTGTAGATTCTCGTCAAGTCAAAGGGGGATTGCCCAGGTTTGTTAAGTTTAAAAACAAACAAACATATATGGCAGGCCCATCCCTTACCTAAGGTTGCCTAAACCGAGAGCTTGGCACCTGATATTAGGTTGTCCGCCAGTTGTAGAAGCCCATGTGAGTAACCTTTAATGAAGACTTCCTTTATTGTAGTTGTAATCTTTAACCGATGCCATTGAAGTTTGCAAGCAATCTAAGCGAACCAGAGGTTTGGATGTTGTGGTTTGACTTAGTTATATGAAATGGGAGTTTGAGCTCATCATGAGCTCTAGCCATGCTCAAGTATAAATGTTTAGGGTTGACACATGAACTCCTTTTGAGCTGAGTGTGAGTCTATGCTTAAGTTTTTAAGGTGACTATTGTTCAAGCTCAGCTTCTTTATTGATCAACCCAACCAACCTCATTTTGTACTGAACAAGCTTGAATGAGTCACTTAGCAAGACAAACTCAAGATATGTATGAATGGCATGATTTTGTAGCCCTAAGTATGTTTTCTGATAAGAGAAGTGAAAGTTGATTCTTATAATTGCTTCCTCAATGCAGTAAGAAAAGCACTTTGTTTAGGTAAAATAGAAAACTTTTTAAGCTTAAGTAATGCATTCTCTCTCTACAAAAATTGCTCTTTGATTAACTCCTATAAGTAGTCAAATTAGTTACCTGATTCACCTCTTTTTAATGATTTCCACTATTAAAACTATCAATTCGTTTGATGCCTTTGATGCATTTATCTAGATGGGATCACAAGTACAAAGGCTTTTCATACTACCATATGATCTTTAGGTTTTTGAAGTTTTAAATTGAAGTCTTCTTGAAACTTAGCTGGCATAACTTAGTTAACAAAGAATCAATTGAAAGACTCAAGTCATTTCATCCTTGATTTGATTGGCAGAAGCGCACTTCTTGTGCTCATTCAACAATGGGGACATAATCAGGAAAGTAAACTTAATTCAACTCATTTTCCTGATTAGTGGAGTTTGATCAGTCTATGTTCGTTTTGGTTTGACATCTTGAGGGTCTAAGGTTGGATATTGTGAACTAATAACCAGCCTGATCAGGTCTAGTACAGTACTACAAGCTTCATAATCAACATGAATGGATTTTGGGCCCTATTATGGGAGCTGTACCCAACCAATGACTCTTGAATTTGGGTATGAATCAAGTCTAGATCAGGTTAGGTGCCGATTGGATATTCTCCTACCTAACCCATGTATGCCTTTAAGCATGACCTGTAATTTCTGGGTTTCTGAAAGCCAGAATGAGAAATAATGCTCGAGTTGAATAGGGAAATAAATATTGGAAAAGTCTCTGACATGCAATATCAAACAATAGTATGGGAGAAAATGATGGTGAACACTTGGTCCTATTTGGAAACCACCTTTATTTGTTCTTTTAAAGTTCTTCTTGTGACTCTAATTCCCAGACCCTTATTTTGTTGAGTAATGCATTTCTCAGTTTCCTCTTATTTTTTTAGTTAGCTGGGCTTGTTGTAGTGCTTCTGTTTTCATCCCTTGGTCCACTAGGAGTAGGGCTGATCTGGCTCAACCCAGCCTTTTGACAACCTATGACCAACCATGGCATGGAACAGAGGATAGCAGAGAAAAATTTTAGCTCAAGTTCCTTCCTCTGATGATAACTTTTTATTTACCTATTATCTACAAGATCTTTATTGTAGCAATGCAATGTCAATCTGAAAAATCTGATAATTTTCTTTTCTAAAATCCCTTTCCTCTGAAGCAATTGATCTTTCATTATAGCGGATAAACCTAACTTGGAATCTGGAAAGCCAAGTCTTTTGCTTTTAGGTTTTTTCGATCTTTGTTAGTTCCGGATGTTGCACAAATTGACTATTTTATATTTAATTTTGCAAAAATGGGTTACCCTGTTTTTTTTGGGCAAAAAAGTCCCTCTGGACTTTGCTGCACCTTTCTGCCCCTAATGTCAAATGAATGCTCACATAATACTGTTAAATGTACATGCTAAAAATGTTGTTATACTAGTTTTGAGGGAAGGGGTACAATGGTCTAGTTAAGTCTAAAATGGACATGCGCTGCAAAAAAGTGTCTTGTATTGCAAAACTGAAAACGTGGTTTTTTCTTCTAACATTATACCCCAGAAAGCACGATCGTTTAATTTGTTGGGTAAGTTGCTGTGTTGAATTTGAATATCATTTAACCAACAGCCCGTAAGGGGGTTTAAGGTTCCAAGCCTTGTGGTGGCACATTGCCTCCATACTTCTCATGAAAGAAAAAAGAAAAAGCAAAAAGAATTTAAATAGCATTTATCTGAGAAGCAACTTTAGGGGTAAAAGGCAATTATTTCCATGTCATCATGCCATAGGTTGCTACTTTTTGTCATTTATAAGATGAAATCTTTCTACATTTGCAAAATTATTTTGGGTTCATTGTTCAATGATTTCAGTCCAGATGTTTCAAATGTGTGAATTTTCATTTTTTTGTCTTTTCATAGGATATATGCAACTACATGGTGAAACTTTTTAAGCTTCAATCTTTTTGGTGATGGTTACCTCTTCAGCACTTTCCTACATTTTCCAGATTATTAGTGCTTGCTTCTAACATATGTAGCATCCTTGCTCATTCTTGATTATAATTGTGATACCTTTTTTACTTGCTTTGACACTGGCTGCTTCTTGTTCCCTTACAATTACTAAAGAATTGTCAAAATGGCATTTCACTAATGTTTATTTTTTAAGGTTCTTTATCTTGTGGGTAGGGTGAAGAAGGGCCACTCGAGCACTGTAACAGTATGGTGGACCTTTGGTGGCCCTTACTGGGGGTTGCCATTCCAGCGATTCTGACAGGCCAAGCCATTAGAGTGAAAAGCAGGCGTGCTGAGGAATGGCGACTTGAGGAATGGCGACTTAAGAATGCTCAAGGACCTGAGAAGAGCCCTGATGAAATCTTTGTCTGTGAGAGGGTTTGTACTTCAAAAAGATTGCTGAAGAAAGTTGGTGCATTTTCAAAGGATCGAACATCCGATGCTTGTGTTACTGTCTGTAGTGTTTCTGAGCTTGATGCTTGTGCTGATGCTTGTGCACGGACTGTTTGTGTTAACCAACACCAAGTACCCAATTGGAATGATGTCTGCCTAAAACGGTGCCAAAGCGAATGCCTAAAATTGTCTTCCTCTTCGATTCGCTAGATCAACTTTTGTTTCGTTTAAATACCATGTAGTTCATTGTGCCAATAGACTGTGCTTCATGTAGGTCGGGTTGAAGACCCCTAAATTTTGTTACTCAAATGCACTTTATTGGTATATCTGTGATATGGTTAATTAGTGCTTATTATGTAGTTTTATCAAATATATGTTGTGTTCTGATGGGCTTGGTAAAATTCTGTTTGGATATCATTCAACTATTTATGTTTTAATGGGTTGTCATAGTTAGGATTGTTATAGGGAGAACAATGAATTATTACAACCTTAGCAGCTGACGTGCACAAGCATGTTTCCTATTAAGGTGTCGTTTGTTATGGCTTTATGGGAAGTACCTGTGTTGCCTAATGACATTTGTTTGAAGCTTGGCTTTGATTTAGAGGCTGGACCTGATGGTTCTGTTGTATATGTTCTAAATCTAGTTTCTGGAAGCCCTTGTCCAGCAATAAAAATATTGCTTTGTACCAGAAGGCCCAGAATAAATACCAAACATCTTTCTGTTAACTAAATTTTTTATTTCACTTGAGTGTAAATTTGGAACATTGCCTTTTTATCTTTCAATACGTGATTATGGACTTTTTATTTCAGAAATTTAAACTAGGTTTTAACTATGTGGATATTATGAATTGCCTTGAGTTGTTACATTAAAATCATGACACTTAAATAGTTGAAATTATGATTGTCAATTATTGAGCTTTGAAATTTGCTTGTAATTTGGACTGAACGTTCTCTTTTAGTGTCTGTAATTGAGCAATTAATAATCTGCATATGGTTGCTAGACAGTGTAGTGACCTAAGGTGGTTGTTTCTGTTTTCTGTTCATAAGCTGCTAAATTTACACTCTTTTATTACTTTTTTATTACTGTTGTCTGTTTTCAACTCTTTCATAGCAAGATACGGTTATAGGTATTTTCCTACATCAATTCAATATATTACTGGTAGAACTTTTGTTACTGTGATCACTAACCTCATTCCAGCTGTAATTGTTGGAGTTTATGTTATTATGAGCATAACCTTCAAGTCTTTGCAAACAAGTTTGATATAAGCTATAGATCATTATCGCCAACCATCGCTGCAGCTGGGTGAGGTCCTTTCTCACAACTTCCATCGATGCAAGTCTTCTCTTTTGGCCTATTCTTCAACAGAAAAGCTTCTTTGTTATCAATGTCTCTCCAGGTTTAGTCCTATATTATCTTCTTCAGTTAACTTTGTCTATCTGTGCAACTGTTATGCCTTTTCATAGGTACATGTTACTTATCCCATTCTAAATTAAACACATATATCAGCATTCTCATCTTTGCCACTCATTGCTTACTAAGCCCTCTTTTATTAACATTCAAATAACCATACTATGTTGCATGCTGGATTTCCATCTTATATTTTTTTTAAGCTACCAAGGTATTGATGTCACAAAACATGAAGTTTCAACTCTTTATCGTTTTGTGTAGAGATTGTTGTCATTGTATTTTTAGTTCCTAGAATCTTTGCTTCATAGGATTTATGAAGCGCCCTTTTTGCCATATGCTGGCTGTTGCAGGTTGTTGCATGCAAGTCATCCTTGTTTCGTTAACATCATGCATGAATTTTTCAAACCTTGGTTTCTTATTTGGTTAATACAGCTGCTACAGCATTGCATTTAGGTGCAGTTTTCTTAAATCTATAAATTTAACGTCAATGATCATGTTTCCTCTTCACTGATGAAATTTTAATGGAGTCTCTTATAAGTAACTTGAAGGCAAGTTTAATGACAGTTGCTGTGACAGAGAAGTTGAAAGGGCATCTGACTTGGAAACTGGGCAGTTTGGTGTATGCTGACACCAAATATATGCTCTTGATCTGTGATGCTATGTTGTTCTAAATTAAGTATTTAGACAGTACCATGAATGCATCTAGTGCCTTCAAAGAGTATCACATTTCTTTTGAAGATCAACAAAATGATCTGATTGATCTCTTGGTCAAATATACTCTGTGAACGGGACTGAATATTTAAATATTGCTCCTTAATTCATCTACTACCTTCAAAATGCATTATGTTTGCTTCAGATGCCATCTGTTTAATAGATTAGACAAAATTAGTTCTCTCAGTACACCTATGGGGCATCTTGGTTAGCAGATATGCTTTATATCTGTTCTGGTCTTGATGGGATAAGGTATTTATTGATGATTTGATTTTGATTTATTGTTTTTTAAGAAAATGGTAATTTGTTAGGAATACCGAGGGACACTGTCGAGGCATTTTTCTAGAATTATAATACTAAGATTGCAACTGCCCTCTTATTCTAGAAGTGTGCTAGAAACGTCCTTTCCAGCTCTCGGAAGGAATCGATGCTATGCGGGGACAGGCGGGAGTGCCATGCACGAGCGGCTTTCCGCAAAGTGGCGGGGAAAGCCTTATACAGGAGGGCGTCCGTAGCCCCTTGGACTTGCATGAGAGCTTTGTAGCTCTTGAGGTGATCGATGGGATTGGTTGTACCATCGTACGGATCCAGTTGGGGGAGACAAAATTGGAGGGGACGGGCTTGTCTAGGATTCGGCGAGTGTAAGGAGGATGGGTGTCGTACTCCTCCTGCTGGTTGTTGACTTTTCTGGTGAGCTCCTTCAGCCATCGGTGGTACTCATTCAGACGTTCCTTCGTCTGGCGATTAATAGTTGACATCCTCTTTGGTGGCCCAGAAGATGATAAAGAAGAAGAAGAGGAAGAACGCGGGAGGTGGTGCTTTCGCTTTGGCTCTTCCTGGTGCTGAGGCTCTGGGAAGGATTTGCCCGGGTTGTGAGCAGGGGAGCATGACCTCTTAAGGGTCTCTCGGCAGTGCCCTATGGGAGAAGCACGACGGTAGCTAACCTCTCGACAGGGGGATCTTTCCTTCGGAGACTGCTGGCTAGCCAGCACAGCAGGCGGTGGTGTGGATGGAGCAGGTTAATATTAGGTGGCCACGGACTGCTGCTCCCGAGGTCCATAGATCATCGCGGTGAGAGTTTGGACTTGTTGGGTGAGCACGGCCAACTGCTCAGCTTGAGTGGCCGTAGCTGGTGGCACGGGGGTAGCCGGTGGGTTGGCAGCAGGAGGTTGACCTCCCGCTGCTCCGCCGATGAGAGGTGCCCCCCAGGGTAACTGGCAGAGGCATCCTAGGCCCGCGTTACCATCATTGTTGATGAAGAGGAAAGAAAAACTCGCAAACAAGTGTTATAGAGCTCGTCTTGTTGCCGCCCTCCTTCTTGGCATGCCAATCTATTGACGCTCGATCACTGAAACTAGACATCGGGAAAAGTTCTGACTGTTGACACTACAAGAAAATACTGAAATAGCGACGCAAATTTAGCGACGCATCGTTGCGTCGCTAAATTGCGACCAAATTGTGACGTCTCCGCGACAACAAAACATTGCGACGCAATTAGCGACGCATTAGCGACTCAATAAACAGAAAAATAAAAAAAATAATTTTTTAATTTAGCGATGCAAGTAATGCGTCGCAATATTTTTAAATTTAGTTTTTATAAAATATAATTATGAAATATAAAATATTGCGACGCAACTCAATATGTCACAATATTTTTAAAAAAATTAATTATGTTAAATAGCGACGCAATAGCGACATAATAAATCAGAAAATTAGAAAAATTATTTTAAATTTAGCGACGCACTAATTGCGTTGCAATTATATTAAATAAAATTAATATTTATAAAATATAATTATGGAATAGAAATATTGCGACGCAACTCAGTGCGTCGCAATATTTTTAAAAAATTTAATTATGTTAAATAGCGACGCAATAGTGATGCAATAAAATAGTAAATTAATAAAAATAATTTTTTATTTAGCGACGCAAGTATTGCATCACAATGTTTTTAAAAAAATTAAATTTTATAAAAATATTAAATATAATTATAAATAAAAATATTGCGACGCAACACAGTGCGTCGCAATGTTTTTAAAAAATTAATTATGTTAAATAGTGACGTAATAGCGGTGCAATAAAATAGTAAATTAATAAAAATAATTTTTAATTTAGCGACGCAAGTATTGCGTCGCAATATTTTTTTAAAAAAATTAAATTTTATAAAAATATTAAAAAGAATTATGAAATAAAAATGTTGCGACGCAACTCAGTGCGTCGTAATGTTTTTTAAAAAAATTAATTATGTTAAATAGCGATGCAATAAAATAGTAAATTAATAAAAATAATTTTTAATGTAGCGATGCCAGTATTGCATCGCAATGTTTTTAAAAAATTAAATTTTATAAAAAATAATTAAAAGATAAAAAATAAAAAATAAAACATTGCGACGAACGAAATGCGTCGCAATTGTTTTAAAAAAATTAATTTCGGTACATGCGTCGGATCGGTCATCGCCGACTGGGATCAATCATGGCTTCGATCGATCGCAACCGTCGGATCGTCGCCGATCGGATCGATCGCGACGGTCCGAGATCCTTCATCGCCGACCGGGATCGATCAGGGCTTGGATCGATCGCAACTGTCGGATCATCGGCGATCGGATCGATCGCCGCGGTTCGAGATCGGTCGTGGCCGATCGGGATCAGGGCTTGGATCGATCGCAACTGTCAGATCGTCGGTGATCGGACCGATCGCTGCGGTCTGACCGATCGCCGCGGTCCGAGATCGGTCGTGGCCGATCGGGATCGATCAGGGCTTGGATCGATCGCAACCGTTGGATCGTCAGCGACCAGACCGATCGCCGCGGTTCGAGATCGGTCGTGGCCGATCGGGATCAGGGCTTGGATCGATCACAACAGTCGGATCGTCGGTGATCGGACCGATCGCCGCGGTCCAAGATCGGTCGTGGCCGATCGGGATCAGGGCTTGGATCGATAGCAACAGTCGGATCGTCGGCGTTTGGACCGATCGCCGTGGTCCAAGATCGGTCGTGGTCGATCGGGATCAGGGCTTGGATCGATCACAACCATTGGATCGTCGGCGATCGGACCGATCGCTGTGGTCCGAGATCGGTCGTGGCCGATCGGGATCAGGGCTTGGATCGATCGTAACCATCGGATCATTGACGATCAGACCGATCGCCGCGGTCCGAGATCGGTCGTGGCCGATCGTTATCGGGGCTTGGATCGATAGCAATATCGTCGGCAATCGGACCGATCGCCGCAGTCCGAGATCGGTCGTGGCCGATCGGGATCAGGGCTTGGATCGATCGCAACCGTCAAATCGTCGGCGATCGAACCGATTGCCGTGGTCCGAGATCGGTCGGGATCAGGGCTTGGATCGATCGCAATCATCGGATCGTCGGCGATCGGACCGATCACCACGGTCCGAGATCGGTCGTGACCGATCGGGATCAGGGCTTGGATCGATCGCAATCGTCGGATCGTCGGCGATCGGACCGATCGCCGCGGTCCGAGATCGATCGTGGCCGATCGGGATCAGGGCTTGGATTGATCGCAACCATCAGATCGTCGGCGATCGGACCGATCGCCGCGATCCGAGATCGGTCGTTGTAGATCGGGATCAGGGCTTGGATCGATCGCAACCGTCGGATCGTCGGCGATCGGATCGATCGCCGCTGTCCGAGATCAGTCGTGGTTGATCGGGATCAGGGCTTGGATCGATCGCATTAGCGACGCAATTTCCTAGAAAATAAAAATAATTTTTTCAGAGAAAACAAGTTTTAATATTGCGACGCATATATTGCGTCGCAATGTTTTTAGAAAAATAAATGTAATAAAAAATTTAAAAAAAATATTGCGATGCATATGTATGCGTCGCAATTATTTTTAGAAAATATAATTTTTATCAGTTATAATTATTAAAAAAATATTACGTCGTATTAGCGACACAATTTTCTAGAAAATAAAAATAATTTTTACAAAGAAAATCAGTTTAAATATTGCGACGCATATATTGCGTCGCAATGTTTTTTAGAAAAATAAATGTAATAAAAATTTAAAAAAAACATTGCGACGCATATGTATGCGTCGCAATTATTTTCAGAAAATATAATTTTTATCAGTTATAATTATTAAAAAATATTGCAATGCATTAGCGATGCAATTTCTAGAAAATAAAATAATTTTTTCAAAGAAAATCGGTTTTAATATTGCGACGCATATATTGCGTCGCAATGTTTTTAGAAATTTCAATATAATAAAAAAATTTAAAAAAAAACATTGCGGCACAATATATGCATCGCAATTATTTTTAGAAAATATAATTTTAATCAGTTATAATTATTAAAAAAATATTACGATGCATTAGCGATGCAATTTCCTAGAAAATAATAATAATTTTTTTAGAGAAAACCAGTTTTAATATTGCGACGTATATATTGCATCGTAATATTTTTTAGAAAAATAAATGTAATAAAAAAATTTAAAAAAACATTGAGACGCATATGTATGTGCCGCAATTATTTTTAGAAAATATAATTTTTTTCAAATATAATTATCAAATAAAAATATTGCGACGCATTAGCGATGCATTTTTTTAGAAAATAAAAATATTTTTTCCATCGGACATTGGCGTCAAATTAGCGACGCATTAGCGATGCAATTTGTTGCATCGCTAAGTTTTGCATAAAATAATAAAAAGGCAAATTAGCGATGGATTAGCGATGCGTTCTTGCGTCGCTAATCCATAAAAAATTTAAAAAAAAATAGTGAGTGATTAGCGACGCAATTTGCGTCGCTAATCACTACTATATAACCTCTGTCACGCACCCCACGCTTCTCTTCTTCTTCCTCTTCTTATCCTAACCGCAGCCGTCCACTCCTCCGGCTCCCCCGTCCTCTCCCCCGGCAGCAGCTCCCCCAATCCGGTGGCGTCCCCTCTCGACCGAGGTAAGCCCCCCCCTCCTCTTTTTTTTTTAAAAAAAACTAGGTTCTGCCACGGCCACAGCGTGGCCATCTTCTCCGGCCACAGCCGTGTCGTGGTCGGCCGTGGCCTGGCCACGGTAGCCAGGCCACCAAAAAAAATCAACAGGGGGGGTTTTCCCACCCCCACTTCGTCTTCTCCGGCCACGGCCACGGCCGTGGCCGTCTTCTCCGGCCACTTCAGTGGCCGGCCGTGGCCTGGCCACGGTGGCCTGGCCACCAAAAAAATTAATTAACAGGGGGGGTTTTCCCTACCCCCCTTCGTCTTCTCCGGCCACGGCCGCTGTCGTGGCCGTCTTCTCCGGCCACGGCCACTGCCGTGGCCGGCCGGGCCTGGCCACGATGGCCAGACCACCAAAAAAAAATTAACAGGGAGGGTTTTCCCCACCCCCCCTTCGTCTTCTCCGGCCATGGCCGCGGCCGTGGCTCTTCTCCGGCCACGGCCGCTGCCGTCGGTCGTGGCCTGGCCACGGTGGCCAGGCCACCAAAAAAAAATTTAACAGGGGGTTTCCCCACCCCCCTTGGTCTTCTCCGGCCACGGCCACTGCCGTGGCCGTCTTCTCTGGCCACGACCGCTGCCGTGGCCGGCGGTGGCTTGGCCACGGTGGCCAGGCCACCAAAAAAAAATTAACAAGGGGGGGTTTTCCCCACCACACCCCCCTTCTTCTTCTCCGGCCACGGCCACGGCCATGGTGGCCAGGCCACAAAAAAAATTAATAGGGGGGTTTTCCCGACTCTGTTAATTTACTGTTAATTTATGTCATACAATACTGATACTAAGTGATACTTGCTTCGATAGGACTAATTCAAATGGTCACACAATAGTATTATATATATATATATATATATATGGAGAATGATCATTCTAATAAATTAATTAATTTATGTCATTAGTCGTAGCTCTTTAGATAGACTGATTTAGCTCATCAATCATGACTCTTTAAATCAACTAATTTAACTCATAAATCGTAGCTATTTAGGTCAATTAATTTAGCTTATCAGTTTTAACTTTTCAAGTAAGCTGATTTTAGACCATCAACCTTAGCTCTTTAGATCATCAATCAAAACTCTTTAGATAGGTCGAGCTGAATTAGCTTAGCTATTTAGGTCAACTAATTTAGCTCATTAACCATAACTCTTTAGATTAGCTAATTTCAAAATAGCAGTCGTAGCTTTTCATTTCTTTATAGCTGTTTATGCAATAATATTTGTGCATTTGTAGTTATTTACAATTGTTATATCTTGATTATTTACATTCTGCTTCAAATTGAATGATGCATTAAATTATGTAATGCTAGAATGAAAGTCTTGTTGTAGTTTTATTTAATTTTCAGCAACAAATTAGTAGTTTCAATGATTTATATTTTAGTCTTCACAAACATTTATATTCGACATAATAATCTTAAGAAGTCAGTGACTATATATATAGAACTATTCCTATATATATATATATATATATATATATATATATATATATATATATATATATATATATATATATTGACAAGAATTTATGAATAACAAGCATAAGTTCGATTGTCTTCGGATTTCCATATTATTAATCACAGCACTATAACCTTTAGACCCGTTTGAGAATTTGTAAGACTTAGTCTTGCAAATTCTCAAATTGTCCTGGTGGACAGTTTGAGAATATTTTTTGCGATATGTTAGTCTGCTATTAATCATCGTTGGTTGAGATTGCGGTTTGTATTTGCTCATACGTTCTCCTAGTATGGCATATATGCCACACATTTAGGAGAACATACGAGGAAATGCTGCTGAAATTTCAACGTAACCGATTGATGATAATTAATAGCAGAATAACATATCACAAAAATATTCTTGAATGGGATAGGGCCTTACCTTTTAGACATGGAGTGAAGGTGAAATTAATTTAGAACACTTGAATGCTTGTGAAGTCTCATGATTGAACTGATCGCCTTGCGGCCTGATCCGAACTCAAGCCCTAGTATTTTATAAGTGCTAAATTTTTTTAAATAGAGGTTTTTTTAAATTCAACTTTATTTTATAAGTGTTAAATTTTTACATAGTTAATCATTAATCGTAATTTAATTGCATGAATCTTTAGTATTTTCAGTATGACGGGCAGAGGTAGATCTATCGACGACATACGGAGTGAGCAGGGACGTAGCCCTGCTGCATCAGATCACATGAGCTTTGGAGATGGAGAGTTTGGATCTCCATACATCGCACAACCTTCGACCTCTCCAGCAGTCGGCGGTGATCCTGCATTGGTATTACCATCCAGCCGATCAGCACATACCTCTGAGAGTTCTTCCACCATCGGCCGCACTATACTTTGACGGGATGCTCATGAGCTGTAAGTATATACTAATTAAAAATATATGTTTATATTTTTAAGTCAATTACTTATAAACATACATTTTTTTAACAGATTTATTGAGCATCATCATGTATCGAGCCACATCAGCTCCGTATTTCAGAGGCATGCAGATCCCAGTGGCTACGATTGGCGCCACGTATCTGTAGCCATGATGGAGTTTTATTTTTCTGAGTTTCATGTAAACTTATTAAATATAATTTATCACTGATATTAAATTTCTTAATCTTAATAAATTCTGAAACTAACTGTTTATTTTAATGCAAAAAAGTTTACGTGGGACCTTGCTAGCCATGATGCCATTAGGGCAACATGGGAGGCTCTTACGGGACGCCAATACTCCGACATGCTTCATCGTTGGAGGTCATCGGGTCAGCGTCCTGCGCATGTGCCAGAGGTATTTGGCACGAGTGGCAGCAGGCCTGGCAGTCCGATGGCTGGCGCAGGAGGTCCGCATCAGCCAGCACGAACCGCCGATCCGAGAGGGGTGGTCCTGGCACGGGTCTATTCTGCTACACTTCGGGCTCCATTTCGATTCAGGAGCACAGACGTCGTATGGTAAGAAAACATAAATAATTTAATTGCTAATTTAGTTATTTATAAATATTTGCATTAATATTAATTTTTTTATTGTTATAATCTGAGCAGGAGGGCGGAGATCCTGGTGAGTTTCGTTTATTCAGGGCGACACACACCAGGAGGGATAGTTTGGGTCAATACGCGATTACGGGAGGTTGCAGTAAGAAATTAGCTTAATGTATTATCTGTTTAATTTCTAAAATTTTATTTGGAGAAATTTAATGATTCATTTATTGTTGATTTTATAATTCAAAGACACGAGTCGAGGAGCTTCGCTCTCAAGCATCGCAGGTCGACTCCACTGATGGGGAGACGCCCGTCGAACTCTCAGCAGAGGAGAGTCGACGTATGTTTTTGGAGGCTGTTGGTGCCCAACCGCAAGACCACAGGGTCTATGGTCTGGGCACTAGAGCTTCTGCATATTTTCCTCATCAGGCTTTCAGCTCGCGATATTCTGGTGATATTCCTGTCGAGCGTTTAGACGACATTCGAAGATCTATTACTGAGGAGGTTCAGGACGTTCATCAGGAGGTTCGACAGGAGGTCGAGCACGAGTTCGAGAAGCGTATGCGAGGCCATCAGCAGGAGCTTGCAGACGTGCGAGATCAGATGCGTCAGTTAGGATATGGTTAGCCGCATGTCGCAGGGTTTTCAGCCTCCACGTGATCGCTCGGATTCTTGATGTATTTTTTTTTACTTTTTATATTTTGTACATGAAAACATCAAAATTTTAATATATTAATTATTTTTAGAAATTGAATGATTATTGTTTGGATCAATATGAGTGAAGAATGTTTCGATCAATATTTAAATGTAATAAAATTGTATTAACCGTTTTAATTTTTAATATTTTATTTTTAAAAAAAATTAATTAGCGATGCATTAGCGATTGAAATTGCATCGCTAATATTTTTAAAATATTATTATTAAATATTGCGACGCAATGACTGGCATCGCAATATTTTTTTAAAAAATTAATTAGCGACGCATTAGCGACTGAATTTGCGTCGCTAATATATCTAAAATATTATTATTAAATATTACGATGCAATGACCTGGCGTCGCAATATTTTAAAAAAATAATTAGCAACGTATTAGTGACTCAAATTGCATCGCTACTATATCTAAAATATTATTATTAAATATTGCGACGTAACTAAAATATAATATTAAATATTAAAAATTAGTTTTAAAATTAGCGACTCATTTAGGATGCGTCGTAATATTGCGACGCATTGGTGCGTCGCAGAGAGTCGCTGTGAAGCAACGCAATTGCGACAAATTGAGATTGCGACGATCATCTGAGCGACACCGTCATTGCGTCACTATTGCGTCGCAATAGCATGTTTAGCGACGCATTTGGGCGTCGCTATATTTTTGTTCTCTTGTAGTATGAGATAGTCCTCTCCAAAGCGAATGGCCTGCAAGAAGTTTCGGTACCGGAGGGAGCTCCGGTAGGGACCCTCCGACGATCAAGTTAGCAACCGAGGTCACAACAGAGAGGGAGCTCGAAGGAGCTCCTCAGAGGAAGAAAAGCTCCGAGGGGTCGGAGTCCCTTCTAGGGTTTTAGAGTGTGTAAGTTAATGCAAGTATGAGCGTGCGGATACTTGTACCTTTGTTCTGAAACCTCTTATTCTTTTTATAGACCTTCGGTATCCGCCTGGGAATTAGTCACGTAGAATTTCATGAAAAGGAATGTCTGTTGGGATAATGGCTATTACGTGAATAGAAGCTGTCGATTGGCCTTGTCCCATCGAGCGCATGGGCCCGACGGTTGGTGGACCTGGTCCCATCAACGACATGGGTCAGGCGGTAGGTAGGCCTGGCTATATCAGGCTGCACGGGTCAGACGGTAGGTGGACTTGGCTGTGTCAATGGCACAGGCCAGGTGGTAGGTGGAACTGACTGTGTCAGGTGGTGCAGGCTAGGCGGTAGGTGGGCTTGCCAGAAGCCATTGGGGGCCAAGACTTGGAAGAGTCAGGTCCGCCGAGGGCCGACTCGGAAGAGTCAGGGCTGCTGGGGGCCGACTCGGGAGAGTTGCATCCGCTGGGAGCCGACTTGGAGAAGTGATGTCATCAGCTTCCACTCATGCCGTTGGTCGACTTTGCCGTTAATGTTCACATGACACCATCGGCCACATCATATATATATATATATATATATATATATATATATATATATATATATATATATATGGTGGAAGAGATCGAGCGGGGTTAATTAGCTTGTAAGAAGCGTAAGCTAGAGATAAGAAATTAATGGAGAAGAGCTCAAGAGTCGTTGCCCTGCTGCTGGTCCTGGTGGTTGCAGTAGTGCCAACGCGTGCGGTGATGAGCAAAGCTGAATGCAAGGAGGAGCGGCGGGTGGGGATCGATTAACGCATGCAAGGCAGTGCGCTGTACGGGCGGCTGCCGAGCCCGCAGTGCTGCGAGCGGGTGCGAGTGAGCCATGTCGAGTGCGTGTGCCCCATCGTCACTCCCTGCAAGCTGGCCGTCCTCATCGACGTTAACCGTGCCATCAGGCTCATCGAAGGCTGTGGCCGGCGGGTGCCGCGCCACTTCCAGTGTGGCAGTAGGTTTCCATCCCTGTGCCTTTGATAGTTCGTCATGTCTCTTCTTGCCATCTCATGAATGAAGGTGAATTTATATTCTTTGCTGGTTGACATCATTGTTTTTTTTTTTTTTTTTGGGTTAGGTATCACTACTCCTTAAACCTTCGATGCTCGACGATAAAAGCAGATTTGGAAAGGATTTCTGATAACTTAAATTAGCAGAAGCTTCCTATGCTGTTTGAAGGTGTGGCATTAAGTCAAACAAGAAGAGGAACGTTACGGTCTCCTTTTAGGGGCTGACAAAAGTATTGCTGTAGCTGTAACGTACGTCTTCTTTTCCGACTTGGCAATAATGTCCTTCAAAGGGTTGCGTGATGCTTGGGCACGTAATTCAATGAAGAGTATTTGTAAAGCAAATCTTAAAAAATATAAATACATATAAATCATAAAACATAACATAGAGTCTATTCCTAAAATTCGAGTCTTTCAAATAGGCTTCCTCCTTATCCTCCGCAAAAGAGAAGGAGGGGACGACAAAGCCCATAAAAAATCTATACATATTATCATAAATACGTGATTAAAAACGGTTTACTATAGCCAAAATATAGTTGAACAAAAAATATCATAATATATATATATAACATTTGAAAAAGGCAATAAAATTCATATATAAAATAAATATCAACCATCAAAATGATCACAATTATGGCTAAACAATCAATATGATCGCAACCACAATTAAACCATTCATGTGACTGTAGCCACTCGTCAATCAAACCCAGTACTAGCATAACCATACTATCCATCAATGCGTAGTACGTGCAATATTACTAAGCAAGTTGCTTCCTCAATATGCAATATGTCACTAAGCCTCTCTCTTCTCACCATAATACGTAAGGCATCACTAGATGGGTCACCCCCTCAGCACGCAAGCATCACTAGGTTGTACTAAGAATTCAATCCCCACCACCAAAGTTAGTACAATGTATTAATAGTATATTCATGCACAACATATTCCTCAACCAATCAAGTCACACCATACCACCTTCAGGGTATTCGGATCTCATAATCTCGAGTCAAAATCAAAATCATATTTATAGCAAAAATATAACATTATATAAAAGTAAATCCACAATAATCCATAATGCTTAATTTAAATCTTGCTAAGGAAACTAATAATAATATATATATGCAGAAATGCAAGTCATGGAAACATATTATATAATAGTAGGTGTAAAGCTCCTACTTCATATTGCTACTCCAAATAATTCCTCGATGCAAGATAATAGTCAGTAATTATAAATAATTAATTAATTCATCAAAATTTTATAATTAAAAAAGTTATCATCTTTCCCTTTTAGCTTAAAATTTAAAAATAACCATTTTACCTTTCTAATTCAATTACTACTAACCGTTACTTAACTATTTTTTAACCAAGATTTAATTATTTTTTAATATTACTAATTTTCAACAACTTAATTATGTTTACAAAAATGCCCTTACTAACAAAAGCTTATCCACCTCAAAATATACATTAATCATTAATCAAATGGAAATAACCACTAGCTAATCAATGTTTCTAAACAACATTTGATATTACCTAAACTAATTGGGCCAACTTCTGATTTGCAGAGCTAGCAATTGGTCCAAAGCCCAAGCCCATAGCTCAGCAGACCCTTAGCCCATGCAGTCATTAGCCCAGCTCCAACTTTCAGCCGGCCCATTATCACTTCCCATCCCAGAATGAAACAGAGCAGTCTTGTTCCTCCCAACAGCCGGCCCTCATCCCATACCTATCAACCGACGACCTCCTGGGCGACGGCGGCGTCATTCCAGCGAGGACCAAAGTCCAGCCGGCGACCTCCTCAAGGAGACTTGACCGTCTTCTTCCCTATAAACCCAACGGCCCTTTCCCTGTTCTCAAGAAGAACGAAGCTTTCTCCCGTTGCCCGATCGCCGCTGACGACCTCATCCCCTCCTTCGTCGCCCAACGCCGACGATCCTCCTCGGCGACGGCGGCAAGCGGCGGCAACCTTGTAGATGTAACATATAACTTCTACTCTTGTTAATGTTGATAATGATCATTTTAATTTTATGTATCTTAGTTGGATGTTTGTTAGAAGGTTGCTATGACTTGAGACAATTCTTTTTAATATTTAATTGATTATGTATATAGTAAATAAAACTACATGGAATGTAAACTAGTGTCTGTAATTTGGCTTACAATTACACATGTTGAAGTTTCTATTTTGCTATATTGAAGTCTTTGTCCATCATGTATTGTGTTCGTGCATTGCATAAAAAGGACCGTGTTCTTTTAGACTAGTTGCAAATGCTTTCTAGTACGCAGTGTTAAATAAGATTTTCCTCTCTTGCAATATTAATTATATTTACCAGGTGTTACTTGGATCTTGATGACATCTGCGGTTTTGAGGCTTGACACACATCTACTGGGTTAGATAATGACGAGTCTAAGTATAAGAGATGATATGTGTAAGAAGTACATTGCTTTTGGAGTTTTATATGCATAGTTTTTGTGTTACCAACTTCTATAGGCTTGTTCTCAGCAACACCACCAACGCATACGCGTACGAAGGACTTGATAAGAATACCTTGAAGCACGTATCAATAATGATGTTTAAGAGGAAAGTTATGACGATGCATCTGTGATAAATATTTTTTGTATTATAATTTAATTTAGCCTAAAACTCCACATGTTTGTGACATCATTATGTTTTCTTCTAGGTAGACTGGTAAAATCACTCTTAATTTTTGGTTACATTTCTCCATATTATGAGCTTTTGAAATATTGAAAGTTTCACCTTGTTGGTCGGTTGAAGTTTAATTGCATCTATAACAAGTTGCTGATTTTATGAATTTGCCTCTTGTAGGGTTGCTGTTGGCCTTACAACTGCTAACCTTATTAACTGAATTTCTTTCTAGGTGATCACTAAGAACTTGCTTTCTTGGCATTTCTATTACATCATCATATATTCCCCTTCTTGAAGGCAAAAGAATAGCTATAACAAGAGGGACACAAAATTTAAATTAACATAAAAAGTTTTATTGAAGCAATGGACTCATCATCCAATTTGTGGGTGCTTCGTGCCATTGAAATCTAACTTGCAACTTAGAGTCTAGGAGCAGTGCTGAGGTTACTACATGAATGGATATGCATGAGATATGGAAACAGCTCCATGAATGAAACTCAATACATATTTATAATGCTAAAATTGTATAGAAAAAGGTATACATTTCTGCACAAAAATGAATAAGCATAGAAAAAAAAAATTTAAATTCAAAACGAAGATTATAATTTAAGAAATATGAGGCATTCTTGCAGGTATTTTGCCTTTTCAGATTGTACATTTTGAATAGTTGAGAAGAGATAATCCAACAAATTTTTTTTTTCAATTATATATAACAATCCTATTCAAATATCGAACTATGTTTAAGTATAAATTCAGGATATTAACCCTATTATTAGGGGCAAGTAGGATTTACATCACTCATAACATGAATCTTCTCTTAAAGTGCTTGTCCCTATTATTACTATTATTAATACAGAAACCAAGTGGTTGATAGTTATTTGTCATGTGCCCTTTTTGGCATAATGTTTGATAATTTGGAATTTCATTTTTGAATCAATATATCATGTCTTTTATCATTCAAACCTATTAAACAATGTAAATCGTATTTTGTAATAGGGATATTCATATTGTTGATCTAACTTTTCTTTTAATAGGATCACATCTGATCACTAACCAACCTAAAAGGACTCTGCGGAGATTGATCGCTTGCAAGTGTAAGAAACAAGTGAATCCTAATTATTTTACCGCATCCTTTTATTCATCGTTCAAATTATTAATGGCACTAACCAATCTTACTATAAGATACCTGATATCGGTTCTTAGCTTAATGCCACATATGAAACATTTATCTTGCATGCTTCATGAATAAATACAATAGATCGAGTTAATACAGAATATGAAACTAGAAAATCAAAAGGTAATCCAACTTAACCAACAAATAGAGTAAGCATTAATTCAATAATAATAGATGAATTTCACACATCATGTAGAAATAAATTAATATAAATTATATTCTACACAATGTGAATGAGCTGGATCTCCTTAAGAAAGGTTCAATTTTCATCTATCTTAGCTAAGAATAACCAAAAGAAAAAAGAAAAAAGAATAAGTAATAAAGCATAAATAATAAATAAAACACAGATGCATGCTTCTACCCAAATAAATAGCTTGATTTCTACTTGATCTTTTACTGAAGCTACTAATTAAACTCAAATATTGACACTATAGGCCATAATTAGCTTGTAATCTCAAGTTACCCAACCCAACCTCAACCAAGTGCTAAAAGTGAATGGTTTTAATTTAAAGTCAATATCTACCGGTGTACACTGTCCAACCAGATGTCAATGTAACCAAACAAAGTGATTTTTGTCCATACTAGATTCTCAATTTGTTTTCCATTTTTAGATAGCTAGACATTGGAAGTGCTCCCACTACTAGGCCGAAGTTCATATAACCTACTAACTGAAAACAGTGGAGAATGGATTGATGTCAAGTTTGATCTAACATGGTTTGAGCCCAATTAAATCCAGTTTTCATCATCAGTAAAATAGATATTAAATGGTATCCATTATTGATAAAGTTTTCTAAAACTATTCATATATCTTATAACTTATATATGTCTAATATGCTATTGTAGTAATAGTCCATTACCAATTATTACATTAACCAATAGACTACATTAATATTGCAAGTCCTAGCCAACGGGTGAGGCATATTATGAGCATCATAATTAGATAGTTCTATGCAAGTATATTTATACATGTTCTAGGTAAGCTCTTAATAAAACAAAAATTAATAAATTATTGAATATTTGAATCGGTGATCATCATGATCAAGATCATAAAAATGCGATGAATAAGACATTATAGTAGGATATTCAATCATGCAATTGTCATAGATCATTGAACCTTGAAGTGCATTAACTAAAGGCAATCGGTAAGGACCACATCAATGGATAATTTCATAAGAAATAATTAAGAAAGATTGATTACTAAAGTAGTGCCAACCTTCACCATGAAGGGGCAACATCATCATCAGCTTCAATAAAGGGGTATTTAAGAGACAACATTCAATGAACCACAATCAATAGGTAATAAAATCACTAACTTCCTAATGCAGGGGCAATGACATCATCAACCTTGGCAAAAGAAAGGTAATAGCATTGTAAATCTCCCGACAAAGAGGCAATAGCATCACCTACCTTGGCAATAAAGGGACAATGGCATTATCAATCTCCTAGGGGAGGGATAATAGCATCGCTAGCCTTAAATGCAAAGGAGCAATAATATTGTCAACCTATCAATGAAGGGGCAACGATATCGCTAGCCTTGGATAAAGAGGGGCAACAACATGCTAGCCTTGGATGCGAAGAGGCAATAAGAACTAGCTTCATAAACAAATGGATGAGAGGGAGAGACCTAGCCAATGAGGGAGGGATATAGTTCTATGAAATAAAGCCCTCGCCACTACATAAGAGGAAGAGGGGCAATAATGATGGGACTTTTAACCAATAGAGGTGCAATAGACAGTAAAAAAATAGAGGGAGGGATACCATAGATGGGAGGCGCTACCAAATGAAAAGAGGCAGCATGGAGGGAGGTGACAACTAAGAAAAAGAGAGCGAAGGGTGGCAACATAAAGAAGGCTAGTGCAGCACAGAGGGGGTGGTTAGAGGTCTCAAATGTGAGGATAATACAAGGAGGAAGGCTCAAGAAGGGAGGTGCATTAAAGGAGGTGGTGGCCTAGAAAAAAATGATTGAAAGAAAGACGAAAGAAAGCACATAGAGAAAGGCAACAACTAAGAGAGATAGATGAAGGAAGGTACATAAAAAAAGATGTATGAAGGGAGGCAACGGTCAATAGAGAGCCAACCAAGGAGAAATGAAAGGAGGTGCATGGAGGGAGGCGATGGTTGGAAGAGAAACAATGAGGAGGGAGATAGAGGGAGATGCATGGAGGGAGGGGAGAGCTGTGAGAGAGAGAGAGAGAGACAACAAAGGAAGCTAATGTGAGAGAAGGGAGGAGCAAGCATATATCAATTGAATTTTGAAACTAACTTTGAATAACCCTTGATATCAGCCATACTTGTTGCACCGACCACTAATTAACCTGCACCTCTCACGAATGTAACTAATACTAACTTGGCCAAGATGAAAATCTAGCCATTTGTTTACAATCTAATGATTGAAAATTTAAAATATTTTTAATTCAGGAAGCACCGAAAAATTTGCCTAAATTCATCTATATAAAGCTTTAATTGCAAGCAAAGCTTAAATAAAATTCAAGGTACGAGAGGAGACGTATGTTTTGTTAGCATTTTTTTTTTTTTCAAAATCTAAATTTATCCCCCATCATTGCCTGGTATAAAGTTATGTTGTTTGGCAAAATAAAATGCAATCAAGTCCAATTAATGACCATGGTGCACACGATCATATCATTTGCATTGCTCTTCCCTCACGCTTGTGTGATCCTCAAACTGTCACGCAAAGAACAAAGATTGGAATCGAGGCCAAAATTTTCTAAGCCAGATCCGCCAATCCTTCCAATTTGTCTGAGATAAAAAAAAAAAAAAAAAAGATTTGGCCGAGAGGCTTTACGATTGAGTTGCTATTTGGAATGGTTAAGATCAATTTGGTCATAAATGGATCAGAACTTAATGAGACACCATGAATTGAACAATCCATAGACCGTCATGGTAGTGGTAACAGTACAATAGACCATAACCTCGTTGGCAATTGGTTTGTATGATCAGAGAGGCTCCATAATCAATGGTTAAGAGAATAACTAACACATAATAAAGAGACAAGTGAAATGAATAACAATTTTAGGATTCATCATTTTTTTTTTCTACTTTAAAATTTCCCATTCTCGTACCTTCTTTGGATGTCTAACTTAAATCCTTTATTTTTGGTTTACTTTATTTTGTTTACCAAGGTATGTAATCTAGAAATTCTAATCAGGTTGGTTGGTTAGGTATGACATATTTTGATCTGACCCCCAAAAGAGGACTCAGAAAGATATAGCAGACCAAAAAGGCTTCAGTTCTTCAATCTCAAATAGCTTCCATCAGCACTGCTTGCATTACATGAAGACCGAGAAGATTCATGTCCCAACGAAGAATATTGGTCTATTAAGTCACCTTTCATTCAAAATCCAAGAATCTAATCACAATGGTAGGCAAAACGAGCTTGGTTACGACATTAGAACTGTAAACTTTTATTTAAAAATGGACTTGCCCATTGGAGTGAACCTCACAGGTAGGTAGAGTAGCTCACCCAGTTCACTTGCCCATGAGTAATCCAATCACAATTAACAGACCGTTACTCTGGAACCATAAATCATGTTGATGCAAGATATTTACTTAAAATTACCACGTTAAGCATCTTCCAACAGATGATCATTTGATCATGCTACAGTGATGCAGCAAAGCAACAAGATGTGAAACCTGTGTCAAATACCAACGGCACTACCAGAATTTTAGATTGATTAGTTTTCCAGCGATCTCTAAACGATCAAGGGCTCAGGCTTCCATGAACATGAGAAAGTACCCAAGAAAGATGAACAATATCACTGGCCACAAATAACATCAACTGATGCTGGCCATTTTAGTCCAAAATCCTACACAACATACAGGAAATGAAGGTTGTCAATAAACCCTTGAGACACTGCACAAACATCTGCATACCATCATGGCACCAAAAGGATCCAGATGTTGAATTAACAATGCTTCAAAGAGAGCATGTGATGGAAAACAAGATCAAAGAAATTAATTAAATACTGGTAGCCTGTGAGAATACAGATGTAGCCAAAGCACAAAACTATAAGAAAACCTAACACCTCCAACCGTCGGGCATCAACAAATGGACCGGAGCTGAAAATGACCGCCAGGTGCGCATAATGAAATGAGTGAAAAGAGACAATGACCAGAATCTGAAGTTATTAACCTCTTAGATGTTATTCACCTTGGATGTAATTCCAAGTCTCCAGCTCACTTCTCGAAGTGATATCTGAAGGCCGCACACTGGTGGGACGATGAGGTAGAACATAATATCTAAAGCCACATGTAGGTGGTTGCAGAAGTGAAACTTCAAATATGGAGAGGGCCTGTGACTAGGTCCCGGCCTGTATCTGGGTCTTTGTATTTCAAAGAGAGATTGGCGAACTGTGAGTCGAGATCTCTACTGCTACTGCGGCCATGGGTAGGAGCAGGTGGTTGTTGCAGTTGCTGCTGCTGCTGTTGATACAACGATCGAAGACGAGCAATTTCCCTCTCCAACATCTCCCGCTGGACTACACGAGCCAAACAAAAACTTCAAGTCATTCAAAAGCCAAATGCTACATCGTGGGACAGTTAATATACGTTCAGAAAGCAATCTTTATATGGTGAAGTACAACTTCTAAGAGAAAATATTTACAAAGAAGGCCCTTATATCCATGCCCAAATAGTGGCACTTCACATAAACAAATTATTTGTTTATATTCATTGATTCATAATTATATAAGAAATGAAAATGAATTAAAAATGAGAATTTTTTTTTATAAATTTGAGTGAATTGAGACAGGTGTTGTACAGAATAATATTGCAATTGATGTTGGTTACTCAAGCTAGGTTTGGAACTTGGAAGGGTTGAAAGCACATGCAGGAGGTGCAACATGACCAGAACACTTTTTGCAACTATAAACATCTAAGCTAATGACACTATTTCACATTCATCAACCATAAATAATTTACTAATATGTGAAGCAGAGGCCCATCATTCCTTGCAGATATTATTCCTATCTCAATGTCTTATTACCAGGAATTATCACATTGTTACTTTATTTCAAGAAAAATAAATTGAGTTGAGTGCCTAAGGAAACCCTAAAGAAGATACAAAGAAAGAAATGCTTGCAAATTGTCAATTGTAGTAAGCTCACCTCGTTTTATAAGATGCTCCTGAGCCAGACTGTCCAATTGTTGCTTCAAGGTTTATTCTCCAAGTTCAATATAAGATTCTGCTGATTCAGAAATTCCAGCTCAGTAGAGAATTCCATTCCTTCTGCCTGTAGGTACATATGAAGATAGAAATGTCAGCACATTCCAGATAGATATTTCAAACACCAAAAACTCTAATTATGTTTTCTAAGACATGCCTGCAAGGCTTGGACATTTCTCTCCAGCTCAGCAATGTACTGGAGTTTCCGAACTCGAGAGCGCTGAGCAAATTGCCTGTGATAATGGAAAGGTGAGTGTACAGACATAAATTTGCAAAGTGAGGGAAATCAATGTTCTACGAAAGATTTTTACCATTTTCTATATACTAATTCCGTCCTTGTCAATATCTGAAATGCTGAAGGTACACAAATGCAAACTTAAAAAAATAAATGGAGAAAAAAAAAGGAGAAAAAGTAGCCATTCAAGCATTTGCTTTAGTCAGTCTGAGAATGATCCAGCACTGTTTGAGTTTCATATGATGTCATGGACCGAAGAGATTTCATTATTCAGGGGAACTTTATCATAAACTTTTGGTCCATTACATACAGGAAACAGCAGATACCATATGCCTGTGGTCCAGATTATGCTACCACCTGGAGGTTCTTTTTAACATGTTGCACTTCAGGGGCAACAAAAATCATAAAATATCTTCCCATCAGCATGAATTCCTTTAGGCCTCATTCTTTGGGAAGTATCAAAGTTACTCGAGAATCTATTTTGCTAAGTAAATATTACTCAAGTAATATTTAGCTGGAAAAAAATTTATCCATATTCTTTTGTACATTAGAAAGTGATTATGGTATATGATACCCATATTCTTTTATATTATAACTTTTTCAGATTAGTTACTAAGATTTATTCATCTTCTCATAATACCTTTTATACTACCAGACCCACTTTGCATACAATTACAGACCATCTCTATGATTAAAGCTATTTTCTCTTATAGAATCATATTTTCAGTCATACTTTCACCATATACATTAATTATATATAAATTTTATTTTTTAAATAAAAAAATTTTTTATAATTACTATTTACTAATTAAATAACAGTACATGTTCCTTTATAAAATATAGATTATATCATAAGAAGATATTTTTATTTCAATTATAAAATCTTTCATAACATTGTATTTTAATTTTTTTTGAAATGATCGAGAATAAAAGACAGATGAAAGAAAGAATCGAAAAGTATTAATAGAAGGAAGAATTGTGATCGTACAGAAATATTTAAGGAAAATAAAAAAATATTTTACCTAATTCATGGGAAACCAATTTAGACATCTACCGAAAGGTTAAATATTGCCCACAATTTGATAAGTAAATAATAACTTGAGAATATAACTTATCATTTTGACTTTTCTGACCAAAGCAAAAGAACATGAATAAGTTGATCAACGGAAAAGTTTACCAATTTTTTCATAAATTTTTTCACCAAAGAGCAGAGCCTTAGAGATTACAACAAAAGATAATTTTGGAAGAGAAAGATAGTGATAAGAACCAAGCAAAAGCTTCACTCAAAGAAATTTAGAACAAAATCGAGTGTTGCAAATGCTGCGAACTTTATAAAATGAAAACCTTAAATCCAAATCATTATTTGCAAGCCTTGGCCTATCAATGGGTCTGACTTTATGGATTAAAGTATGATCCAAAAATATAGAGAATATTTCAAAATTGGCTCTTAGATTGATGCCAACCATCTCTGAACTAGAGATATTTGGCAAGAGAGAAGCACATCAGAAAACCTAAAAAGTAAAACACAAGCTAGCAGGAACTGGACCTAGCTTTTTGGTTATTTAGCATAGCTTATGCAACCATGGAATAATTCATTAGAACTTCCTAAATTTTAATATGGTTCAAAGATAAACTAGGATTAAAGCCGCATTAACTTAAAGAGAAGGAATTCTAAGCCAAAGGGCCTCCTTGAATCACAAATGCACCATCAAGCATTGCAATGTTAAGCCATTCACTCGTAAACCATACATACAATTGTACAAAACAACACCAACAAAAGCATTTAAAGAGATGATCATTATAGGTACACAAAAAGAAGTATTATAAATATTTGAGGAGGCTACTTGACACAAATATAGATCACGTGGAAAAAAAAAAAACAAATGTCATGCTGGTTTTAATTAGTGGACCCCAAAGTGGCAATAATATGTTATACCAAAGACAAGGATAAGAAAATGATTAAGGAAAAGATAAACAAAGAACCTAGAATACTAGGCATTTAAGGTTAGTTTCATATGATAGACAATGAAAAAAAAATTGATCCAAAAGTAATAATAGAATGTAGTGTCAATAGAAGTCTAAGGAGATTAATCAAAAGGATGCAAAACAACTCTGGAACATATGTTAAGAATGTCTACAATTTTGTTGATAATGAGCCAGTAATTAGTTTAAAGTAGGGAGAACAGCTTGGATTTTTATTAGTGTCCTATGTCATTATTAATTAATAAAGATACCTTCGCTCATTTATCTAAAGCACTAAAAGTACCTTTTCTTATTTATTTTTGTCAACCTGACCAATCTAACCTAATTCAGATTGTGTTGAGTCATCCAGATTTCAGTTTTGGCCATGCTTCCTGATTTGAATCTTAGACAAGTTTCATTAGAGTCAAGTTTCAAACTTGTTTGGAGTCATTGGGAGATCATCTAGGCCTGATAACCTAAAAAGCCAAGGGCAAGTTGATGTATGACAACGAGCCAAGTTTTAAGATCTCATAAAGTATAAATTCTTTTATATACGATTCGCCCTGAATATACCCTATTCAAAACTCTCAATTGCTAGATGTCACAGATTGATTTCTCCAACTCAACCAGAAATATATGGAAACTATCACATTAGCTAGTAAAACCTACTCCTAACTCTCCCCCCTTTTGAAAAAAAGGGTTTTTGTGGTCATATCTCAAAATATGCTACATACTGATATTTCAGTGGTTTTACCTGGAAGCTGAAGTGATGTTAGTCACTAAACCACGCACTTAAAGAAAAGGAGTTTTTTTTCTCTCTAATATCAGGCATGTCTTCATCAATGGTATATCCCAGTATCATGCAGTCATTTACATTATCGTAGTTTAAGAATTAGATGGAGATAGCCATTTAAAACTGTGTTCCATCATTAAGAGGAAGCCCTGAACATGAATATTTGGCAAATGAAGATTCATAAAGCTGATACAGAATAATTGATGATTGTAGTTATGGCTATATTCAGAATCTAGATTGGATATTGTAATTCTCTCTATTCACGGAAGGCCTATCAACTGGATCAAATTTGACAGGATGGATATTTTTTTAATTAAAAGCTTGACAAACTAGTTTACTTTAGTGGTGTCCCAGCAGTCAACATGCTAAGTGTCAGTCAATCAGCAATGACTTGCCATCAGGTCAGGTCAGGTTTTAATCAAGATATCATACAATGGTAAACAAGTGGCAACTTAAGTTAAACTTCACTTCACAAATCAACTGCCACCCCTATTTGAAATTCCTTCCAACCACAGAAGAAAACAAAGACTACTGATACATTGAACTAGCCATTGCATGAATATTAGATATATACGGATGAAAGGCCCTTTCCCACCATTGTCCTTCCAAGAATGTACACAGCTCCTCACCAACATCAAATAAAATGCAACAGAAAACTTCTTAAATTGCTTAGAGTTGTATATAAAGACTGTTATAGTCATTATCATCCATTTGTCATCTGCAAAATTCAGAGACCGCTAAACCTATGACAGAACGGAACAGACCATTAATGCTGGATCACTCATTCAAAATGGAACTTCCAGAAAGAAAGAGAGAGAAACAAATAAATATGAGCCTCATGTATCATTTGTGCAAATCATTGAAAGATGTCTGGTTTCAAACCACAGTATGCTCTAACAATTGTTAAGTTAGGTTGTCATAACTTATGAAACAGATTGATTTTGAATGCATTAATTATTGAAACTCTTGAGATTTATTAATGTTTATCATTTGAAGAAAAAAATAAGTTAAAGAGACAGCATAAGAGGCCATTCGCTCATTCATTTTAGGGAAAAAAGTTGTCCAATTCTTCAGGATGAGTGAACTCCACCTGCAGCCTTCAATCAAGCAACAAGTATGTGAAATTGGGGCCATATGGTGCCTCATGAATACTGGAGTAAAAAATATGGGGTGGATTTTAAGCTGGAATACTAGTATTATAGGAGAGAATATTAAGGAGTCGAGGATGCACTGACTAAATGCATTTAATGAAAGTGTTTTTGATGATAAATTAGTGGGCACTTGGTCGATTAAACTAGAGAAAGGGTAGAGTACAGATAGTTATTATTGAAAAAAAAAAAGGTTGTAGTTATCAACAGAACAAGGTTTGTATTAATCCAATGAAAGAGGAAGCAGCAAGAATATGTAGAGTCCGCACTAGAATTCAAATAAGAAAACTACTGCCACATAAAGAGTTGCATTCTTTTTGGCAAATAAAAAAGATGAGAGTCTAACTCCAATATAAGACAAAAAAAAGAGGGCAAAACTATGGTCCATAATGCCAACTCCACATTAATGTTTTAACACACTTCCCGCTAGGTGTTCTTCCAAAATGGAATCTGGGCTTTGACTTCAACAAACAGTTTATTTTGGGAGGGCAGACCTTGTTGTATGCATCCAGACAGATATTGGCTCAAGTCAAATGCAAAACAGTAAAGTAGATGGGATATATTATGACTAGGAATAAGCTTGACCAAGTACAAAGAGATCGATTTTGATGCAGCTCAATCATCAATTATTAAATAGAGTTACTATTAAATATGCTCTATCGTTCTTGAATCCATCATGTAAAAGGGCAGTTCATAATTCCATGATGTCGACTTTGGAAGAAATAGCAAAATGAGAACCTCCAGAGAGTGCTTTCAGGTCACTAACGTTCAAAAAAAAAAAAAAAAATCATTTAAGATCTAGCAGCCACAAGTTTCCATTTAACTAGAATGTCCAATTTAATTATACCGTAGAGAGCTCAAAGCTGGCCAAGGAAATGAACACACAGCATCACAGCAGGAAACAAGATGTTTGGCAAAATCTTTAACATGCATAGGCATTAAGCCAATGACAGAGGTAAACATGATTGTGATAGAATTTTGGTTCTATGTATGGAATAATCCTTTTTTACATATTACTAGCACAACACTACTAAGAGATCACAAAGTTACAGATGATTGCTAGTAATAAGAACTTACTGTTTAGCTCGTTTTGGGTCCACATCAAACTGCTTAGCATGAGAGCCTTCCTTTCTTTCAGAAGTACTCTTGGAATCTTGGGAAAAATATTGCTCCTGCTCCTTCTTCTCAGTAACATTAGATGTTATTGCATCACCTTCCCTCGAAACACATGTTGACCCTGGATGAACAGTCCTGTCCTTTGCCAATGGAGCACCGCTCAGATGGCTAGCCATGTTCAAGGCATCCCATCCTCTATTCCGAGGTCTCCCTAATAAATTTGCCTCAGCATAAGGAGCATGTTGCACATCCTTAAGGCGATCAAAGTCCTGACCTCTCCACGAAGTTTGTGAGGTGACGCCCAGCTGCCTGCCTTCCTCCTGAGGTAAGTTAGCATAAATATTAGCTCCATCTAAGTATGTAAAAGAGTCACTCGTCGAGCGGCGATGAGCTCCCCTCTTCACAGGTAACTCTGGCTCGTTAAGCAGATCGTCAAGCCAGGATGGCTGCTCCTCGATAAGAAAGCTTCGGAAGAAGTGCGCTGATGGTGTCTCTGCCCCTCTCTTGGTTTTGGGATGCCCTTCGATCCTATGGTCCCATAGTCGGCATAAGACGCAGGCACTGTCGGAAAGGGGCTTTTCGGAGGAAGGAACGACTGTTTTCCACTAGATGCCGGGTTCCTAAAGTTGGCAGCCCCTTTCGTATTTGCCATGATGTATCACAGCCCCAAACTAAGAGACAAGGATAATGTCAGCAAATGACAACAAGATCAGGTAAAATCCAAAAAAAATTGACACTGGAATCATATGGTTTCGTTCCCCGAGCAATATTCATCAAACAGAAAGAAGGAATTCGCCATTGATGTAATACGATCCCACGCTAAGATCTCGCCAACAACCGAATGTAAGAACAAAAATATACATTTTATACAAGAAAATGCATAAAAATCATTTTTTTAAAACAAGTGCCGATATATTTAGAGGAATTCCAATAAAACGAGACCTATCTTATTAAAAAAAAAAAAAGCAATCCAGATTATATGTTGGACGTCCTAAAACAATGCACGTTAGGAACAAACAAATCAAGGAAAAATAACGATATATATATATGGAAGAAAACTAAAATCTATCGAAATCTATTTAAGCATATCTAACTCATCCATCAAAGATAACGGATTCCTTAGCTTGGATCCAAAAAAAATCTTTTGAAATAGCTAAAACGAAAAAAACACTGGCATCGAATTCGATGGTCTAATGAAAGGGAGGAAAAGGGCGTACCGATTCCTTTCTATCTCTGATTTTGGATGCCCTGATATCAAACCCTAAGACGTATTTTTAGGGTTCGAACAACAGGCGAAGGATGCTTGTAGAGAGGAGGGAAGGGGCGAGAGGGAAGGAGGGAGGAGGTTGCACCTGGGAATGGGAAGGAAAAGAGAACGATAGGACAAAAAAAAAAAAAAAAAACCGGTTAAACATCGCGATATTTTTGTGCAAAATTGCAAATAAACCCCCGTCCTTAAAAGCAAATTTACCAAAACGCAAGAACAGACAAAATTTGGCGTCAGCTCACATCCTACGCTTACCTCCCCCAGATCTCTCCCATGGATTACGCGTTCCAACCGTTGGATCCAAAGATCGCACGGATAAGGATGGGGTTATTGGTTTAAGAATCTATTTTCTCTTAGGATTCTAAACATATGGGGAGTTTTAAAATGTATAAAGGCACGAGTATTAATACGGGAGGAACGCCATGTTGACAGCTCGGAAGAATACAGCTGCGGACACCGTAATGTTGGGCTGTAACAGCTTGTCCGTGCCCTGGCCTCAGCGAGGCTCATTGGCGGAGCCTTGTTTTGTTTAAGCTTGATGATAGGATGACACTTAGACCCATTAATGGTCGTTTGCAAGCGGCAACAACCCATAGAGAGACTTTCTAGGCTTGCCTTGCGGTTGGCAAGCTGTTATTCTTTGGACTAACCGTAAGATAGTGTTTGATAAAAAAATATATTTATAAATAAATATATAAAATAGAGTTTATTTTTTGATTATTTTTAGAAATATTTTTTGCTATGTCATTGATCATGTCAAATACAAAAAGATAAATCCATAAGATTTTTTTTTTTACTCTTATTTCGAAGAATAACTAGTATTCTATATTTTTTAAAAATAAATTAAAAAATAACTCATAGTTAACTATGATTAATCATAAATTATCTTTTTAATTAATTTTATTTCCTATTATCCCTATGGCTTTTGAAAATAATATCCTTTTTTATTTTTTATTTCAAACATTACCTGATGCTGGACTCGTTTTTACTGCTCACCCCTGGGAAGTCTTGATGGTCTATCCATGGATGGTTGAGCAGCATAAAATGGGAGATGATGAGCGAGCTAGAATGAGGGACCACCCAATCCGGTCATGTCTCGAATTTGATTAGATTAAGAGTCATGTTCACGTGATTGTCATTGCTGGTAACATCATATGTTTAGTTGTGCTGGGCTATTTATAGACAACGTTGAAGACATGTGCCCTAGTTGTTATCGTATCTTTAGATTGTGCAACGGTAAGCTTTTTTGGAGTCTTCTGCACAATTCAAGGTCTTTTGTTAACTTGTAATAATTGCAATTGTTGACAAATAGTTAGTGCCCAACAATTACATTGGAATCTTTGCTTATGGATTCTTCGGTTCACGAAAGATAAATCGGGCCTAGAATGTCTTATCATTTTTATATATTATAAATTACTTAATAATCATGTTTCTAGTTTACAATACAAAAATATTGCAATATTGATTAGTTCGCATCACTTACTAGCTGGTTGGCAAGACTATCTATTTGTTTTGATGCAAGATAAAAAAAGTTTTCGCATAAATTGGCTGACGTAGGCAAATGAGTCGGGCCCTCCTTGGGATTATGGCCGACCCTCATGAGCCTAAGGATCCCTCGTCGACCTCTGCATCAGCATCTTCATCTTGCTAGATTGAACCTCGACCGACCGACTTTCGGCTTCGTTGAGTCTCGCTCCCGAGATGGAGCAATCAAACCTCAACAATCGGAAGTCACCCGACTAACCCTTCCCTTGGCCGACCTTCATTCCGCACCGAACATCTCAAACATTAGATCGCTAAGAATCACAATGATCTCGAAGCTCCTTCCCAAAGTGGTTCTCCATAAACAGAAGCAAGAGTCAGATAAGGCTCTCCCTCTTCATGATTTGCCGGATCACGAATTCTCCTAATAAGGTATACATCAAAATTGGCCTTATCATCCTCCAACTTTCACAACTGCTCTCCAAAATCAAGTGACAACATATCATCCCTATTGCCTATTAAACACCCGTTCCAATGACCCTTAGGTAACACACACAAAAACTCCTCATTGACACCATAGCATTTCAGAACCCTTCTTTAGAATCTCCTTCTCTTAAAAACCTTTTCCACATTATCTGTGGCCAAGGATCTTCACTGACTTGGGCATCGAAGGGTCCTCTGCAGGGACTAATCACCTCGGACCCTGCTTAAGGATGCTATTTTGCAGGTTACCAGAAAGGAAGGATACCATCCGAATCCGTACGAGCATCACCACCTCATCCCAAGTCGAACGAAAATCCGCAGCAACATATTGGCGCTAGAGGAAGGGCCTCAAGTCTCTAAAAGCTTGAAATCACAGGAGAAAAGGTTCAAAAGAGAAGGACACCATTTTAAATGATGAACCGCAAAAGGACGATCGTAAATGTTCCTGATCAGGCCACCTCTCAAAGGCTTGATCCCTCATAGAACACGTCATCCTCACAACTGCCCCAGCCTGATGCTCCGCCACTACCCGTGGCTCCCATCATGCAAGACCAATTCGACATGTTGGTCCAGCAAGTTCAGGCATTGACACAGTTGGTGTAGGAACTCCAAGGAGTCACACTTCTACTATACCCAATCAGCAACATCTCGATGGAGCAACTGCACCGACTCAACCAATAGCTCCTCCACCTAACAGTTTGAAGCTATAAGTCCCCTATGGCAACCCGGCCATAAGGTAGGGAAAAGAGCCAATCCCATCAAAGTCAGAGACATGGGCTTCCTTCAGCCTCATTAGGCTCGCTTCTTGTCTCTAATTTCTTCTCATCATGATTCGACACCAAGACGTCGATCTTCCCTCCCAGCCTCTCCGTCCATTCGAGCCGAGGTGTTTGAGTGGAAAATCTAGGAGATGAACTTGGAATTGGATGTTGTAAAGCATGCCTCCTATCGGAATCTTGGGTGGAACAAGGTCCGCCCTTCACCGGAGGGGATTATGAATGAAGCTATGCCACCACATATAAAGCTCCCTGCCATGAGCCATATAATGAGACAACAGACCCGGATGACCATCTGAGCAGCTTTCGATTGATAATGCTATTCCATGAAGCCTCAGATGCAATCCTGTATCGAGCCTTTCCCTTAACTCTTAGGAGACTGCTAGAGTATGGTTCAGCACATTAAAGCCGAACTCCATTGACTCCTTTGATGAACTTGGCCGGTCCTTCATCTCCAAGCTGAAACAATAAGCGGGGGAGTCCCTAAAGAGTTTTTTGGGCCATTTTAATCTGGTCATATTTGAGGTTAACCATCTCAACCATGAGGTGGCCATGTCTGCCCTAGTAGGCGGAGTATTGAAAGAGGAAGACTTCTATCTGGTGCTAAAGGTAAATTACCCACGAAGTCTCTCCAACATGATGGCCCTGGTGGACAAATACGCTAGGATGGAAGAGTCCAGAAGGTCAGTACCAGCTGAACAATTAAAAAAAGGAGAAGAATAGTTCGGACACAAGCTGATCAGCTCATCCTGTGAGTCTATGTCATCCAAGGGCTTCATCATCCAGGCGGCACTCTAGAAGCTCAATACGGAGGTTTAACTGGTTTACTCCGCTTACCGCACCTTGGGCCCAAATTCTGATGAAGATAGAGCACACTTACTCCTTCCCCCCTCCCGAGTCAAAGGATGCTCTAAGAAAGTGAACGACGAGCAACTATGGGTGCCCGCACCTCAACCTCATCGAGGAAGTCAAAGAAAAGGCCTAAGTTAGGATGGCCGCGTACCAGCAATGCATGGCTCGTTACTATTATTTCTGAATAAAAGGGAAGGTTTTCCTTTTCGGCGATCTAGTGCTCCATAAATCTTCGGTCTCTAAGCCAACTGAGTAAGAAAAACTAACTCCAAACTGGAAAGGCCCCTACTAAGTAGTAGAGGTCATCAGACCCGGCATCTATTAGCTCCAAGATCTTAACGGAAAAGCCATCCATAGGACATAGAACTCGGACAACCTCCAAGTATACAATCAGTCAAGTATTCCTCAACTAGATTACCTTGCTCCTTGTAATGGACTTCTCCATATTTAAATTTCTCTCCAAATAACCATCTTTTTCTAATATGCTAATGAGAAACAGGTTTTCTCCCAATTGCTGATCCTATAATCCTATCTCCTAACCCTTAGCCGGGCTGAGATCTTTTGTTATCATATTTATCTGTACCTCAGTAGGGCTGAGCACTTAATTTCTGCAAACCTTAGCAGGGCCGAGCACATAATTTCTTCGAACCTCGACAGGACTGAGCACTCAATTTCTATGAACCTCGGCAAGGCCAAGCACATAATTTCTTTGAACCTTGCAGGCCGAGCACATAATTTCTCCAAACCTTGGCAGGGCTGAGTACTTGATTTCTCTGAACCTTGGTAGGGTCAGGCGCCTAAGTTCTTCGAACCTCGATAGGGCCGAGTTTTCTATTTCTTCAAACCTCGATAGGTTCGAGTACGTAATCCTCTAAACCTCAGCAAAGCCGAGTACTAAATTTCTCCAAACCTCAGTAGGGATGAGCACCTAAGTCATTTGGACCTCTGCAGGGCCAAGCATTCTATCTATCCAAACCTCGGTAGGACCGAGTACATTTTGTTGTTATGCTCTGAACCCTCAGCTAGGCCTGGGGCCTCGTTATATTATTCATCGGGACCTCAATAACATCAACTATGTTCTATTATTAACTCTACAAACCTCGACAAAGCTAAGTAACAAGCTACTTCGTTCTACTTATGGATCCTAAAAAGGCTAAATCCCTATTTTGTTCTATCTCCGAACTTTGGCATGGCCGAGTATATCCTACTATCTTTCTAAACCCTCAGCCGGATTGAAACATCTACAAGTTTTTACTCTGACCTTTCGATCAGAGTGCCCCTACACTACTTCCGTAAAGCCTAAGTAGCTAAGCTCGATAATTGCAAGATATTTTGAGAAAATGAGTACTTAGCAGTCTACGAAAAAAGTACCACCAAAAGAATAAAATTTATGATGAAACATGTTTATCAAATTTGTTCATTACAAAAGCATAAACAATTGGAAGAAAGAAAAATGAGATTTTATTTCTTATTATAAAAGAATTACAAGTGCGCCATGGCACCAAAAATACATTAAAAAATCTTCTACATTACAAAAATCATAAATAAATCTAAGGCTCGGTTGGTGCTATGCCTTCTTCGGAGAAAGTTGAAGCAGGCTAGGTCGGCTCCTCGGCAATGCATGGAATCTCGATTGAGTCTACCTCTACTACTTCTTCAAAGTTAATTTTCAAAGCGCCATCTTCATCAAACTCAATTTTGGTAGACAAATGAGTCACGACCAAAGGGTCAATCAGTGAAGGGACACAATATCCCTCATCCTCTAGGTATGAGAGGTCCATATCTGGGTACTGTTGAGCGACCCTCTGCCGTATGTCCTTTGCCGCTAACAAGTAGACCTCCTTGAAAAATAAGAGCTTTCCTTGGTAAACTCGATCGAGCTCTTGAACTTTTCCACTACTAGGGTAGTTTGGTTGTCAACCTCGGTCACCTGGTTTCGAAGCTTGAAATACTCTAAGCGATATGAGGTTAACTCCTTGGTTAGCATCTTCATCCTCTTCAATGCCCTTTTTGCCTGAGAAACAAGGTAGACAAGGTCAGTCTCGTTAAAAGATAAAGTTTACTAATATGGAAGAATGGATAAATTCATACCTCGACAATAGCCTCGGCTTACTGAGCCACCTTCGCCTCTGCTTCTGCAGCCTGCTACTAGAGTTTCTTCTTCTCTTTTTGTATTAGTGGAGCTTCCTCAAGGCGTGCTCTAGCTTTGCCCAATCCTCTCCTGCCTTATGTTGTATAAATGCAAGCTCAGCCATAGCACTAGCGGCCTGTTGTTGGCAGAATTCAAACTTGCAACCTTTGTCGATAAGTTTCTTATTCAATATATTTATTTCTTCTGCAGCCTCTTCTCGGGACTTCAACAAAGTCGCTCGGGCTTCCTCGGCCGACTTATTGACCTCCTCAAGCTTGGCTCGGGTCTTGGCTAGCTCCTTAGAAAACTGGCTAGCCAAGCCCTCCTTATTCGAAGCTCTGCAACCTTGGCCAAAGCTTGGTCGCGGGTTATTATTGCAGCACTTAAGCGCTCGTACAACGCCTTCTGGAGGATAATTACTTGCAGTAGAATAAGATAAGTTAACTTAGTAAAAGCCAAATATGTCAAAGAAAAGAAAAAGAAGTCCTTACTTACGCGAATGGCAGAGGTATTTAGATCCCTTGGAAGACCGTCACTTACGAGCAATGACAGGCTCTTCAAGTCTTCAAGGATGTCACACCCCTTGACCAAGTAGGAGGCTGCCCAACGCTCAGCTTCCACGTGTTTGTTGTCGGAAGTACCCCCTTCTAAGTGGAGGATGGAGCGGAACGCTTCGAGTCGCAATCTTAGCGACTAGGACGCGTAGTCGACAAGATAAGGAGAGGGTCTGGTCTGACTAGATTCCCGCTATCGCCAACCTCTTTGTTCGAGGGCCTTGGTTCACTAACCCTTTCCACCGAGGGATCCTCCCGACCCTTGGTGCTTACCTCAGCCACGCACTTGGGGGAAAGGCTTTCCCGTGAGCAAAGGGATAGAAGGGCCACTCGTAGCGATGGCGCCTCCAGACCCTTGGCCTCCACTATCCTCTTTATTCTATGGCACTCCTGGCACTTCTCAGGGGTCTGAAGACTATTGGGGATAGTGGCATCTGGGTCATGAACGATCAGTAAGAAACTTATTTATCGAAACATCTTCCTCTTCCTGGGTCCTATCTCTCAACTCCATTGAGTGGCTACTCTCTGGCTCTTGGGACTGCACCGTCAAGGTCTAGAACCTGACCAATTGCAAGCCCCGTTACACCATCCCTGGCTCCTCTTCCCTTTGGGGCCGAGGCATCTTTCATTTGGTCCATCGATGCCTTCTCCTTTGGCGCCGTCACCAAGGCAAGGCCTGAACCCAAGCCTTCCTCGTCACCCTCTCTCAAGGGGCTTGGGGAGCTGGGTCTCACCCTCATCTTTGAAGGACATGGAGGGCCGGGCAAGACCCGAAAAAGGGTTGCAAGGAAGACTTGGGGTCAAGCTTGACCTTCTTCTTCTTGGCAGGGCTCGATGAGGCTGGGCGAGACCGTTTCTCACCCACCTTCTCGCTCGAGCCACTTTTCAGCAACTCCCTCATCCGGGCTTCAAGATTTGATTTGGCTGAAAACAGAAAGCACTCAAACAGTCAGTTTAGATAAAGCTGAAGCATAATAAAGTAAAGATTAAACTTACCCTGGGAGTCGATGTTGTTGAGACTAGCATTAAAAAAGGCATCTTTGATCAGAAGAACTCCGACCGAGAGCACCTGGCTGCTTAATAAAATTTGAGGTCATCAATCTTCTATTTCAACAATTGAAGAGCTTTGTTCAGGTCCTCAGAGAATTTTCCCTATGTCCGAGGGAAGAGGTACTTGCCGCTCTAATGGACGATGAAAAATTGGGGCTTCCATCCCTTTATCGAGGATGGAACCCCTACAACCCTTTTGAAGGTCCTCTGAGGACCAATGTAGGAGCAAAAGGAGTTCTTGGGGAAGACGATATTGTAGCATGCCTGGAACAGTGGCACTATCGCTGTCACTCCCACCGATTGGCACATGGAGATGAACCCCATGTTGTGCCGCCAGCTGTTTAGAGCCATTGCTGAGGGGCAGATGCCGTAGAACTTTATCACCCCCTCGATGACTGGATGAAGAGAAAGGCGGACAACTGCCTTGAAGTACTCCTCTAATAGAAGGTCCTAGACTCTAGTTCATCCGGCACCCTTTGACCAGGATCCAACACTTACAGATTATAATCATCAAGAATCCAATATTCATGGCAGATTCTCTCCAAATCCATCGGAGTCATAGTCGAGGCGATGCAATTTGGGAGCTCCATATCCTCAGAGCGAATGGCAACAAAGTTGGCCATGGCACTCTCCTACTAAGGACAGTCTCAGAAGAGAGAACAATGATCAAGAGTTTGAAAAGGCTTAGTAGGGAAAGGCATCGGTCTTATCCTTTTAAAACACCACACGAAAGGGTAGAACGACATTAGTAAGGAACCCTAGGGGCCGCGGGCCTTCGGTTCAAGCGCCATGATCTACGGCTTCGCCATGTGTCATTTCATCGGCCACCCTTGATCAAAATTTGAAAAGACTCATCTCATTTGATATGCTAAAATGAAAGCATGGTGGCTCGGTATTTATGGCATCATTATGCCGCATCTCTTCGAGTTCAGCCATTACCAATAAAGTTAGTCATCAGGGCTCTACTTCCTACGCCCCGAACATAAACTTTGGACTAAGAAGTGGGGGGGTAAGTAATGTAGGGTAAAAAAGTTTTCGCATAAATCAGTTGACATGGGCATATGAGCTGGGCCCACCTAGGGATTACGACCAACCCTCATGAGCCAAAGGATCCCTTGTCGACCTCTGCATCGACATCTTCACCCGAGCCTTGCTAGACTGAACCTCGGCCAACCGACTTTCGGCTTCATTGAGTCTATCTCCCGAGTCAGAATGATCGAACCTCAACAATCGAAAGTCACCCGATCAACCTTCCCCTTCGAATTTGGCCCGCATCGAGCATCTCAGCCATCAGATCGCTAAGAATCACAAGAATCTCAGAGCTTCTTTCCAAAATGGTTCTCCATAAATGGAAGCAAGAGCCAGATAAGGCTCCTCCTCTTCATGATTTGCGGGATCATGAATCCCCCTGATAAGGTATATGTCAAAATTGGCCTTATTATCTTCCAACTTCCATAACTGCACTTTGAAAATCAGCTGACAGCATGCCATCCCTGCTGCCTATTGAACACCAAGTCCTAGAACCCATCAGGTAACACACACAAAAACTCTTTCATTGACACCATAGCCATTCCAGAACCTTCTCTGGAATCTCTCTCAAAAACCTTCTCCACATTATCTATGGCCAAGGATCTTCACTGACTTAAGCGTCGAAGGGTTCTCTGCAGGGCCAGGGAACGATGTCGAACCCTTGAGGATGCTGTTTTGCAGGTTTATCAAGATGAAAGGACACCACCCAGATCCGTACGAGCATCGCCACCTCATCTTAAGTTAAAAACGACAATCCGTAGCAACAAATATCTATATAGAGATAAAATCAACTTAGATAATACTCGCATATAATCAAATTAAATCTTATTATCCTTTCTATTTTTGGATCCCACGAATTATGGATCCCAAAGATAGATAAATGTGGGATAGCTTATTCAGATCCGTATGGATTCAAAGACGGAAAGAACGACTAAATCTGAGCTTGACTATATCTCAAGTGTAGCCAAATCTATCTCTCTATAATAATTTTATTAAGAAACTTATATAAAATCATATCAAGTTTAAGAAACTACATACTCTTTTTTAATGCACCTTACTATCATGAAATGAAATTATTGCATATTAAATGGTCATCCACTGCATTTAATTAGTAGGTCATGGAGGATTGCATTTCCATGGCATTATGGTTATATTGGTTGCACATGTGACTTTGTTTTTTAAATAAAGTAAAATGCATAACAACCTCATACATTGTCTCCCTCCGTATTTATATCTAGGTTCCTTGTGTATAGACTTCATTTTCTCTATGGTAGGCCTTGCAAACCCTCTATCAGATAAACATGGTAACATGGTACTTGATTTCAACCGAAGTTTCTTATATATTAATCTATGATACTTGTGATAGGCTTCTCATATTTTGTTGACATCAGATAGGTTTTACTAATGTAAGTCGAATGAATTGATAATGATAGTTAGCATTGCTTGAGGCATTAATGCTCTACCGCTCTACTTTTAGAGAGCTCCTAAGACAGAAGTATATGGCAAAATTTTATTGTTGTTATATAGCAAGTCTTAGGTTGGAAGTCAAGGAAATGCATACTAAGTTATCAGTTTCCTATAGAGAGCAAGAAGTTAAGTGGTTAAGAAGAAGAAGAAGATAAAGTTAGGAGTGATTTTGGTTGTGAGTTGCAAACAGGCCAGGTAGACCCATGACCCAAACTAACATGACCAGGTATTCAAGATTCATAAAGTTGGGTTTGTACCATACTTTAGCTTATGTTTGAATTTCATAAATTTTAACCTGACCTGATCAATATAGATAACAAGAGTTTGAATGTTTTAATAGTTATCAAACTTAATCTAATCTGTATCTATTGGCTCGTTTAAATAAAAGGCCCTCTTAGGCTTCAGTAGCAAAGTACTACCTTCCAAACTATTACCTTCCATTCGTGGTTCTCCCTCCATTTGAAAATATATGCTTTTGTATGTTTCTTTGAGGTCTAATTTTCATTATCTTAATAAAAAATTGATTAGACATTTATGTATCCTTTCTATGATATAAAATAAATGAAATAAAACTAGTTATTACATTTGACAATGTTGTGAGGTATGCCTATACGTAGAGGGAGCATATACCAAGTCTTCCTGTGAACACGCTAGACTCAAAACATAGATCTAAATATTTTGGATTAGGTTTAGGTCCAATATTAAGGCCTAAATATAGAAATGAGTCAGGTTGGATTGAATCGAGTTGAGTTGAATTCATTTCCAAGCCTATTAGGTAGTAGAGCTTTTGCTAATAGAATTTTAGATAGTTAAGCTTTTGTTATTGTTAATAAAGTTTTTAATAAAAAGTTGTTTTTTATTTAGCAACCATAGTTTTGAAGGGTCATAAAACATTAACATCTATTTGGTAATCAAATTGGAGAAGTGCTTTTAGTAATAGAAATAAAAAAAAGATATTGCATAGCATTTTCAATATCTAACTATTTATATCAAAAATTATTATTATAAATTATTCATACATTATAATATAATATTATTATAATAATATCACAATATTATTGTAATAGCATATTTTATTATTTATTAATATTATATTACAACATATTATTAGATTATAAATGTGCAATATAATAAATATAATTATACATTACACAAAATCATATAATATTATATTTAATATAAAGTATAATATATTCATAACATATTATATTTATTATACTATAAAATAAATATAATATGAAGTAATATTTTAATATTATAGTAATAATAATTTAATAATATTATTAAATTATATTAATTATATGATAAGTTTAATATCATATATTATAT
>UESW01002102.1:225367-282957 GCA_900491605.1 Calamus simplicifolius | reverse complement strand
TAAAAACCAAATAATTAATATTTCTCAAGTAAAAGAATATAATATTTTAAACTTACTATTGATTATCATTGATCGCATACTTTTATATTTTGCAAAAATAGACTAAATATAATTCAAATTAAATGACTGATGTAAATTCAAATAAAAAGTATGTTTTGTATAAAACAAAGGTGAAATAATCAAACTATAAATTCAAAATGTTTTTTTTTATTTTTCTAATATTTCAAATAGACCAAGGCCAATTGTAGTGGCCTAACTCTATATTAGGTCAGGCCTCATGGACTAGGCCGCACAATATCAAACTAGTGGATGATATATTCTCCAAAAAGAAAATATTAAGTATGTAGTGCAACAATATATTCTAGCAACCTATATAAATCCAATTTATTTATTAAGAAAAATCAATATAAAATTTTGATGCTAGAAGATATCCATGTAAACTTTGAAAACTAAACAAGACAAAAAACAATAGGATTAGGAAGGGTGGGAAAGCGGGGGAGGAGATAATTATACCAGAAGTACATGAAGTTATTTTAGGATTTCAATTGAGTCCTTATAATTTTTTCGTAATTGAGAATGCCAACTCATAAAATTTATTCAATCAAGATAATTTTTATGGCTGTTAATGGTGACTTGATGGATTGTCTTTGATATGACTGATCCCGCGTCGTCAGAATAAAAGGTAACAGCAGCTAATGGAGATCACCATCTCCCGACCCCGAGACCCCCTCCGGTCTCGGGTGCACCGGCATCATCCCACCCCCGAGACCCCTTCCGGTCTCGGGGTGGGATCATTATCTCTTGACCCCGAGATCCCCTCCGGTCTCGGGGTGCACCGACACCATCCCACCCCCGGGACCCCTTCCGGTCTCGGGTGGGATCGTCATCTCTTGACCCCGAGACCCCCTCCGGTCTCGGGGTGCACCGGCATCATCCCACCCCCGGGACCCCTTCCGGTCTCGGGGTGGGATCATCATCTCTTGACTCCGAGATCCCCTCTGGTATCGGGGTGCACCAGCACCATCCCACCCCCGGGACCCCTTCCGGTCTCGGGGTGGGATCGTCATCTCTTGACCCCGAAACCCCCTTCGGTCTCAGGTGCACCGGCATCATCCACCCCAGGGACCCCTTCCGGTCTCGAGTGCACCGGCATCATTCCACCCTCGGGACCCCTTCCGGTCTCGGGGTGGGATCGTCATCTCTTGACCCCGAGACCCCCTTCGGTCTCGGGGTGCACCGGCATCATCCCACCCCGGGACCCCTTCCGGTCTCGGGGTGGGATCGTCGTCTCTTGACCCCGAGACCCCCTTCGGTCTCGGGGTGCACCGGCATCATCCCACCCCCGGGACCCCTTCCGGTCTCGGGGTGGGATCGTCGTCTCTTGACCCCGAGACCCCCTTCGATCTCGGGGTGCACCGGCATATCCCACCTCCGGGACCTCTTCCGGTCTCGGGGTTGGATCATCATCTCTTGACCCCGAGACCCCCTCCGGTCTCGGGGTGCACCGGCACCATCCCACCCCGGGACCCCTTCCGGTCTCGGGGTGGGATCGTCATCTCTTGACCCCGAGACCCCCTCCAGTCTCGGGGTGCACCGGCATCATCCCACCTCCGGGACCCTTCCGGTCTCGGGGTGGGATCATCATCTCTTAACCCCGAAACCCCCTCCGGTCTCGAGGTGTACCAGCATCATCCTACCCCCAGGACCCCTTCCGGTCTCGGGATGGGACCACCATATCTCTATCCCGAGATCCTCCTTCGGTCTCAGAGTACGTGGGTATCATCAATTATTAGCATGCAGTTCAACCGTCGAAAGGAATGACAGCTTCGGGCTACATGGCGCGCCCACGTGATTCACCGTACGCCCGTGATTGCACCTTGTTACGGAGGGCCATGCCTCATAACGGCGTATGACGCACTGCATGTCCCTGTACGTGTCTGTGCTCCGTTACGGCATATGATTCGCTACCACTTGCGACTGTGCGCGGTCATATCAAACAACGGCGCGCACCGAATGCCATCGCAGCTATTAGACATGTGTGATATCACGTTGACAGGTAGTACGGGATACCTCCAGCACGCATAGCGATGGTACGATGGTGATCTTTCGAAACAGTAAGATAGGATATTCGGACAGGTATAAAAGCACGTGCCCGCACTGTAAGTAAGGATTCAAACTCTGGTTTTCTAGCTTTCTTCTCCTAGCAAAACCCTAACTGCCTCAGCTCCTTTCCACTAAGCGGTTCTTTCTTGAACCCAAGTGACTGACTTGAGCATCGGAGGGTCCCTATCGGAACCACCGGTCTCTGGGGACTTTTCTTGCAGGGGTTGGAGGAGAAGGACGTCCGTCTTCCCCGACGTTTGAAGAAAGTGACTTGGCGTCATCAGATTGGTGCACCAGGAAGGGGAAGAAAGACATCGAACCAGCAGCTTACTTTTCCCTCTCTTCAAGTTCTTAAAGCCATGGTGACAACCCGGACGAAGGGAGTTTCAGCCGTCGCACTGGGGGGCAGCGCCGCGGGGCCGGTCTACCTGCGGAGGCCCCCCGGCTCTCGCAGCCAGTATTCCAGAGTTGCTGTACCCCCGGGGGGCAAGGCCTTCTGTTCCTTAGGATGATGCTCCCACGCCTGCTCCGCAACAGCTCCAGGAGGATCGATTTATTGCCCTGGCCATGCAAGTCCAGTCTTTGGCGGCGGTGGTTCAGGGCCTACAGCACCAGCAGGCGGCCGTGCAGCAGCCGGAGCCGAATCCATCTGTCCCGGGGGTGATGCAGCCCAGCCAGCACTCCTCCCGCCGAAGATCGCCGGTTCCTGTGGATCATCGCCATCGATCTCCGGCCAAGCCTCACCACGCGAAGCTTCTAAGAGACATCGGTCTCCTTCCCGCCATGCTAGTGTTTCTCCTAAGCAGCGGCATGGGAAGGAGGCGGAGCGCCCACGCCAGCATCGCCGCCCCCGTCCTTCTTCTTCCGAATCGGGGGAGGGCTCCTTTGATGGCCGGATGCCTTGTCGAGCCGAGCGTCGATTCGAGGAGTGTAATCAGAAGCTAGAGGAGCTTAGCCATCGGATCACCCACCTGCCAGAAAAAGACTACAACAGCCGGCCTCCCTTGTCTCGCCGCATCATGGAGGAGCCCATCTCTACCAGATTCCGCCTTCCTCAGCTAGATCCATACGATAGGACCACGGACCCCCTGGACCATTTGGAGAGCTATAAGGTACTCATGCAAGTCCAGGGGGCTACTGATTCACTTATGTGCATTGCCTTCCCGGCCACCCTGAAGAAGGCTGCTCGAGCTTGGTACTCTCGTCTGCCACCACGAAGCATCGACTCCTTCCGCCAGCTGGAGAGAGCTTTCTTGGCCCATTTTGATGCCTATCGGAAGATTCCAAGGGTGGCGGACAGTCTCTTTGCCGTCCAGCAGAAGAACGGCGAGCCCCTGCGGGACTATGTTGCCCGGTTTAAAGAAGCAGCTCTGGAGGTCTACAACCTGGAAGACTCGGTGGCTACCCTGGCCTTGAAGCGAGGGCTCTGCCCTTCTCGCTTCGCATATTCTCTTGACAAGAAGCCGCCGAGCTCTTACTCTGATCTTCTGATCTGGGCCCAGAAATACATCCGGACGGACGAGGCCGACTTTTCCCGGTGCGAGGCTGGTGGGAGTGTCCCCAAGAAGCCGGCCCAGCCGGAGCCTGCAGAAGTTCGCCCCAGGAGGCCTGAGCCTCCTCGCCAACCAGAAAACCGCCGTCGAGCCCCTGCACCAAGAGACAGACCCTACACCCCATTGCTCACCCCGATATCTCAGATCCTGCTTGAGATTGAAGGGGAGTCTTATCTGCAGCGCCCTCCTCCCATCAACCCGAAGATCCCCAGAACAAGAACCTCTACTGCCGCTACCACCGGGACCACGACCACGACACCGACGACTGCCGTCAGCTGAAGAAGGCTATTGAAGACCTTATCCAGCGGGGCCACCTGGGAAAATTCGTTTAGAGGAATAACCCGGGAGCTTCTGGCCCGTCAGCGCCTCCGCCACCGGTGATCAACAATGCCCCGATGAAGAAGACGGTAGCGATGATTTCCTGGGGGGCAGGAGGCCCATCAAAGAGACCAAGAGGGAAGGGGGAGTCGGAGTCTGTAATTCCTTTCTTCGAAAAGGACTTAGATGGGGTAGTGAATAAAAATGATGATAGCGTCGTCGTGTCTATGACGATCGCTAAGCATCCTGTAAAAAGAATTTTAGTTGACAGTGGGAGTTCCATAGATGTTTTAAACTATGATGCCTTTGTTCGTATGAACTTGTCACCTGATCTGCTTCAATCTATAAAAGTTGAGGGGGAGGTCACTCTCCCTGTGACGGCTGGTACAACCCCGTGCTAGAGCACTGTTCTCATGAAGTTCTTGGTGGTTCGCGTGCCCCTCGCATACAATGCGATCCTCAGGAGGCCCGGGCTCAACCTCTTGGATGCTGTCATATCCACTAAGAGGCTCCTCGTGAGGTTCCCAACCAGCAGAGGAGTCGGGGAGATGCGGGGAGAGCAGAATCCGCCAACACTTTGCTATCACTTGGCCCCTAGTCCGCAGGGGATGGCACCTGCACCTACACCTGAGATGCTTGACCCGCGAGATTTGGAGAAAAGGGGTGAGCCAGCCGAGCGGCTGCTTGCTTTTCCCCTCGGGGAGGACTCCGCGCGAATGGTCCAGATTGGAGCCTTACTTCCGGAGGAGGCTCGTGACCGACTCCTCACCTTTCTGCAGGCCAACGCGGACGTCTTCGCATGGTCAGCGTTGACATGCCGGGGATTCCAGAAGAGGTGATTACGCATCAGCTTAACATTTGGCCGGGGTGTCGGCCTATCCGTAGAAGAAAAGGAGTTTTGCCCCTGACCAACAAAAGGCCGTGGATGAGGAGGTGCGGAAGCTGCTGGCGGCCGGTCACATCCGCGAGGTGCATTACCCGGACTGGCTAGCGAATGTCGTAATGGTTCACAAGACCAGCGGGAGTTGGAGGATGTGCATGGACTTCACCGACCTTAACAAGGCGTGCCCTAAGGACAGCTTCCCGCTGCCCCGAATCGACCAGCTGGTGGACATCACATCCGGGCATGAGACTCTTAGTTTCATGGATGCATTCTCGGGGTATAATCAAATCAAGATGAACCCGGCGGATGAAGAAGCAACTTCCTTTATCACAGAAAAGGGGATTTATTGTTACAGGGTGATTCCTTTTGGGTTGAAAAATGCCGGGGCCACTTATCAAAGATTGATGAATAAGGTCTTTGAAGACCAGCTAGGGCGCAACATGGAGGTGTATGTGGATGACATGCTGATCAAGAGCACCAGTGCAGCGGACCATGTCGCTGACCTCGAGGAGACTTTCAACAACTTGTGCCGATATCGGATGAAGCTTAACCCCCAAAAATGCGCCTTTGGAGTGGCAGCAGGCAAGTTCTTGGGCTTTATGATGACTCAGCGAGGGATTGAAGCCAACCCTGACAAGATCAGGGCTATCTTGGAGATGAGGCCCCCAGCCAACAAGAAGGAGGTGCAACGCCTGACGGGGAGGGTGGCGGCCTTGAGTCGTTTCATGTCAAGGTCGGCAGAAAGGTGCCTACCCTTCTTTAAGGCGCTGCGCAAGGTCAACGGCTTCGAATGGACGAAGGAGTGTCAGGGTGCCTTTAAGGAGTTGAAGCAGTTTCTCTCCACTCCCCCGCTGTTGTCCAAGCCTGAGAATGAAGAAGAGCTCTTCCTATATCTCGCAGCCTCCCCCGAGGCTGTCAGCTCTGTGCTCGTGCGCATGGATGCCGATGGGGTTCAGAAGCCAATCTATTACACCAGCAAAGTATTCCATGACGCCGAGACCAGGTACTCGAGAACCGAGAAGATTATTTTTGCCTTGGTGGTCTCTGCTCAACGCTTCCGACCTTACTTCCAAGCTCACCCCATCATGGTGCTCACGGACCAGCCTCTTCGAACCATCTTATCTCGCCCCAACACCTCCAGTCGGTTGGTCAAATGGGCCATTAAACTAAGTGAGTTTGATCTATCCATCCAGCCAAGGTCAATCATGAAGTCTCAGGTGTTGGCTGATTTCTTGGTCGAGTGCTTCTGGACCGAGAGAGATATGGAGGGGGTGCGACCAGAGGAGTGTGTGGACCCTCCCTCAACTGAGGAGGCAGAGGACTGGATCTTGCATGTGGATGGAGCCGCAAACTCTCAAGGAAGCGGAGCCGGACTCATTCTCGCAAGCCCGGAGGGAGACGCAGTGGAGTACGCTCTCAGATTCCAGTTCCCAGCAACTAATAACCAGGCGGAGTATGAAGCCTTGTTAGCGGGGATGAGTTAGCTGAGGAGTTAGGCGCTGCGTGTTTGAGGGCCTTCACGGACTCTCAACTTGTTTCTGGGCAGATCACCGGGGAGTACGAGGCTAGGGACCCAACCATGTCCCGATATTTAAGCAAGGTGCAGTCCCAAGCATCTCATTTCTCTAACTTCTGCGTCAGCTATATCTCCAGAGCGGAGAACTCCAGGGCCGATGCATTGTCCCGCTTAGCCACTTCGGCCGACGGGACGTTGGGAAGAATATATGTGAAACATCTACAAGCCCCGAGCATCGAAGTTACGGATGAAGCATTGCCAGTGGAGCAAGAGCCCTCCTGGATGGATGCCTACATCCGGTATTTGACCGACGCACTCTCCGAAGAACCCCGCTGAGGCCAGGCTGCTCAGGCGGAGGGCCCCGAGATTCTTGATGATGGATGGGAAGCTTTATCGGAGATCCTTCTCATACCCAGTCCTCAGGTGCGTGGGGCTGGCTGAATCAGATTACATCCTTAGAGAGATCCATGAAGGCATCTGTGGGAGTCACCTGGGGGGTAGGGCCCTAACCTACAAGGCCTTGCGGCAGGGATACTTCTGGCTGACAATGAAGGAAGACGCGGCCGAGCTTGTTAAGAGATGTGATAGCTGTCAGCGTTACGCTAATATCAGCGACAACCGATGTCTCACCTAACCCCCTTGGTAGCACCTTGGCCCTTTGCCCAGTGGGGCATGGATATCCTGGGACCATTCCCCCCAGCCTCCGGGTAGTGAAAGTTCCTCTTGGTGGCGGTGGATCACTTCACCAAGTGGGTTGAAGCCGAGGCCCTTGCCAAGATTACCGAAAGCAAAGTGAGATCCTTCTTTTGGAAGTCCATCATATGTCGGTTTGGGCTACCGCACACCTTATTCACTGATAACGGCCGGCAATTTAACAATGCGCCCTTCCGAGAGTTCTGCTCCGAGCTGGGTATCCATCAGAGGTTCACTTCCGTCGGGCACCCTCAGATCAACGGGGCGGCCGAGGTGACTAATTGAATCATTCTCCAGGGGCTGAGATCTCGGCTAGATGACTGTAAGGGGCGATGGGTGGAGGAGCTCCCCAACGTGCTATGGGCCTACCACACAACACCGCGAGCCCCCACCGGCGAGACACCATTCAGCTTAGTCTTTGGATCCGAAGCCATTATCCCGGTGAGGTTGGCACACCAAGCCCTCGGGTGGAATCATACAGCGAGGAAGGTAACCCTGACCAGCTGCGAGCCAACCTCGACCTGGTGGAGGAAGTACGAGACTAGGCGCTACTTCGGATGGCGGTCTACCGGCAATGGGCTGCTAAATATTACAATGCCCGTGTGCACCCCAGGACGTTCCTGCCAGGAGACCTGGTCCTTCAACGGGCTGAGGTCTCGAAGCCAGCAGAGGGAGGCAAGCTAACTCCAAATTGGGAAGGACCTTATCGGATCGCCGAGACACTCCGCCACGGAGCTTACAAGATTGAGGAACTCGATGGGAAGCCACTCCCTAGGACATGGAATGCAGATAACCTTCGTCGGTATTATCAGTAATGTATTCCTCCTCTCATGTCAAGTCTCACGCCTGGAATCACTTGGGTTTTCACCCCCCATTCTATATTAACGAGATTCGATTTTAGCTACTGAGATCTTTTCATAAAAAGCCCTGGGCCAGCCAGGCATGAAGCCCGACCCTGTCGACACAAAAAGCCCTGCACCAGCCAGGCATGAAGCCCGACCCCGGTCGGCACAAAAAGCCCTGCACCAGCCAGGCATAAAAATCGACCCCGGTCGGCACCAAAGCCCTGCACCAGCCAGGCATAAAGCCCGACCCCGATCGGCACCAAAGCCCTGGGCCAGCCAGGCATCAAGCCCAGTGTACCACTGGCAGAGCAGTGTACCACCGGCTCTCAGCAACAAAAGCTCGGGTCCAGCAGGGATGGCCTCGGCCAGCCCCAAGCGCCGGCACCAAAGCCCTGGGCCAGCCAGGCATGAAGCCCAGTGTACCACTGGCAGAGCGGTGTACCACCGACTCTCAGCAACAAAAGCCCAGGTCCAGCAGGGACGGCCCCGACCGGCCCCAAGCGCTGGCACCAAAGCCCTGGGCCAGCCAGGCATGAAGCCCGACCTCGGTCGGCACAAAGCCCTGGGCCAGCCAGGCATGAAGCCCGACACCTGTCGGCACCAAAGCCCTGGGCCAGCCAGGCATGAAGCCCAGTGTACCACTGGCAGAGCGGTGTACCATCGGCTCTCAGCAACAAAATCCCGGGTCTAGTAGGGACGGCCCCGGTCGGCCCCAAGCGCCGGCACCAAAGCCCTGGGATAGCTAGGTATGAAGCCCAGTGTACCACTGGCAGAGCGGTGTACCACCGGCTCTCAGCAGCAAAAGCCCGGGTCGAGTAGGGACGGCTCCGGCCGGCCCCAAGCGCCGGCACCTAAGCCCTGGGCCAGCCAGGCATGAAGCCCGACACCCGTCGGCCCAAAAAGCCCTGGGCCAGCCAGGCATAAAGCCCGACCCCGGTCGACACAAGGCCCTGGGCAGCCAGGCATGAAGCCCGATACCCGTCGGCATCTAAAGCCCTGCACCAGCCAGGCATGAAGCCCAACACATGTTGGCACCTAAAGCCCTGCACCAGCTAGGCATAAAGCCCGACCCCGATCGGCACAAGAAGCCCCGGGCTCGCTAGACTTAAGCCCGACACCCGACAGCACAAAGTCCCGCCGGTCAGATAAATACCAACCCCCGTAGGTGTCAAAAGCCATAGGCCTACTTAGCACAAGGCCCAACACACTCGTGGCAAAGCGTTGCGCCGATGGTCTTGAGGAACCCGCCTACCTAACCTCCAACTGCCGGCGTTTCAACTCCAAGAAACCTATCCTCCCTGGCCCCAACTTTCAGTCCTAGATGGCTAAGGCGGAATAGCTCGAGTTGAGAGTTATCCCCTGGCGCTATCGGGACTAATGGGACCACGGTGCCATGTGTTGTCAATCAACGAATTCATGGTAAGTCACAAACAGACTGCATCTTGAAGAATATTCTCATTGATTGGAAGGGATTACAAAATGCCGACATCATCGGACTTGCAAAAAAAACAAAAAAAATAAATAAAAGTACAAGCTCACGGCTCTGCTAGCACGGGCTCATCATCGGAGGGGGCCAAATCTGATAAACGCTTTAGGTCAACTTCCAGGGCCTGGGGGATGTTCAAATACCTGGCCACTTTCTCCTTCCCATGCTGGAACCCTTCGAGGAACACTGCCGCTGAGGCTTCTGCCAAATCATCTGTAAAGCGCTCGGACGCCTTGTACTCTTCTATGATCCCAGTGGCCCGAGCCTTATCCGCAGCGAGGGCTGCCGCTGCAACCCTCTCAGCCTCCCGTGCGCAGCTCGCCTCCTCTCTGGATTGGCTGGCTTCCTCCTTCGCCGCCCGTGCCTCTTCTTCCGCCGCAACCGCTTGACCTTCGGCCTCTGGAGGGCTAAGGTTAGCTCAGAGATGTGTAGATCTCTGGCCATCACAGCATTTTTAGCTTCCGTCATTTGGAGGAGTGCCGCGCGCACACGGTTGGCATCGACCTCTGCCCGGTTCTCAGCGGCCTTTATTTCACTTGCCCAGGTACTTCTGGCCAACTCTAGCGCCTCTTCGGCCGCCCCCGCGTGGTGCTGAGCGTCCTCAGCCTCCTTCTGTGCCTCCCGTAGGAGGGCCTTCCCACCATGAATTACACACCTGGCGGCCCTCAGGGAGTGTGCGAGCTGCGTGCGTAAGCTCCAGGTTAGCAAAAAAGAAAAAGATATGAAGGCAAAGGGCGAAAAGACTGCTTACCCTGATGACAGCCACGTAGGAATCCTGGAAGAATGCGCTCGCCTTTTGGTGGCTAAGGTCCTCCAGGATCTCGGGCATAAAGACTGGGGCAAGGACCCGCTCAGCCCAGCGACCATCGTTTAAGGAGTCTCGGGGTGGCTCGGGCTTGACCCCACTCCGCTCGGCCGTCTCGGTAGTCCCTGGCTCGGTGCGCGGGCTACTCCTAGGCGACCTCTCGGGGGGTGGACTCACGGCACCTGATGGCCCCTCGCCCCAATCCATGGCAGCCTCCAGCGGGGTCGGTTCTCCAGGAGCAGGAAGCTCTTTGGCCACTGTGGGCCCCTCCGCGACTGGCTCCTCAACTGGGACTCTCGCGGTCGCCACCATCTCTGGTGGAGTATCGACCGTGAGATCGACTTCTGGAGCAGCCAGGAAATCTTGCGGTGCCGGTGGTGGGGAGGCCCGAGCCGTCGGGCGCTTTGGAGCTAGAGCTTGTTGACCTCCAGGTGGCCCTTCCTGGGCCCCCTTTTTAGAGGCGGCCCTCAGGAGTTTCGCTACCGGTATCTTCATAGCTGCGCAATATCAGTCTGAGTTAAAAAAAAAAGGAGAAAAGAAAAAGAGAAGCAAAATTTTTAGCTAAGGGTGGAGATGGCTTACCCCGGTGGGAGATAAGACCCGCCGACTCGAGATTATCCTCCGTCAATAGCAGGGTATATCGAGGGATCTCGGCGGCCAGCAATTGACCCAACGCCTCCCGATCCACAGGATGAATGGCGATCGCGTTCCCCCGGAGGTCGGGATCTCCCCACCGGGGCCTAACTTGGTCAATGTTTGCAAAAAAGAATCGGGATTTCCATCCCTTGATTGAAGAGGGAAGAAGGAGTTTTAGGACCCGATTGGATCGGGGCTGGAATAGCCACCAACCCTTCTGAGCCCGAAGGATGTAGAATGATCGAAAAAGAGTGATTCGGGGGATGATACCCAGACGATGGCAAAGGATGACAAAGGCGCTGACAACGCGGTAGGAGTTCGGAACCAGTTGAGATGGGGTCAAGGAGTAGTAGTTGAGAAGGTTGATGAAAAAGGGGGAAAAGGTGGACGGAGACATGCCTTTAGGCAAATCTCATAAAGGGCCACTCGACCGGGTCGGAAGGAAATGACCCTGTCATCAGGAGTTGGCAAAAAAAGCTCAACATCCCGGGGAATCTAGTAACGGGCCCGATTTTTGCCAAATCCAGACATGTCACCGTGGAGGCAATCCCCTCCGGGGACCCCTCCACCATCGACGAGGTGCCGGACTCCGACCGGTGGCCCCTCGATGGGGCTCCGCCGGTGACCCGTCGCCGGGCCAGGGGGACGCGGTCCTCTGAATCAATGGACCACTCAAGTGAAGGAGAAGGAGAAGGTGCGGGAGAGGTACAGTACCTCTCATAAGGATGATGGTTCTCCGAACCGTCCTTCGAGGTCCAAGATGGCGAGCTCATGAGCAAAGGGACAGAAGTCTGGAATGGGTAAAGAACTGACCTGGAAGAAAGAAAACCAAGCACGAGCTCTCAGGTTGCAGGGAGATCAGAGCACAGGCACAAAGGAAGACGATGACAACGGAAGCGATATGGCTAGATTCAATCCCTTGTTTGGCTTTATTGGGTTTTGAAATCGTCCGGCCTCGTCTCGCCAGCCACATGGCCCCCTACCATAAGCTGGCTCGCCTCGAGGGATGCCCAGCGCGTGGTGCAGCACGCCTTCGGCCAGGATGGGACCCTGCTGATGTCACCGTAATGAGAGGTAATGATGATGCAGCTTTTCGCGCAGACTTCGAAGGACCAGTTTTCTCTCGAGGTCGATCGTGGCAGGCACAGTGTACGGAGGGCCACCTTCTTACATTCCCCAAACCGTCCGCATAAAAGATGTGGACAGGGATCAGCCACGTGGAGAACAACCCTTGCGCCTCAACGGTGGGACCCGCTTCGCCTCAGGGGTGAGGGGGCATCTGATATGACTGATCCTGCATCGTCAGAATAAAAAGTAATAGTAGCTAACGGATATCACCATCTTCCGACCCCGAGACCCCCTCCGGTCTCGAGGTGTATCGGCATCATCCCACCCCCGGGACCCCTTCCGGTCTCAGGGTGGGATCATCATCTCTTGATCCCGAGACCCCCTTCGGTCTTGGGGTGCACCGGCACCATCCCACTCTCGGGACCCCTTCCGATCTCGGGGTGGGATCGTCATCTCTTGACCCCGAGACCCCCTCCGGTCTCAGGGTGCACCGGCATCATCCCACCCCCGGGACCCCTTCCGGTCTCGGGGTGGGATCGTCATCTCTTGACCCCGAGACCCCCTCCGGTCTCGGGGTGCACCGGCACCATCCCACCCCGGGACCCCTTTCAGTCTCAGGGTGGGATCATCATCTCTTGACCCCGAGACCCCCTCGGTCTCGGGGTGCACCGGCACCATCCCACCCCCGGGATCCCTTCCGGTCTCGAGGTGGGATCGTCATCTCTTGACCCCAAGACCCCCTCCGGTCTCGGGGTGCACCGACATCATCCCAACCCCGGGACCCCTTTCGGTCTCGGGGTAGGATCATCATCTCTTGACCCCGAGACCCCCTCCGGTCTCGGGGTGCACCGGCACCATCCCACCCCCGGGACCCTTTCCGATCTCAGGGTGGATCATCATCTCTTGACCCCGAGACCCCCTCCGGTCTTGGGGTGCACCGGCACCATCTCACCCCCGGGACCCCTTCCGGTCTCGGGGTGGGATCGTCATCTCTTGACCCCGAGACCCCCTTCGGTCTCGGGGTGCACCGGCACCATCCCACCCCCGGGACCCCTTTCGGTCTCGGGGTGGGATCGTCATCTCTTGACCCCGAGACCCCCTCCGGTCTCGGGGTGCACCGGCATCATCCCACCCCAGGACCCCTTCCGGTCTCGGGGTGGGATCATCATCTCTTGACTCCGAGACCCCCTCCGGTCTCGGGTGCACCGGCATCATCCCACCCTCGGGACCCCTTCCGGTCTTAGGGTGGGATCGTCATCTCTTGACTCTGAGACCCCCTCCGGTCTCGGGGTGCACCGGCATCATCCCACCCTCGGGACCCCTTCCGGTCTCGGGGTGGGATCATCATCTCTTGACTCCGAGACCCCTCCGGTCTCGGGGTGCACCGGCATCATCCCACCCCCGGGACCCCTTCCGGTCTCGGGTGGGATCGTCGTCTCTTGACCCTGAGACCCCCTTCGGTCTTGGGGTGCACCGGCATCATCCGACCCCCGGGACCCCTTCCGGTCTCGGGGTGGGATCGTCGTCTCTTGACCCCGAGACCCCTTCGGTCTCGGGGTGCATCGGCATCATCCCACCCCCGGGACGTCTTCCGGTCTCGGGGTGGGATCATCATCTCTTGACCCCAAGACCCCCTCCGGTCTCGGGGTGCACCGGCACCATCCCACCCCTGGGACCCCTTCCGGGGTCGGGATGGGATCATCATCTCTTGACCCCGAGAGCCCCTCCGGTCTCGGGGTGCACCGGCATCATCCTACCCCAGGGACCCCTTCCGGTCTCAGGGTGGGATCATCATCTCTTGATCCCGAGACCCCCTCCGGTCTTGGGGTGCACCGGCACCATCCCACTCTCGGGACCCCTTCCGGTCTCGGGGTGGGATCGTCATCTCTTGACCCCGAGACCCCCTCCGGTCTCAGGGTGCACCGGCATCATCCCACCCCCGGGACCCCTTCCGGTCTCGGGGTGGGATCGTCATCTCTTGACCCCGAGACCCCCTCCGGTCTCGGGGTGCACCGGCACCATCCCACCCCCGGGACCCCTTTCAGTCTCAGGGTGGGATCATCATCTCTTGACCCCGAGACCCCTCCGGTCTCGGGGTGCACCGGCACCATCCCACCCCCGGGATCCCTTCCGGTCTCGAGGTGGGATCGTCATCTCTTGACCCTAAGACCCCCTCCGGTCTCGGGGTGCACCGACATCATCCCACCCCCGGGACCCCTTTCGGTCTTGGGGTGGGATCATCATCTCTTGACCCCGAGACCCCCTCCGGTCTCAGGGTGCACCGGCACCATCCCACCCCCGGGACCCTTTCGATCTCAGGGTGGGATCATCATCTCTTGACCCCGAGACCCCCTCCGGTCTTGGGGTGCACCGGCACCATCTCACCCCCGGGACCCCTTCCGGTCTCGGGGTGGGATCGTCATCTCTTGACCCCGAGACCCCCTTCGGTCTCGGGGTGCACCGGCACCATCCCACCCCCGGGACCCCTTTCGGTCTCGGGGTGGGATCGTCATCTCTTGACCCCGAGACCCCCTCCGGTCTCGGGGTGCACCGGCATCATCCCACCCCCAGGACCCCTTCCGGTCTCGGGGTGGGATCATCATCTCTTGACTCCGAGACCCCCTCCGGTCTCGGGGTGCATCGGCATCATCCCACCCTCGGGACCCCTTCCGGTCTTAGGGTGGGATCGTCATCTCTTGACTCTGAGACCCCCTCCGGTCTCGGGGTGCACCGGCATCATCCCATCCTCGGGACCCTTCCGGTCTCGGGGTGGGATCATCATCTCTTGACTCCGAGACCCCCTCCGGTCTCGGGGTGCACCGGCATCATCCCACCCCTGGGACCCCTTCCGGTCTCGGGGTGGGATCGTCGTCTCTTGACCCTGAGACCCCCTTCGGTCTTGGGGTGCACCGGCATCATCCCACCCCCGGGACCCCTTCCGGTCTCGGGGTGGGATCGTCGTCTCTTGACCCGAGACCCCTTCGGTCTCGGGGTGCATCGGCATCATCCCACCCCCGGGACGTCTTCCGGTCTCGGGGTGGGATCATCATCTCTTGACCCCAAGACCCCCTCCGGTCTCGGGGTGCACCGGCACCATCCCACCCCCGGGACCCCTTCCGGGGTCGGGATGGGATCATCATCTCTTGACCCCGAGAGCCCCTCCGGTCTTGGGGTGCACCGGCATCATCCTACCCCAGGGATCCCTTCCGGTCTCGGGGTGGGATCATCATCTCTTGACCCCGAAACCCCCTCCGGTCTCGGGGTGCACCAGCATCATCCCACCCACAGGACCCCTTCCGGTCTCGGGATGGGACCACCATATCTCTACCCCGAGATCCTCCTCCGGTCTCAGAGTACGTGGGTGTCATCAACGATTAGCATGCAGTTCAACCATCGAAAGGAATGACAGCTCCGGGCCACATGGCGTGCCCACGTGATTCACCGTACGCCCATGATTGCACCCTGTTACGGAGGGCCATGCCTCATAACAGTGTATGGCGCACTGCATGTCCCTGTGCGTGGCCATGCTCCGTTACGGCGTACGATTTGCTACCACTTGCGACTGTGCACGGTCATATCAAACAACGGCGCGCACCGAATGCCATCGCAACTATTAGACACGTGTGATATCACGTTGATAGGTAGTACGGGATGCCTCCGGCACGCACAGCAATGGTACGACGGCGATCTTTTGAAACAGTAAGATAGGATATTCGGACAGGTATAAAAGCACGTGCCCACACTGTAAGTAAGGATCCGAACTCTGGTTTTCTAGCTTTCTTCCTCCTAGCAAAATCCTAACTGCCTCAGCTCCTTTCCGCTGAGTGGTTCTTTGTCTGAACCCAAGTGACTGACTTGAGCATCAGAGGGTCCCTACCGGAACCACCGGTCTCCGAGGACTTTTCTTGCAGGGGTCGGAGGAGAAGGACGTCCGTCTTCCCCGATGTTTGAAGAAGGTGACTTGGCGTCATCAGTCTTAATGCTGAAATGATGCTTACGTAGTGCTAATATTAGCGAAGGATGAAAAGAATGAAGGGAAAAGCTCTCACCATTTTCCAACTCTTATCCTTTAAGGCCATTTGGTTAATTGCCTTGATGATTTTTTTGGGTCATAAGATCAGTAATGATAGGATCATCGGTGATAGGACCACTGGTGATTCAACATCATCCTATTTGATATAATATATTTCAATAATCAAATATTACTAGTGATCATGGATCATTAAGTTTGGTATAAAATAGAAATAAAAGGTCATAATGAATGCACTATCAATAATACCCTTAAAAACTTACTTGCATAATATTATGTATACTATATATAATACTATTATTATGCTTTATAATATAGTATGTACAAATTATATATTATAATATAAGATTAACAATATTACTAATAATATAGGTACATACTATATTTTTTACATGTAATAAATATAAATAATGATATAACATTAATTGCTATATTATAATAATATTAATTATTATATATATTAATTATAAAAATTATAATATTTTATACATTAATATATACTATTATAATAAATAAAAATATAACTATTAATATTATTATTATATTATATTTATATTATATTATTATAATATAGGGGAGAGATTGAAAAATATAGGGACAAAGTTGTTCAAATATTTTAGTATAAAATTCCATCACCATGGTGATCTAACGTTATCGATCTCTTGGATAGGATTAGGATTATCTCTTTAGATAGTGATCCTAATCTCAAAATGATCACAGATCATTGCTAGAATATGGATACCAAATAGAGTAATCTTATCATTAGTGAACTTTCAAAGATCACCCCATATTAAACACTACCTCAATGTCTACATGAATCCTCCCCTATTTGTTATTTTTTCACCTCTCATCGCTATTATATCATCACCACATGGTGTCATGTTGGCGTCTGTTTATATCCACCATCCCAAGTAAGATAATCTATCAAGTCATGATTGACAACCATTAAAAATATATTTGATTGAGTAAATTTTATGAGTTGATATACTCAATTGATAAAAAAAAATACAATGACTCAATTGAAAGTCCGAAATAAATTCATGTACTCCTATAGTGATTATCCCCGAAAAAAAAAAACTTAACCTCCCCTTTCAACTCTTTTCTCATCCCCTTCATTTCTTTTTATGGAGTTCAAGAATCTTGGAAGTCTAATTTTCGTTTGAAGCCAAGTATGAGGCATTATTGATTTTCAATTAAAGTTGTTGGGTCAACCCATGATCTGACTCAATCCCAACTTGATCCATGGATTTATGGGTTGGGTTAAGTTTGAAAAGTTTAAAAATTAGACTTGATCTAAATTTTAGATCAAATCTAAGTATTGCATTTTTTAGCTCAATCCATGACCCAACCTGACTCATATCTCATCCAAATTTAATATGAGTCAATAGATAAAAGGTTCGACCCTACCCAAACACAATCTAACCTAACCCATAAATATTAATTATATAATTCTTATTTTTCTTCAATTATCTTTACTATTTTATTGAATGAACTCTCATTTAAATTAATTTTTATTTTTATCTTAAGAATTAGATCTTCTCTCATCCTTTTCACTTAATTATATCTAAATATTCATATTTTATTATCTATTTTCACATTTTCTTATTTATAATACCTTTAAGCATATCAATATATATTTTGAAGATTGATCAATTACTTTAGTAGAATTAAAAGTTTTTAATAATGATTTAGGTTTATGTTATTATTTTAATCTTAAAATAATAATTAAAGTTTAGATTATTATTTTAATCTTATTTAAAATTTTTAATGGCTTCATATTTAATTATCATCTACTAAATTATAGCTATAAAATAATAGCTAGAAGCTTCACTCAAATGCAGACATGATGTAACTTGATCTTGATTTGAACCAAAACATTTGGGATTAGATATGGATCATAATTGATCTCAAATTGACCCAAACAACTTGTTAGGTCTAAACTTCTTTTCATGGACTCGACTCAATCTAATTCAATCACCTAATGAGTTGAGTCCAAATCCAAAACCATAACTGAAATGTGAAATTCGGTCAAAGCAGGGACAATTATGACCCAATCCAATCAACTTGCCTTCAACCCTATTTTCGATACTAATGCTACTTGCATCCCTCTTTTCAATATTAATGCTACTTGAAAGGAATGATTTTGGATAGTGGATGACAATCTCAATGAAGTTCATAGATAGAAAATTTTAGTTTTCAGTACTTTATTCTATTACTGCTTCATTTTTATTTAATTTCTATTTTCTTTCTAAACTTTGAATTTTACAAGCTGAATTTTCAACAAGGCTAGTTAGTATATCCTTAAAATTGAGTTATTTAATATCACATCTACATTAATACCTAAACTTAATCTTAAATTCTAAAAAATAATACTTGAAATTCTCTATATTGGCTAGAGAAAGGGAGAGATAAGGTAGAGAGAGAATTAGAAGAAAGAGAAAAAGTGAGATTTTGGCCTAAAAGATGAAAAAAAACAGTAAAATGTAACATTGATTTTTAAATTATTTTGGTTAAGAAATAATTTTAAAGGGCATAAGAAAATCAATCTGATTTTATTGGTTTACACTAGATCATCAAAGTAATAAAAAATTGGATTGGTTCATCCAATTTTGATCATGTCAACTATACAACTAGTTTGATTAAAGAAACTTGATTGGTTAAGGGTCTGGTTCAGTAGTTGGACTGACCAATTTGATCAAAATCTAATCAGATTTTCTTTAAAAAGATGAAATATAAAGAACTAAAATTAGGTAAAGAATTTTTTATCATATTCTCATTTAATAAGTGTTGCCGCCGGAATCTGTCCTCCGACTCAGACGCGATCGGTCTCCTGATCGGGCTTCCTCCTGGGCGGACCTGCAAAGAAGTCCTCACGCGAGAGGCATTGGGGGTGGCCCTCTGCGGAAGACCCTCCGATGCTCAAGTCAGTGGGGATCAGCGATCAACAGAAATAAGGAGAAGGCTCTCTCTGGGAGTCCCTCCAGGGGTGGCCTATCGGGAGCTCGTGCAGAGCGCAATGGCGAAAGGAGAAGGGGGAGCAGTGAAAGAGAGAGAGAGAGTGATGCTGAGACTGAGCCAGGAGTTGTGTACGGGAGCTTGCGCATACCTAGAGAATCTAGGAGTGTCTTATTTATAAGCAATCACCTGAATCTTGAGCGCCTTCTGGAAGGTTCGAAGGTTGTTGGGATACGGAGATGATTCAAATCAACCTGTTGTGAGGCCGGTGAGATCCGTATCTTGTTCGTTGAAGGATCGACGGCTGGGAGAGCTCTCTGATGGCCCAAGATCCAATGACTGCGTAGGTCCTAGGCCGTTATTGCAGATCCTAGGCCACGCCTCGATATGATTCATCGTTTGGAATTCTATTACACTAGACTTGGGCTCTCCCGCGCCAGGTTCCGCAGGGGCGCGGAAAGGCTTGGTTCAGACGATCGAGGGACGACCTGGCCTTGATGGCCAAAATGCACAGATAGTTCGCGCTGCTGGGGCGTAAGCACGGCTCGAGCAGCAGAGGTACGAGGGTGGCTGAGATATGACAAAAGAAATAAGCCGGTCGTGAAAATAGTTTCGTTCCGCGGAGGTGCATGTCGAGCTATGAATTGCTCGGGGAAGCCGAGCCATGGATTGCTCGGGGGAGCCGAGCTATGGATCGCTCGGGGAAACCGAGCTATGGATCGCTCGGGGAAGCTGAGCTACGGATCGCTCGGGGGAGCCAAGCTACGGATCGCTCGGGGAAGCCGAGCTATGGATTGCTCGGGGGCGCCGAGCTACAGATTGCTCGGGGAGGCCGAGCTACGGGTTGCTCGATCCGCCGAATCATACTAGTTAGTTCGTTCTTTGTGGGCGCAGTGTAGCAAGTGGGGGCCAAGGCTGATCTTAGCCCCTTCGCACGGTTATCAACACAATGATAATTTTACCCCTCAACAATAAGTAACACCAATAAATTATTATATTTTTATTAGTCATAATGTGTATTCTTCTTGACCCTCAAGGGAACTTATAGTGGCTTAGCCCTTGTTTGAAAATAAATAGTGGTTGCTACATTTACACTAGTAATTATGAAATGGATTTTATTTATGCAATAAATATTCAAAAATGTCATTTATTTTAGTCACATTTCAGACATATAAGACTATCACTGTACATAATGGCAACTTTCTATATATTAACACAAAAAGTTTAAACCACCAACTTGTAACTCTTGTATAATGTTGTCATAACATTTGATGAGGGGCAAAATTGTTATTGCATTAATGGCCACACACATCGATAATTGGGTCAAGTCCAGTCTCAATGTCCTGCCAGCCAGCTGGCACAACCGCCAAGCGACGAAGCCGAATCGCCTTTAACAAAGATGGGTCGCCCCGATAATCGAACCATTCTCATACCTTGGCAATCCAAGCCGATCATACCTCGGTAACCTGAGCCATTCTCATACCTCGGCAATCCGAGCCAACCATACCTTGGCAATCTAAGCCGACCATACCTCGGCAACCCAAGCCGACCATACCTCGACAATCCAGGCCGATCATACCTCGGTAACCCGAGCCATCCTCATACCTTGATAACCCGAGCCATCCTCATACTTCGGTAACCCGAGCCGTCCCTATACCTCTACAGATCGAGCTATTCTATACCTCAGAAAACCAAATTGCCCCTTGCCTCGGCCAGGCTGAGGCACTCGAATACCTCTATGGAATTCGACATGGAAGAATTTGAATTCACTATAACTGAATAAGATTCCAAATGAGGGATCATACCCAGGAGTGGCCTAGGACCCACAGGAGTGGCCTAGAACCTACGTAATCACTGAATCTCAAGGCATCAACCAGCTCTCCCAGCCATCGATCCTCTAACTGACAAGATATAGATCCTACTGACCTCATAACAAACATGATTCGAATCATAACGACTCTCTGACCTCCTCTCGCAATATGCCCAAGGAATCAGGTGATCCCCTATAAATACCATTGCCCTCCAACCTCTCAAGTACGCATGCTTGAACACTCACTCATTTTGCTCATTGTCATACTGAGAACAGCTCCATCTGAGCTCGAAGCTCTCAAGAGAATACCTATCTAGGGGAGCTCTTCTGTGAGAGTCTTCTCCTCACATCTGCTTGCTATGAATCTCACTGACTTGGCATTAGAGGGTCCTCCGCAGAGGGCAACCCTCACAGCACTCTCTGCCTGCAGACTATCTTGCAAGTCCACCCCGAGGTGACAAGATCGGCGTCCGGATTAGGAGCCAGAAGCGCACCCGAGTCAGAGAACGGATTTCCATGGTAACAGATTAGCACTAAAGGAAGAGCCTCAAGTCTCATAAACTTGTGATCTAGGAAACAAGACTCAAAAAACCAGAAGAAGCATCCTCTAATGGCCAATCGAAAAAGAGCTACATCCGAGGCTCAAGATCAAGCTACCTCCCAAAGGCCTGATCCAATCAGCGGCGTGGCACCTCCGCCACCACCGCCAACTAAAACTCCTTGCTGCCGGCAACGGTGGTAACATTGGACCAGTTTACCACTCTGCTCCAATAGGTTCAAGCATTGACCCAGTTGGTCCAGGGGCTCCAGGCAATCCCTGGCCTTGACATCCCTGCTCCTCAGCTTCATGAAGAGGCTGCTGCCCCTGCTCTACCAGCGATCTCTTTCTTCAATCCATTGGAAGCAGCGGATTATCATCACCAACCCGCGAGAGCAAAACCAATGCCGCAACGAGCTGGAGGGAAGAGCCCGCTCAGATCTAGGCGGGTTCGTTCCCCCTTCCCGGAGTCTTCCTAGGACTCGACGCTGCTACCGCCTCCTCATCACTCGATCCCTCCTATCGCTCTGGATGAAGAGATCAGGCAGTAGATGCAGGAGATGTCAAGAATGGCGTCAGGAGTTAGATGCCGTCAGACAAGCCCCTCGTCCCAGCTGAAAGCAAAGCAGGGCGTCCCCTTCTCCGAGAGGATCCTGAGGAAAGTGATTCTCCCTTATGTCAAGCTCCCCGTCATCGAGCCATACCATGGATCCACCGATCCCGACGACCATCTAAGTAGCTTCAGATCCATCATGATGTTCCACGGAGCGTCGGATGTGATCCTATGTCGAGCCTTCCCCTCCACTCTAAGGGGATCCGTCCGAACCTGGTTCAACAGTCTGAAGCCAAGTTACATTGATTCTTTAATGAACTGAGTTGTTTATTCATCAGCCAGTTCGTTAGCAGCCATCGCCAGCGATGGAGATCCGATTCCCTCTCTGAGGTTAAGCAGAGAGAGGGGGAATCGCTAAAGAATTACTTAGGCCGCTTCAACACAGCCCTTCTGAAAGTCGACCATCTCAACCACGAGGTAGCCATGTCTGCCTTAGCCGAAGGAGTGTCGAAGGAGGGAGACTTCTATCTGGCTCTGAAGTTAATTATCCGAAGAGCCTTTCAGACATGATGTCCCTGATGGATAAGTATGCCAGGGTTGAAGAATCAAGGAGATCAGCTCGAGTCGAGCAGCTGAAGAAGAAGGAGGCAAAGGGCTTGGATAAGCAACGGGTCCACTGCCATGCTAGCCCGCCTCGCCACCATAGAGCTCCTCCGCTGCCGCCTTGAGACCGAACCCGAAGTCCAGCTCAAAGGTTAGACTGCTATACTTCCCTCACCGTGCCAAGAGCACAAATCCTGATGGAGATCGAGCGGAAAATCCCTCGCCCTCCTCCTCTTCAAGGCAATGCGACTCGGAGGGACCCGACCAAGTACTACCGCTTCCATCGGGATTATGGGCACGATACCAAGGATTGTTGGCAGCTCAAGAATGAGATCAAGCGATTGATCTGGTGGGGCAGACTGGACTAGTTTAGAGGGCCTCCTGAGCCAAACAATGAGGAGAATCACCAACTCGAGCCTCGCCAGCTTCCTCCACCAAATCCCCTGGTCATCGGCAATGTTAATGTGATAATGGCGGCTGTTTTCTCATCCTCTTGGCCAGGCGAGGAGGAAAACCAACCAAAGAAAGCTCGAGTTGATGAGCTCACTTTCTCTGATGAAGACCTTTGGGAGGTACAGTACCCCCATGATTATGCTTTGGTTCTATCTTTGAATATGAACAATTATGATATACACCGTATCTTGATTGATAGTGAAAGCTCTGTTAATGTTCTATATTTTAATGCCTTTGTGAGATTAAAATTTTGGGTAGAAAGCCTTCGACCCGTGGAGTCCACCCTAGTCGGCTTCACAGGTGACTCTATAATCCCCGAAGGAGTTGTCACTCTGTCAGTCCGAGCCAACACCTGACCCCACATGGCTACTGTGCTTATGAATTTCCTCATGACCAAGCTTCGGTCTCCTTACAATGCAATCCTCGGTAGGCCGGGGCAAATATCTCTTAAGGCCATCATTTTCATTCCCCATCTTGCCATGAAGTTTCCCACCGAATGGGGAGTAGGGGTTGTTCGAGGAAGTTAGATCATAGCTCGACATTGCTTTATCGCTGACCTCCAGTCCAGGAAGCCCGAGGTGGATGGGCTGGATGCTCGAAGATTTCGCCGAGCAATGATGAGAGCTAGCTAAAGAACTAGTGGAAGTACCGCTCGACGAAACCGACCCGACCGAACCATAAAGGTCGGGTCGTAGCCAAAAGGAAAGCTTCGGCAAGAATTGATTGAATTCCTTCGGAGGAATGTTGACGTCTTCGCTTGGTCTGCATCGGATATACCCGAATCAGTCCAAACGTCCTAGTCCACCGCCTCAGCATGAACGAGACATTTTGGCCAATTAAGCAGAAGAAAAGGAGCTTCGTCCCCGAGCACCAAAAAGCCATCGAAGAAGAAGTGGACAAACTCATCAAAGCCAAATTCATCCGAAAGGTTAATTACCCCAACTGGCTGGCGAATGTGGTCATGGTGAAAAAGTCGAATGGCAAATGGAGGATCTGCATCAGCTTCACTGACCTTAACAAGGCCTGCCCAAAAGATAGTTTCCCTCTTCCGCGGATCGATCAGCTCGTGGATTCAACTTCGGGCCATCAAATGCTGACTTTTTTGGATGCCTATTCAAGCTACAACCAGATCCGAATGGCGCCCGAAGATGAGGAGAAAACCACCTTCATTACCGATCAAGGTATCTATTGCTACCGGTTATGCCCTTTGGTTTGAAAAATGCAGGTGCTACCTACCAAAGGCTGGTCAACAAAGTCTTCAGGAAGCAAATCAGTCGGAACATGGAGATGTATGTTGATGATATGCTGGTAAAGAGTAAGGAGGCATCCCAACACGTCGAGGACCTTGCGAAGAGCTTTGCTACACTTCAAAAGTATCAGATGAAGCTCAACCCCACCAAATGCGCCTTCGGGGTCAACTCCAAGAAATTCCTAGGCTTCATGGTCTCTCAACGAGGCATCGAGGAAAATCCCTAGAAGATCCAAGCCCTGCAGCAAATGGCCCCGTCGGAGTCAGTCAAGGATGTGCAACGCCTCACTGAAGAATAGCAGCCCTCAGTCGCTTCATTGCTCGGTCGGCCGAGAAATGCCTTCCCTTCTTCAAAGCACTTCGGTCGGCCAAAAATTTTCAATGGACCCTAGATTGCCAGAAGTCCTTTGAAGATCTCAAGAAATACCTTGGCTCACCACCTCTTCTCAGCAAACCGAAGCCAGGGAAGTGCTAAATCTGTACTTGGCAATCTCCAAAATGCCGTTGGCTCGGTGCTAATTAGAGAGGAGAACAAAGTCCAAAGACCTGTTTATTATGTCAACAAACTACTCAAGGATGCTGAAACGAGGTATACTCGAGTTGAAAAGATGGTCTTGGCTCTAGTGACGTCAGTCCAAAAGCTGCGGCCATATTTTCAAGCGTATACTATCACTGTCCTGACTGACCAACCCATCAAAGCGATTATTCATCGCCCAGAAGCATCATGGAGAATGACCAAATGGGCTGTCAAGCTGAGCGAGCATGACATTCATTATTAGCCTTGTCCAGCCATTGAAGCCCAGGTTCTGGCGGATTTCCTTCTCGAGTGCACCATACCCGAAGATGGCTCTGCTTCGGATACCCCGGACAACCAAAGCCCAGCGGCCCATGGTTGCTTCACGCCAATGGATCCTCCAGCACGGGCAGTTCTGGTGCCGGCCTAGTCCTCACCAGCCCAGAGGGTGCAACTTTCGAATATGGTGTCCGCTTCTCCTTTCCAGCTTCAAACAATGAAGCAAAGTATGAAGCCCTGCTCATTGGACTCCGAATCACCCACGAGCTTAAGGTCAAAAAACTAATTGCCTACAACGACTCCCAGTTGGTGGCTGGCCAGGTGCAGAGAGAATTTACGGCTTGAGAGCCGAGTATGATTCGTATCTTCGAAAGGTGCGCGATTTATCCTCCTGTTTTGATGGATTTAAAATTATCCAGATCCCAAGGACTAAAAATGTGCGCGCCGACCTTCTATCCCGCCTGGCGACTACGAATCAATGGATTTCGAGCAAAAATTCCACTTGGAGGTCTTGGAGAAGCCCAGCATCGCCGATGCTGTCCAGATGATGCAGGTCGATACTGAACCATCCTAGATGGACCCTCTGCACAAGTACCTTAAAGAAGGGCTGCTGCCCACTAATAGAAAAGAAGCAATGAAGCTGAAAATGCAATCATCTCATTATATTCTGATTGATGACCGGCTATACAAGCGGTCCTTCTCAATGCCGCTGCCCAAATGCCTTCGACCAACAGAGGCCGATTATGCTCTTTGGGAGGTCCATGAAAGCATCTTTGGCAATCATCTCGGTGGTCGGGCCCTATGCCACAAAGTGTTGTGTCAAGAATATTATTGGCCGACGATGTAGAAAGATGCCAACAACCTTGTTCGAGCCTGTGATTCGTGTTAGAGATACTCAAATATCTGGAGGCTCCCTTCTGTGCACCTGACTTCCATATCATCTCCCTAGCCCTTCGCCAAATGGGAAATGGATATTCTTGGCCCTTTCCCCCTCGCAATGGGGCAAAGGAAGTTCTTATTTGTTGCAATTGATTATTTCACTAAGTGGAAGCAGTCGCCCAGATAACTGAAGCTCGTGCTAAAGACTTCGTGTGGAGATCCATCATCTGCCGCTTTGGCCTTCCCCACACTATCATCACCGACAACGGGAAATAGTTTGACAACCCTAAGTTCGAGAGTTCTGCAAGGATCACGGTATTCTCCATCGCCTGACATCGGTCGGACATCTTCAAGCTATTGGAGAGGCCGAGGTAACCAACTGAACCCTCATACAGGGAATTAAAGCTCGGCTCAACCGAGCACGAGGCAGATGGGCCGAGGAACTCCACCATGTGTTGTGGGCATACCGGACGACCGAGAGGGTATCCACGGGGCAAACCCCATTTAAGATGGCCTTTGGCACAGAGGCTGTCATCCCAGTGGAGGTTGGACTCCCCTCCCCTCGCGTGGAAGGTTATTCGGAGGAATCCAATGATGAACAGCTCCGAACCAATCTCGATTTAGTAGAAGAAGTCAGGGAGAAAGCCATAATCCATATGGCCACCTACCAGTAAAGAGTAGCCCGCTATCACTCCACTAGAGTTCAAGAAAAATTTTTCCTCCCCGACAATCTGGTGCTTCAAAAGACATCCATCTAGAAGCCACTGGAGCAAAGAAAATTGTCCCCGAATTGGGAAGGTCCCTACCAAGTAACGGAAGTAATCAAACCCAACACCTACAAATTTCAAGATTTGGATGAAAAATCTATTCCTCGGGCATGAAACTCGGATAATCTTCGTACATATCATAGTAAAAGTATACTCTTACTAAACTCACTCTGTTCATTGAATTAAATTTAATTCTCAAAGACTCGCAAAATTTTTATAACTCTCTTTGGAAGCTGCAATGAGAAGCAGGCCTGCTATACATTAAATCCTCGACCGGGCCGAGCGATCTTCGTACCTTGGCCGCACCAAGTAAAATATAATCTTGAAGCCTCGGCCAAGCCGAATGATGTCTCCGTACCTTGGCCATGCCAAGTAAAATATAATCTTTTTAAATCCTTGGCCGGGCCAAGTAATCTCTGTACCTTGGCCATGCCAAGTAAAATATAATCTTTTTAAATCCTCGGCCAGGCCGAGCGATCTCCATACCTTGGCCGTGCCAAGTAAAATATAATCTTTTTAAATCCTCGACTGGCCGAGCGATCTCCGTACCTTGGCCACGCCATGTAAAATATAATCTTGAAGCCTCGGCCAAGCCGAATGATGTCTCCATACCTTGGCCGCACCAAGTAAAATATAATCTTTTTAAATCCTCGATCGGGCCGAGCAATCTCTGTACCTTGGCCGCGCCAAGTAAAATATAATCTTGGAGCCTTGGCCAAGCGGAATGATGTCTCCGTACCTTTGCCGTGCTAAGTAAAATATAATCTTTTTAAATCCTTGACCGGGTCGAGCGATCTCCGTACCTTGGCCGCGCCAAGTAAAATATAATCTTTTTAAATCCTCGGCTGGGTCGAGCGATCTTCGTACCTTATCCACACTAAGTAAAATATAATTTTTTTAAATCCTCGGCCAAGCCGAGCGATCTCCGTATCTTGGCTGCGCCAAGTAAAATATAATCTTGAAGCCTCGGCCAAGCCGAATGATGTCTCTGTACCTTGGCTGCGCCAAGTAAAATATAATCTTGAAGCCCCGGCCAAGCCGAATGATGTCTCCATGCCTTGGCCGCACCAAGTAAAATATAATCTTGAAGCCTTGGCCAAACCGAGTGATATATTTCTGAATAATCTCTGAAGCCTGGCCAAACTGAGTGATATATCTCTGAATAATCTTCGAAGCCTCAGCCAAACCGAGTGATATATTTCTAAATAATCTCTGAAGCCTTGGCCAAACTGAGTGATATATTCATGAATATTGTCTAAAGCTTCGGCCTAGTCGAGCGATTTCTCAGACACTTCAGTGCGACTAATGCGTCTCATCATGCTTCGGCGGAGGTAAGTAACCTTCCTCTGCTTATCGGCAAGATTATACAAGTTATTTCATCCCCTCGAGTAGGATCATGTATGCATCATAAGTTCACGGGGCTGCCCAGGCCTTCCACTAACCTAAACAGAGGAGAATGCTCCCTCCGCATAGGACTGAATACCGTGCCTAACAAAAACAAAGTAGCAAAAGCACCTCTGGACTTATGCTGCGATAGCGCAATATGAGTAAGACAACTCTCAGCACAACCATACAGGAAAAAGAAACAAGTAGTCGAAGAAGAAAGGATAAGAACTTTCTTTATTAATGAAGGGTTACCTTCTGAGAGGCATTACAAGTGCATCATAGCACAGAAATAAAGACAAATAAAATAAAAGCTCGGCTGAGCAGCTTCGGTCGATAACGATGTTTCTGCATCCGATCCTAGAAATCAAAAAAACCAATCGGCTCAATTGGGCCACTGGTTAATGCCAAAGAGCAAAGTAGGCCATCCACAGATCCCCAAGATGGACGTGTTGAGGGATCTTAACCAGGTCAAAGACCTGTGGATGCTGATGCCGAGGATGCCTCCCCCCTAAGCGGGATGCTGGGCTACTAGCCACTCCCTAGCAACTCGAACATGGAACCAGCAGACCAACACCACTCTCCTCCCTCCTCACATGGAAAAAGATTCCTTAGGTAGATGAACTGAGAGATCCAAACTGAGGAGGGAGGTGTGTTCCTTGTCTGCCATGGGGAATATGTATGCTTTGCATTTCCTGCGATCCCCATGGCAAGTGACAAAGGACACACAGGAAGTGCATACGTGTGCTCCCCATATGACCTCTGTGGGCATCCCGTGCGCTCTCCATATGACCTCCGAGATTTCTCCCTTGAGGACTACTTGCTTTTCAGTAGCCTCTCCATCACCCCAGCTATCTGGGATGAACCAGCTTTCAAAAGGGAAGCTGATCTCTCCGCTCTCAACCTCAATAAAACGGGCGCCATGAAAGCCCCTACAGCTCACAGAAGGTGAAAGTCTTGGGAGATAGCCGAATGCGGTCTGCTCTCCCATTTTATAGGCAAGCAAACCAGGAGCAGCCATTAAAGAAGGGAGCCCCAAAATTCGAAACGCCCTGGCAGCGCTGCCACGTGGTAGATCAAAAGAAAAGGGAACTTTCCAAAGCGCGCCGGATGTACCTCCCAGGCCATGATGGAAGAAAAAGATTTTCTTCTGATCTTGAATCAAGAGCCTTAAATGCAGGAAACCAACCATAGATCCTTGAGAAATGGGCAGGCCTGGGAAATCTCCTTTCAAAAATGACATTGTCCAATGGCGATCGAGTGCTTATCGTGCACGTTAAAGATACCCGTGTTGGAAAAGGCCAATGAGATAAATGCTTTAAGCAGAAACGAAACATCCTTTGACAAATTGCAAAGCCATTTCACATGCCTCAGAAAAAAATGTACCAACTTTTTTTCTTCGGACAAACCGAACTATCTAGCCTCAGCCCCAACCGAGGTGCTTCCATAGGTTTTAGCAATTTCAAACCGAACAATCTAACCTCAGCCCCAGCCGAGGTATTTGCACCATTTTCATTCATTTCACGCCGAACCATTTTGTGCCTCGACAAACCAAGTTAGCTTGCGCGCACCTAACCTCGGCCCCAACAAGGCAAAGTCGGAGCTACGTTCCACGGCAAAATCGAACAATTTTATGCATCAGTAGAACTAGTTAATCTAGCTTTTGATTGAACATAATCTTCAATTCGGAACCCCTAAGAGCAATCTGACCTTAAAGCGTGATTCGTTTACAATTTGGAAGAACCTCTGGCGAAAAAGATCATTTGAAAGACGATGGCCAAAGCAATGAGACAAACAAAAGGAGACAAAAGATTCATTCATTGAAATTTCAATCAAATTACCAGTTGAAAAAGAAAAAATACAAAAACCCTTAGGGGTTAGGATTCGGATCGGCGACATTCGGGGGAGGTTGACTGGGTCTGCCCTCTTCAAATACAGTCGATGAAGGGACTTCACATTCCTCGACACTGGGCTGGGGACACCCCTCTGGAGCCAAGGCTTCATTGGTGCCTAGAATAGTTTCAAGGTCGACATTCGAAATGTCCTCATACTCGGCTTCTTCGGCCCCCGGGGTACAAGTATCAAATAGCCTGGCCTCCAGAAAAGATAAATCTAACTCGGGATACACTCGAGAGATCTTCGCCCAAGTTTCCTCCTTGTCGAACTGAAATGCATTGGTGCAAGCCTCTTTATGCTTCTAAGAGAATTGAACATAACTTTTGTACTCCTCCACAGCCGAGGTAATCCGGTCATTAGCTTCAGCTAGCTGGCCCCCAAGTTTGAGTTTCATTTGGCGACTCGAGGCCAACTCCACCCTAGGGCCTTAAACTACTCCTGCGCCTCGAGCTCGATTTTGCCTATCTGCAAACATTAGGTCGTTTGAGGCCATAAACAAAAGAAAAGTGCCAGAAACAAGTAAATGAGAAGACACTATACCTCTTCCTCCAGCCGAGCCATTTTATCGCTCAGCTCATGGACATTTTTCAGGGCCTTCAATTTGGCCGCTTTATTCTGTTAGAGACCCTCCTTAAGGTCATCAATCTGGGACTGTCTGTCCCTGATTTCCTGCCGAGATTGATCGAGATCAGCGGTGAGCTTGGTAATCTGACCATGCTGCCATTTCAATTGATCTTGCCTATCGGTGAGTCTTTTATTCAGGCCAGCGAGCTGATCCTGCTATCACCGGTACCTACATTCCTCCTCGTCGAGCTTCTTGGCCCAACTTTCTTTTTCCTCGGCATGACTGCTCTTCAGCTGACCCCACCTCTTGTCAAAGTGCCGCTGCAAGGCATTGATTTCGTCGGCATGCTTAGCCTTGATTTGGGATTACTCCAAGCAAGCCTTATCCGATTGTTCACGAAAACCCTGGAGCTCTTTGACTTGATACTCGAACCAAGAGGCCCTCTCGACGGTAATTCGGTAAGACTCGTCCATCTTCTCAAGGTCCACCTGAACGTATGCCAAGGCCCTAGAGAGTCGGCTGGTCGAATCAACCCTAGTCCAAAGGTTGGCGCCTCCCTTTTAGCCTGAGCGCAGGCCCCCATGGCCAAATTTAAGAGCCAATTAGCGCCCTCGTAATCAAGGCATTCTGCAGAAAAAACACAAATAAGAAACTATGGTCGAACCAACCAACTAAGAATTACAACCTCGGTACAATGACTTACTCGGGAGTTATAGTTTGTGGCAATCTTCATAAGAATAGTGTTACTAATTTTGGGTAGAAGGTAAACATCCTTCGGCGCTCCAAACCAACCAAAAGCTGCATCAATAATATCCTCGACTGCAAGCTCATCCGTCAAGGAACTCCCCCCCCCCCCCCCCGCGCACAGTACAGACCGCATCAAGGCGGTGAGCATGTCATCCACCTCTGGGCTGTGGACAAGAGAACTCATAGCTGAAGAACCGGCCTGAGGAACTTCGGCCAGAGGAATCGCCATCCACTTGGCTTTCTCCATCAGAACTTTAGCCTGTAAGGCCTGGATGCTTCGGCCCCGGTTGAAGGAGCCTTAGTCCGAGCGTCCCCTTCATTTAGTGATTCTTATTCCTCTTCCTCTCCAAATGTTGCTTCATCTCCGGTAGACTCCACCCATACTTTGGTCTCTCTCGTGATACCCCCTGGTACCGTAAGAGAGAGACCCTCGGCAAGAGGCACGTCGACCTCCACCAACCTTTCAATAGACTGCTCCACTTGAGCTTTGGCAGCCACAATTGCCTCTTTTGACCCCTTCACCTGAGCAGGGGCCTCTTCCATGCACAACACCAGAGGGCTCCCCACTGCTAGTGACTGAAGTTGATTAGCCTCTTGTAGGAGGATTGCCGGACAGACCCGTGACATCTCCTCGGCATCGTCCGACACGACCACAATTTGAAGGAGAAAAACCTCGATGGCTCCCTTCGAGTTTCCACAAGCAGCTATCTCCACCTCCACTACCATGTCCCCCTCTGGCAGAGGGGGCGCACCGACCATGGCTGACGCTTCCGCCTCCCCTCTCTCAGGGGTAGAAGAGTGACGGCCGACGCTGTCTTTCCTTGGCTCCTTTGAGCGAGACTCGAAAGGATGGATCCTCTCTCAGACCTATGCTTGTCCCCAGAGTTTGAGCTCCTGTGGCGCTTGCCAAGCTCCTTCCTCATTTGGCCCACAAATGCAGATCTCTCAGCTGAAAACACAATAGATGTTCAGTTAAATAGTAACAAAATTACCTAAACACACTAACCATCAGAGCAAGACTCACCTTGGGGGTCAATAGAGCTAAGCCCGATGGTAAAAAGGGCATCCTCTGATAACAGAGCACTGGCCGATACCACCTGACCACTGTGAAGGGTTACCAGATCTCTCTTCTCCTGCTCGCTCAACTCTGGGCGTGCCTCCAGATCCTTCACATAACTCGCCCATCCCCTCAAAAAATCTGAATCGATGTTCCCTTCGGCAATGAAAAATTGGGACTTCCACTCCTTTATCGAAGATGGGTTATCAAAAATCATTTGAACAACTTTTGGGGGCCAATATAGGGCCACTCAAAGCTTCTCTTGGAGATCAGGTTGTAGCAAACTCGGAACATCGGAAGGGTCGCAGTCACCCCAACGCGACTGCACATCGAGATGAAACTGATAAGATTGTGCCAGCTATTTGGAGCCACCATTGTTGGGCATATATTATAAAAGCTCATCACCTCCTGTACCAGCAGATGAAGAGGGAACCGAAGACCTTCCCTCAAGCTCTCCTCATAGAAAAAAACTCCACGGCTTAACTCAGTCGGAACCCTGTGCTCAACCCTCGGCACCCATAGGGCTACATCCTGAGGAATCCTGTAATGGCGATGGATTCTATCCAAGTCATCAAGGGTTACCTCGGAGGAAACATCACCTGGACCCTTCATATTGGCTGAATAAGGGGCGGAGTACAAACAAGCAAGCAAGGGCTCAGGAAGAATAGAAAATATCTATGGCAGAGACGAAGAGGTGTTACAGAAGGAGCGCCGCCCTAGCCCTCTTTAAATAAATGCTTCGAAAGGAAAGCCCAATATGCCAAAACTTTCGATATGGGTGCCAGAAATAAAGGAGTCCCGCCACGTGGAACTCTCACTATCGCGGTCTGCTGGAAATGAGGCGTTTCCTCCTCGAGCTATGGCAAAAATGATGACGAAATGGCGGCCCATCATTTACGAGATTATCATTGCCCGCCTTTTCGAATCCACAAATAAGACTATTTCGGAACTCTACTCTCTACATCCAAATTTATACTTCGGACTAGGGAGTGGGGGGCATGTGATGAGGGGTAAAATTATCATTGCATTAATGGCCACACATCGATAATTGGGTCAAGTCTAGTCTTAATGTCCTGCCAGCCAGCTGGCACAATCGCCAAGCGACGAAGTCGAATTGCCTTTAACAAAGATGGGTCACCTCGGCAACTCGAACCATTCTCATACCTCAGCAATCCAAGCCGATCATACCTCGGTAACTCGATCCATTCTCATACCTTGGCAATTCGAGCCGACCATACCTAGGCAATCCAAGCCGACCATACCTCGGCAACCCAAGCCAACCATACCTCAGCAATTTAAGCCGATCATTCCTCGGTAACCCGAGCCATCCTCATACCTCGGTAACCGAGCCATCCTCATAGCTCAGTAACCCGAGCCGTCCCCATACCTCTACAGATCGAGCTATTATATACCTTAGAAAACCAAATTGCCCTCGCCTCGGTCGAGCCGAGGCACTGGAATACCTCTGCGGAATCCGACGTGGGAGAATTCAAATTCACTATAACTGAATAAGATTCCAAACGAGGATCATACCCAGGAGTGGCCTAGGACCCACAGGAGTGGCCTAGAACCTACATAATCGCTGAATCTCAAGGCATCAACCAGCTCTCCTAGCCGTCGATCCTTTAACTAACAAGATACAGATCCTACTGACCTCATAACAAACATGATTCTAATCTGTTTTGAATCATAACGACTCTCAGACCTCCTCTCACAACACGCCCAAGGAATCAGATGATCCCTATAAATACCACTGCCCTCCAACCTCTCAGGTACGCACACTTGAACACTCACTCATTTTGCTCATTTTCATATGGAGAACAGCTCCATCTGAGCTCGGAGCTCTCGAGAGAACATCCATCTAGGGGAGCTCTTCTGTGAGAGTCTTCTCCTCACATTTGCTTACTGTGAATCTCCACTGACTTGGGCGTCGAGGGTCCTCCGCAGAGGGCAACCCCTACAGCACCCTTTGCATACGAATAGTTTGCAGGTTCCACCCAAGGCGATGAGATCGAAATCCGGATTAGAAGCCAGAAACGCACCCGAGTCAGAGAACGGATTTCCGCGGCAACATCTATTGAGCTCACGGATGTAGGGCTTGTTCTAAGAATCCATGTTATATCATCAACATAGAAGGACACCATTAATGCAACTTAAGAAGATTTCCTCATTTCTCATCAAATCCAAAACAATCCATGAACAGTAAAAAAATGCAAATTATAAAGTAAAACAAAACTACCAAAATTACACATTAGTTGGATAGCATAGTTGAAGAGATACTATTAATTCCATTCCTAATATTCTTAACGATTCAAGATTTAGATCTTACCAACTCAAAAACAGCGATGAACAATTATAGATGCTAAAATTATGAAGAAAAAAGTTAAAATAATAGATAATTTATGATTATGATTATGGTTCATTGTATTGCATAGTACTAGCAGCAAACCAATATTCGATATGGAGGGTACACTAGTCATTAGTACTTCAAATTGACCCAAATCAACTCTATAATGGCATGGTACTAATATGGGTACCAAATATATGAGGAAATTACACTCATAGTTGACCTACTTGGTACACTAAGATTATCTTGACTGCAAGGTAAAAAATCTCAAATTAGTTAACATGGGTACACCAACACCAGTTTTCCCATACAAGGTGAAGATAAAGGAGCTCATCCATCAATTAGTTTTGAACATGGTGTAAATTTACCAAGGAAAAAGGTATCATGTACATAGCAAAATAGATAAAAAAGCCATATTAGAAGAATAATCCAAATATAAGGTAACTCCCACAAGCTTAGTAACTGTGAATCATCATTTTGGAAATCCTGCACAATTTTCTAAAAAACACTATTTTTTAGCAATATCAAAGCTATTGGATTGTTGAACATCACATTCATGATTCTTGCTTTTGTAATGTAAGACATTGAGTGTATTGTTATTTGATGAGCAATAATAGGAAAAGTCAAATTACAAATAGATAGAGCTTTACCTTAGCAAAAATAGAATCTTTGTCCCCCAAGTAATAATAGAATGAATAATTTGAAGAAAAAAATTTGGAGACAAAACTTGACATACGGTAGTGACATGAATCTGAGCAATAAGCTAAAACTTCAGCTTCAAAACTTGCTATTTTTCTTTGCAAAATTAATTGGACAAAATCCCACAAGAGTATAGGAGATGAGATGGAGGGAAGGAAAGAAAACTAACATACCAAATGATCTATAAGAGTATCAATATGGGGCTCCTAATGATCTTGATGAGAATGCATATAAACTTCTCTGAAAAGAAAATAAAAGAAAGAGAATGTAGGTTAACATAGGTATGTTTTTTAGGCAAAAAATGGTTCCACTTGAGTGGTTGGAGCCTGATCATTGGATCAAATTAAAAACAACGTTGATAGAATTAATGTTTTGTAAGAGAGTTATGCAATATGACATCTTAAGTCTTTTGAAGTTTTAATTCCCAGTTAGGAAGTTGATGAACACTACTCAACAAGGTAGCAGACAATGTGGAATCAATGGTAGAAATTGAGCAAAGTAAGTTGGGAAGCATCCTAAAGGCATAACGAGAAAGAAACCATAGTTAACAGAGTCTATTAACACCATTAAATATTTGACAACATAATGCAAATTGCAATTTTAGTCTAACATATTTATCAACTAGTCACAACAAGTTAGGAACAATGAAAAACCTTTTTTTTTCTTTCTCTTGTTTAAAACATTTCCTTCTTTTTTGGTGTTCTAACTATTATCACTTTCTCGTAAATAGATTAGTGCTCGTTTAATATTTTTTTGGAAAACATTTTCTAGGGTTTTCGATTGGCAAAGCAACAAGCATGAGAAAATAAATACTACTTCCCTCATAGCATCTATTTTTTGGTCGGAGTGAGAAAAAGGTATGTGGGCTTCACATACAATTTTTCCTCTTCTTTCAACCGAGTGTGAGAAAGTAAGGGTGAAAAACTTTCTTGTCTCTATTTTCCTTCCAACCAAATGACCCCCTAGTTCCTTTAAGTCATTTTCCTTTCGAGAAAGAAAAAAATTCAATTTTTCATCTATAAAATAATTGTTATTTCTTGAGATGATGGGAATTCATATGCTTATTGTAAATTAAATTTCACAAATCTAAAATAACCTTCAAAAAAAACTTAGAAAAACTATAGTAATCAATTTTGTTGTGCAATAGTTAACATCTATGAAATTCAATATACTAACCTAGATCAGTTCATCAAATCAATATACCGATCAATCCCTTACTCATTATTTAAATAGAAAAGATTTCATAAAACTATAAACAAAAGTTTTATAATAAAGATTGAAATCTCACCAACTATTCAAAAACCATTAACTAATTCTAAAATTCATTTTTTCCATGAATTCTTTGAAGCCAACATCAATTAGAAAAAAAGAATAAAAGTGTATTTTTCATTCCATAAAGCAAGGAAAGAAAAAATAATGCAAAAACCTAAATTTTGAAGGATAGGGTTATGATTTGGTGGCAAAGAAGGGAAAAAAAGAAGGGTGAAAAGATTTTTCAGCAAGTATGTGAGGAGTGATGTTTGCGGATTCTAATAATAATGGTTAAAATCTATAGTTAAATTTTTAACAAGGGTTAGTTTTTTTACTAGCCCTCGATAAATATTTTTTAATAATATTTTATTTCCTATGTTAGCCCTATAAACCATAAAAGAAGGTAGTTAATATTAACTTGTGCCAGAAGAAAAATTACTTAATGCCTATAATTTCATTGTTAGCAATAGGGCTACAAATAGATCTCATGTCCTGACCTAGTCCTAACTTAATTTGTATTAAAAAACCCCTAGATTGAGTTGGGTTAGAAAATTAGATCTAATCTAAGTTCGTAGTTGTTTATGGACCTTATAGTTTTTAGCCTTATCCAAAATCAATTGAACCTAACTCACAAATATCAATTATATAAATCTTATTTGCTTTCACTCCAATACCTTTATTAATTTATTAAATAAACTCTCATTTAAACTAATTTTACTTTTTCATCTTATTAACTAGATAACTCCACCAAGGCTAGCCCCAAGCCCGGTAAAGGAGGGTTGCATTAGGTAGTTGACAGTTAGCGTAAAACTCCATCAGATCTCTTAAAATATGAATCTACTAGTGAGCAGAGTGGAGGAAGAAGATTCTTTTAGCCAACCCATGTAGTTGGGAAAGGTCTTAGATGAGTTGAGTATCTTATTAACTAGATATTTTTTCCCTTAATTATATCAAAATATTTATATTTTATTATTCTTTGATAGATTATTATTTATAATGTCTTTAAGTATATCAATAAATATTTTGAATAACATAATTTATAAACTTAACATAATAATTTTCTTCGATAGAATTTAAATTTTTAAACAAAAATTAAATTAACTCTTTTTGATCTTATTTAATTTTTTAATAAATCTTTATTTAATTATTAATAATTATATTTTAATTATAAAATAATAGTTAGATGCTTGATTCAAATGCAAATGCAATATGATCATTTATACCCTAAACATTAACATTTTGGGTTGGACTTGGATCATACTTGACCCGAATAATCAAATCTCATTGAATATATAATTTTCGATCCAATCTAATCCAATAAATTAATGGTTTAGTATAGATCCAAAATTATAACCCAAAAACATGATGAGGATGTTGGATTAGGTATAAATTAATGGGTGGTATTGAAGAGTGCTTGAAGACTGGGCGAAGGTTGAGTGGAGAGGGGGAGATATTTTTTGTCAATCATAACCAAAAACAATGATAAAAAAAAGGAAAGAGATGCAAGGTTGAAAGTTTAAAAAGAAAAATTAATAATATAAAAATTTGATGAGGATGAAGGCCCAATAAGGATGGTGCTTAAGATTATGCGAAGGGCAAAAATCATCTTTTAGCTCCATTCTTCATAGAACACAATCAAAGGCTAAGATGAAAGAAAACAATGCAAGGCTAAGAAAAGAAAAGAGCAAAAATTGATGAGGAAGATGAAGAGAAAAAAAATTGTTACACTTACTAATACCAGCCGATCTTTTGGTTGAAAATTAGATGGAAATTGCAACAGTATCACTTGGGATAAGATTTGTTGTGAATAAAAAAAGCAAGTGAAAATCATGAAAGAGGATACAGATATTTAAAAATAAAAAAGATATTTTATGTGATAGATGGGAAATAAGCTTATTTATCTATAATAGGTAAATCTCCTCCATCCTCTTCCTCACTTCATAGGTAAATAATATCTATAGAAGCTTGATATACTTTTCTACTTCTTTTAACTGAAAAAAAAGGATAGCTAGGCTGATCAATGAAAAAGTTGATCAATTTTCTTGTTAAATTTATCCATCAAAAAATAGAACCAAAATTTATATGATAGGTTTTGCATAAATAAAAAAATAAAGAAACAATACAAGAAACAAATCTATATGATTGAGTGCTATGTACTTCCAACATTGACCATCAACAAGCACATTATTTTTATTTATTGTTATTCATTAACATCAAGAAAGTACTCTAGTATAATCTAGGTATGTATTATTTGTAAAAAGTTTTGCCATGTTAAAATGACTTGCTTTATTTTGTTCTTTACAAATTTGATTGTTTGTTACATCCTATCTTAATTGCATAAAAAAATTGTAGCATGGCAGCATAATGGATACTTCAATATGTATAAAATAAAGCATTTTAAGTGTAGGTTGATCTTTTAAGCCTTCAAAATTAACCTACTCCATGGATTTTTTTCTTTTCTTTTTCGTCCCAGTGAACCTAGTCCAACTAGAATTCATCTCCCCTTAAAATTCAAATCCAGATAGATCCACCTTGCTATATTTACATGTAATCTAAATTAACTATATATTTATATAATAATATATTTAACCTTGTAATATTTGGTTGAAGACAGCTCCATCGAAATCCATGAGGCAGCATTGCAGTGCCCACCAAATTCCTTCTTGCTATACATACACCTATAGACCATTATATATACACCCATAAAACATTTGGAAGGGGATAACAGCTTCATGGCTAGGGTTTTTCAAAGACTCACTCCAAATTAGATCTGAAAAGAGTATATTATTTTAGAAAAAGCAAGAAGGAGGAGGATTTGAATCACTCGCGATGTGGACATCAGGTGACAATCTTCTTCAGTTTCTCTTTTTCATATATTAGATCAAATCGTTTTCCACATTTGTGCGATTTTAACGGAATCTAAATGGCCTTTCGTTTAAGTTTGCAATATTTCCCCTTCTTTTTTGAAAGGATATAAAATATAAATTTAGGTGTCGGATGGTCAGTGATTTGATTTTGATTTCTAAGATTATGACTTTCGATTTCTGTCATCATTTGCATGTTTAGAGTTCTATATATAATTCAATATCTTTGTTAATATTCTTTCTCTAACTGGTTCTACTTCTTTTTTAATTGATTGTATACTTTCATCTTTAATTTTCACTCTTTTGAGAACCTCGAAGTAAAAAAAGCAGAGCAGCAGCCTAGGAGATAAAAAAGAGATTTAGTACCATTTTATGTGTGCACTAAGCTTTTCTTTTTAAGGGCCATTTATTTGTTTTATGTTGGTCTTGTGATGCTTTATTATAATTTAAATTGAACAGCGTCATATCACTTTGACCAGAGAAGGTATATAGTATTTTCCTAGTGGAGCTGCTTTCTGAAGGTTAGCATGTTGAACGAAGGATACTGAAGCTAAAATAAACATTTTATTTTTTAGAGACAAACAAAAAATTCAAAATAGTTAATGCCTTAGTCCTGGTGTGATGTGTTTGTCCATGCCGCTACTCCTTCAAAAACAAATTAAGCAGTTAAAGATCCTAAATCTTTTCATCCTATGAAATTTAATATGGCAAGTATTGTACTATTTATGCTTCTTTATCTTTGGAAATACGATGTAAAAAGTCTTGATCTTATATTGGAGTAAAAATTTTGTGTTTCTGACAATATATTTAGTAGTTATCCCATATTTGTGCATGTGATCAATTTATGGGATTAAATATTGAGAATTTCAGTTATTTCTGTCTTTCTGACTAAAATTTTACCCATCTAATTTTCAAGATTCAAACCGAATATGCCCAAGAAAAGGCCACATGCTCATACCCATCTGGAGGATGCTAGTGAAAATTTAAGTGCCAAAATATGAAAAGACAAGCCACCTGATTTTTATGTGGGCACTATTTGCAATGACTACATATTTGAGTTTCAGGGTCCGATCCTAAAATAATGAAAGGTAAGATTGGGTGGTCAACCCATGGTTTAAACTTTTTGTCATTCCTATAAAGTGTATAAAATGATTTCTTTACTACATCTGCACTTTTAAAATTTGTGATTTTATTTGTGTGGCAAACATCTACATAACTGCTTTTGATACAATATGGGCTCAACTTGGGTTATGCTATCAATCTTTTCAAACTACTTTTATGATTCAACCTTGTTTGATCCTACAAATTTTATTAATGGATAACATGTGAAATGTAGAATCATCAATTATGTTGAACCCTAAATCTAATGATACCCCTTCCACTGCACTTTAAATTTGCATTGTTGGGATTAGTCGAAGTTTTTCAGTGGAAAAAGAAGCTAGCTACAATGATATATTTTTCAGTTGTAAATAATTTGTACCTACGGACATAATATCTGTTGTTTGCAATACATGGAAATGGAAACATTGGATAAATGCTGATATTCTACATGAAAAAGGTAAAATTATAAACTATTATGGACAAACTATACTTTTTATTCAAAAGTTTATTCTTTAATTTCATTGAACGACTAAATAAATTGTGACATGAAGGGATCTAATTATTTAGTTTCGCACCTTCACTCAAACTGCTAACAAGTGGTGAAATGATTTTGTGAGACCAAGTTTTTCAAATATTGTGGGTCAAGGCCATACAGGTTTTGCATGGAACAGTATGCTCTATGTACCAAAACTCGGAACGGTGGAGGTGTCATCCTATCTCGCTCTTTTTACTTACTCACTATATCCAAGCACTTGAGATGGTGGCTTGGTTAGCCCATTCCACCAATATTTAGAACCTTTTGCTGGAGCATTTTTTTGTATTCTTTTGCAACATGAACATGCTTGGAGTCATTAACATTCTATCTTAGTTATTTGACTTCTATTTAATAGTTAATAAAAGTCAATTCAATTATTTGATCTTTCTTTAATAACATTCTATCCTATTTTCATTCCTTTATCCTTTTTTTCTTTACACTTATATTTTGTTGTAAACATATTGACAACATTGTACCCTAGCATGGAGAGTTATATAACTTCTTATGAAAGTTCATATTGCTGCCTTAATTGTACGATAGAGTAGATGTTTCCCATTTTCTCCTTTTGAATTGTTGCCATGTTATTAGGAAATCATCTATTGATTTTGTTTGACTCATAATTCGGCTTGACATTGCTTTCTCAATTAGTAAAGGAGGCAAACATAACTGATCTTTTGATCTTAGCATATAAATGAGGTCGAGGTTCACCATTTCCGTATCGAATCCTGTGCCAATACTACACTAATACTATGCTAGTACACCTAATACATGAGGGGGGGGGGGTGTCAGTATACTAAGACTAACCAAGAAATTCAACCCTAATACGGTATGGTATGCTTAATGTAGGATGGTGCCCACTAGTATGGTATGCCATGAATAATAACTACTTATTTTTTTGAGGTCAATAGTGTATAAATCTTTATTGATAGATATCTAGATCAAATCCAATCAACTATATGTAAACTATTAATATTCCTTTCGCTTGAAATCTTTTTTTTTTAAATGTCCAAAATACACATAAAAATGTTGCAGTTTCCCCAAATAGCTTATTGTTATCTAAAATGAAGTTCTAAAATTTTCACTCATTAGGGCAAAAGCATGTTACTAAAGTTTCAATTATAGTCAAAGTACTTTTAAAATTTTAAAATATACTTTTAACTTGCTTTGAGGTTAATAAGAGCTTCCAAATGTGGTATTCATATGAGTGCTTCTGCCTCTTCCTTTCACTTTCTTCTATACTCCATATCTCTTCTTCTTATAGGACTTGTCAAGCAAGCAATGATATGACCCAAAAATTCAAAATGTAATGTATGCCAAGGCTAATCCAATCATTTTATGTTATAATGTTAAAAGATATTCAAAATTAGATAAGAATCATTATCATGAGCTACACAGCTAGCTCCTAGCGTGTTTGTCTTGGCCTATCACTATGACAATATTTTATTTTATAATATTTAAAGATAATCAAAATTAGATAAGAATAGTTATCATGAGCTACACAACTAGCTCCTTGTGTGTTTTTCTTGGCCTCTCACTGTGACAATTTTGCAACCTTATTATTGTTGTTTTGATAGCAGCAGTCCTTTATTTTTTCTTGTATTACATAACATAATGTTAAAATGAGAGAATAGAATTATAAAAGGTAACCAAAATCAATTGGTGTTAGATCATGTTAGTTTCATTGTTTGTCCGTGCAACTTGTTGGTTGATTTATTTAAATTTTTAATTATTTATTTTGAGAATAAAATGTAGAACAAACAGTAAGGCTTACATAAGTATCCATGTGAAATTAAATAGTAGCAATAAATATGTTTTATTTATTCTATTTATATATGGAACGAAAGTAATACTTAATGTGTGATTTGACCATTTTATTTTTTCTATTCTCTTTCTTACTTAAATCATACCAATACCACAAGCGTAATAATTTCCATGCCCTGCCTCTCCCATCATCCAATTGTGACTGCTACAACACCACTAGCATGTCATCCTAAATTTAAATTGGGAAGAACCTCTTTTCTATGGTTTCATTTCTTTAAATGTATATCTAAAATTCATGCATTCTCTTTTTTAGCTCTGCATTCAATTCTTCCTTAGTTTTAGTTTATATTTTGTGTTTATATCTATTCTCCTTTAGTCCTATATCATGTTTTTCTTCTTCTTTGCTGTTATGAAGATTTTGTTATATGATTTACTTGTAGTTTTATTATTGCTTGAACCAATATTTACCTAGTATGCTGGGACATACAAATGCACATTAAGAATAGAATTGATTTTTAGCTTCTCTGCAATTCCTTAAGAGGGGAAACATATGCATGCTACCTAAGGAGAACTTTTCATTTAAGAAATTTATAAGTGTCAGGCCATTTGTTTATTTAATAGTATTAGTATCCTGGGATGCACATATGCAAATTTAGAAAATAAATTGAGATTTATGTTATAAAAAATTCAACTGGATCTGGAGATAGATAATTTAGGAAGAGATAAATGTGTTTACAGAAAGTTCTTGGAGAGGTAATTAGACTACCAGATACCATTTTTTTTTTCCAAAATTATCCATGCTCTTGGCTATTATATTTAAATGCTTTCTATGTCAACTAATTAATTTGCTTGCAAGAATAAATTTGACAGGCCTGAAGACCTTAAGTTGTTCATTTAAATATAATAATATAGACAATGAATAGCAAGGTGAAAGGCTCATTTTCTCATGAAATTTATTTTATGATTATGTTCCTCCTGTATGCATAACATGGCAATGAAAGAAATATGCTATGATGAAATACAATCCTTGTAAACATTTTGCATATTTTCCTTGAGTGTGCCATATCATCCCAATTATTTTACTTAGTAAGAAGAAAAAACACAAATCAAACAAAGGGAAAAGGGAAAGCAAAGCTGGTGGTAGTATATGGTCCATGTACTTCACCATCATACTTGTATGTGGCACTTAGATCCATAGGGGTTTGATCAAATTTTGTTTGACAACAACCTAGTTCGTCATTTGAATCATTGTTTTTTTTTTTTTTTGGGGGGGGGGGGGGGGGGATTTGCTCACTAGGATAAATAATGTCTTGGCCATTACATTGCCTTTGTTTGTCTATTTTGTGAAGATATATCAATTTATATTGGCACAATATATACTAAGTGCCAGAATTATATGCATCACATAGGTAGATATTCATCAAAGGACAAACCAATACCTTTGTTTCAATGAAAATCTTGCTTGTGACAATTTTGAGGCACTTGATTACCTTATACACAACAATGGGTAGAAAACATCTTTTATATGTGCATTATGAATTTCATATAACTAATATTTGTCCACATGTTGCTATTAAAATATATTAATAATATTTTTTTGAGACATGTAAAATATTACTGCTATTCCTATATTAAACTAGAGGTATTATCTTGTGCGATATTTTTTTCTCTTTCTTGTGTGCTTAAATTATTTATGTTCTGAGGGAAGAGCTATCAATCCTCACACTGTTCCCAGCCCAACACAACTGAATATGAGATGGATTCAGGTTGACTTCCCACACAAGAAATATCTATAAGATGGTTAGGCAGCTGTTCAAGTTATTAACAGCTCAAAATCTGAAAATCTCTTTGTGGTATAAAATAGTGCAAAATATAAGTGCCGACAATTAGGCAATGATGCAAAATAGTTCCTCAATGGCCCTGAAACATTGGCATTCCCGAACCATTGACTTTGTGACAGCCGATGGCAAGGCTTCCATCACCTGATGGGAGACTGAGATGGAATGGAGGTGCCAGGTTGGGGCTAAGCAATGCGGACAACCATGTGGGAGGCCGGAAGAATCCCTTCTGTTCTCTTCCTCTCCCCTTCGGGATTGTCTTCCATTCTTTACCATGTCAAGGTTTTCTTTTTGTTTGGCATGAGAAGCACTTTCTAGCAAGCTAGGGCACTGGGGTGATCCCTCCTTTTCTTCTCCCCAAAATATCATAGAAAAGAATGTCATCTTCTTCTCCATGCAAGAATCTTTCTCTTGTTTAATTTTATTGATCTATTCTTTTCTTCTTGGTTACGTTGGATTTTATGGTTTAGTAGGGTTGATATGTTAAATGCCATATCTTGTCTTGTTCTTTCGATTTTGAACTCCATTGCTTATGGATTTTGGGAGTGGAACCTATGAATAAGTTGATGGATTTTGGAGTTGATGGGTTCAGGTGGAGAATAAGTTGTGTCCTTCTTGGTGTAATTTAAACTTATCAGGTTTAATCCATTGGTTCAAGCTATTCCTTTCTTTCATCATTTTCACTAGGGATTTCTTCTTTGCCTTAGAGATTGTAGGTTGCTTATTTCAGCACTTCATGCTAAATGACTATTGTACTTTTTGGTTGGCTTCTTGGATCCATCTTTCATTTTAACATTAGACCATAGGCCAATCTTTTTTTTTTTCTTAGTTGTGCAAAGTTCTTTGATCCTATCACTTTGGTTATTTTAGCTTTTATTTTTTTAATAAAAACTGCAAATTTGTCATATCATTTTAGCCTTCTAAATGTACAATGTTGCAACATCTTGTTCTTATTAATCACTCTAGCTGGTATTATTTTAACTTTTTTATAAATTCTGAAAACATTTTGTGTCAAATATTCAAGAAGTGTGATTTAATCAATTTTAGCTTGATAAGTGTTAAGATAGAATCATCCTGCCATCGTCTTGGTGTCCTGATTAACGCATTTTGGGGCACCTCTATCTCAAATATTGGGACGGGATTAGAGGATAGCACATCCCATTCCATGAGAAAATCATGATGACTTTATCTCATGAAATTTAAAACCTTGCTCTCATATTTGATCTTTTAGAATGGAATATGCAGAAATTAATGAATTTAGCAGAAAAGGGGCATAAAGGGAAAAAGTTAGGTAAATCTATATACACCTTATCTAAATACAAATTGCAACATTGCTTTAGCTATGCAAAAACACTACCATTTGATTAACTTAATGCTAATAAAATTGTTATGAGATCTAAAATTATTGTATTTAAGTCCTTTAAGGTCTTAGAGTCATCTAAAGGCACATGTGAGTTTGTTAGAAGCTTTTGATTGCACTATAGTTACTATTAGATTCCTCAAAAACTATGAAACTACTAATTGAGTGCAGGATTAGCTTGGAAAGTCTTGTTCTCTTCAATTGGAACCCTATAAATAGCTTAGATACTAGTTCTTAACTAGTGCTTTGCATGATTAGCTTGGCCGCTTTTAGGTGCACATTTTTTATGGCTAAGATTGATCGATTTGCACATCTGAAGGAAAAGATAAGTTGGAGCAAAATCTTAAAAGAATCACTCAAGATATTAAAAGAACCATTCCTCCCTCCTTTGTCAATCGCCTTATTTTAATTTTATTTTAAGTTATGATATAGTTTTTATTTTTTTAATTATATAAAAAATAAAAAAAGGGTAAGGAGACACATGATAACAAATTGAAGTGTAATTGGAGGTACACAAAATGTTCATAGAAAATGACTAAAAAAAAGATTAACATAAAAACTTGATGAAGTATGGAGAAGAGGTTAGGATTTTTTTTGCTCCTCTTCTTTCAAGCTTCTCATAATTTCTTTTCCCTTGAAAACCAAAGAGGGCAAAATCCATATCAAAGAAGCTAAAAATCTTTTAAAGGTGTCACATGTTTTTATCCTTTTTGGTGAATGTTATGATTTTATTTTGCTCCTTTTATTTCAGTTTTGTGCTCAATTTTTCTTTTAATTTATTAGTTTATGGGTTTAAGAACATATTTCTATTTCTTTTCTCTTTCTTTAGGTCTATGCTTCTATATTCTTTTGCTCAACACTTATATGAATAGAATTTTACAGTGCCCTTGGTCGTGATGTACTGGATTGCATCAATGCCTTTGCTTGCCGCCAATTACTGGGGATCTTCATCATCAATGGCAGCGGCATCGTCACCAACATCCTCCTCCACCACCCCACCACCAATCTTGCAGTGATGACTCTACATGGTCATTATGACATCCTCTTCCTATTCGGCACCATCCTCCTGCCGCTATGCATCACCTCATGCAAGCTACTTTCTTGATCTCACTTGTAGGGGTACCGGGGCACATGATTGGAGGGATGTTGGTAGGGCCACTGACGGTGATTCAATAACCCGGAGTTCCACTGGCCGCTGGTGGTAGTGGTACCATGGTGGATGATAAAGAGGCAACTAAGGAAGAAGTGAAGCCGAGAGGCAAGGAAGCAAGCATATTAGTCTATGGATGTAAGCAACCTCATCTCATACTCCTCACCCTCCTCCCATCACTGTGCATCACCTTGTGCAGGCTACTTTGTTGACCTTACTTGTGGGGATACAGGGGCACACGATCAGAGGGATGTTGGTGGGGCCACTGATGGTGGAATTCAATTTTAAAATTAGGTGACGATCTTCTTCAGTTTCTCTTTTTCATCCATTAGATCAACTCGTTATCTACATCTATGTGATTTTAATGGAATTTGGATGGCCTTTTGTTTAATTTTGCAATATTTCCCCTTTTATTGAAAGGATATAAAAAATAAATTTAGGTATCAAATGGTCAGCGATCTGATTCCAATTTTCTAAGATTATAACTTTTGATTGTTCTAGCTATGTTCTACATAGGAAAAAAATGGCATCAATAGAAATTTTTGAATGAGCATTTTCGTCATCATCTGCATGTTTAGAGTTCTATATATAATTCAATATCTTTGTTATCATTCTTCTCTAGTTGTTTCTAATTTATTTTAAATGACTATATAATTTCATCTTTAATTTTCCTCTTTCGAGAACCTCGTATAATAAAAAAAAAGCAGACAAGTAGCCTAGGATAAAAAAAGAGGTTTAGTACCATTTCATGTGTGCACTAATTTTTTTTTTCCTAAAGGCCATTTATTTGTTTTTATGTTAGTTTTGCAATGCTCTATTACAATTTAAAACGAACAATGTCATATCACTTTGAGGTACACTAGTTTGTAGACTAGAGAAGGTATCTAGTATTTACCCAGTGGAGCAGCAATACAACTGCTTTCTAAAGATTAGCATGCTGAACCAACGATACTAGGTTAAAATAACCATTTTAGTTTTTAGAGAGAAAAATAATAATTTGAAAAGAGCTAATGCCTCGAGTCTATACAAGTGGTGCATGGTGTGATTTGATAGTCCATGCAGCTACTGCTTCAAAAACAAATTGAGCAGTCATGGATCCTAAATCTTTTCATCCTATGAAATTTAATGTGGCAAGTATTATATTATTTGCTTCTTTTTCTTTGGAAATACGATGAAAAAAATCTGATCCTATATTGGAGTAAAAATTTAGTCTTGTCTGACAATATATTTATTATTTATCCTATATTTGTGCATGTGATCAATTTATGGGAGTAAAAATTAAGAATTTCAGTTATTTTTGTGTTTATCAGAGTAAAAATTAAGAAAAGGCTTAGATGAGTTGAGTTGAGTTGAGTTGAGTTATTTTTGTGTTTCTGGCTAAAGTTTTACTCATCTAATTTTTAGGATTCAAATTGAATGCACTCAAAGAATTTCCACTTGCACTTACCCATGTGGAGGATGCTAGCGACAATTTAAGTACCAAAATATGGAAAGGCAAACCACTTGATTTTTTTTGTGGGCACTATTTGCAATGGCTATATATTTGAGTTTCAGAGTTCGATCCCAAAATAATGAAAGGTAATATTGCATGATTAACTCATGCTTTAAGCTTGTTGACATGCCTATAAAATCTCCAAAGTGAGTTCTTGAAGTGGTCATATCTATAAAATCTATTTGCAATGGCTATATGTTTGATTTTCATTCTTCCATTCTGAGCAACCTTAGTGACATCAAGAAGCACTACATCTGCAATAACTATGAGAAGAAGTGGAAGTGTAGGAAATGTAAGAAGATGTATGACTGTGAGTCCGACATGAAGATGCACTTCAGCAATTGCCGCTCGACCACATACACATGCGAATGCAGCGACCAATTCAGTCGGTAAGCATTGTTGTCGATTTCCACTCGACCTATTAGTAGTGGCCTCTTGAAGTTTATGCTAACTCGATTATTAATGCCGTTATTGTTTTATCGCAGCAAGGTCGATTACCTTGCTCACCAGAAATGTTGCTACGTGACCTTTTGGTAGAACCCGTGGCCCTTCTTTTGGACAACTTGGGAGATCAGCTATCAATCTGATGACACTAAAACAACAACATTGATCATTGCAATCAGAATGAGGATCAGCGAATCAAATTCTTTTATAACATGATGATGGATGATCTGGATTTCCTAAGAGCCGTTCCCATGGGACTAAGGAAGATGGTGAACTCACCCAGTTCCCTGAGCATGTTATCCAAGGTCATGGACTATGGTAGGGGAGCTTTGTTATAGTTGCCTAGGCTTGTCGTCGGTCTCTCAATATCAACATTCTTGGAACATTGTAGGGAAGCAGTGCTCATGGCTCATCTTCCAAAAACTTGAGAGAGTAAGTATTAGCGATGCTTCACATGCTAGTGTTTGTCGTGCTATAAAAGGCAATGGAGGCAAGGGTCATCTCAAGCAACTAGTTGTTATCATCAATACTTGGTTGTGGACATTAATAAGATTTTGTAATTTGGAGATCTTTTCAAATCTACAAAATTCCCTTGATTTGAAGGATTTAATTATCAAAGAAACTCCTAATCTTAGTCAATAATTTATTTTCTTAGTTATGGATTAGTTATATTAAGAAATTTTGTTTACATAATTGTATCGACTTTCTTTGAATAATTATGATTTCAATTCTATAAATATGTAATAGCACTTTTGGCTTTTCAATGGTGAATAATATTTATTGATTCCTTTTCTTTGGAGGCTTAATTCCCTTGAAGAAGTTATTAGGAGGTATAACCTCCTCGAATCGGTTATATGGAGGCATGATCCTCTTGACATGATCACAGTTATTCTAATTTTTTTTATTTTATCAATGTTGCTATTGGGGTTCACAACAGTTGGTATCAGAGCTTAGGACTGACAATCTAATACTCATCCATCCTTCACCCTATTTTTCTTTTTTTTCATCTACAAGGCCCAAGTACTGAAAAAAAAGACACTTCCTTGTATAGCCTTAACTCTTGTTGCCACTCCTAAACCATCTAGTTCCTATCTCAAAAAAAAAAAAAAAAATTTCTCATTTTCAAGGAGGTATGTTGCCAAGACCTGCAAAGATATGGCTGAGAAAGCCTATCTATAATAGTAGGAAAAGCGATGATAGAGGTATATGTGTTGGAATTACAAGAAGCTACTAATCGAAGTACTCGCAATGTGGCTAAAGTCATGAATGCTTTAGTTGATTTGAAGAATATGATGTGGCCATGACAAAGGATAAACTTGGTGAGTCATCAAGTAATAACCATCATAAATGAGAATTTGATCACTGTATAGAAATGAAAGGGGCAGTCCGATCTCAAACCACACATCTTGAATTTCTTCATTTTGATGAAGAAATTCTTGATGATTTGATTTATCGAGCAAAGCAGTTCTTTAAGTTTAACCTTACCTCAAAATTATAGAAAGTTACTACATCCTTTTTCTACCTTAAGAAGAGGCACTGCAATGGTATCAATGGATGGACACATGTCAAGATTTGATAATATGGATGAAATTTGTGGAAGGCCATTGTGCTTATTTTAGTCCAAGCATTTATGAGGATTTTTTTGGAGAACTTACTAAGTGACACCAAACTTCTACGGTACATGAGTATCAATCTCATTTGGAACAACTTGCTAACATACCATAGGGTTGACTGATTTTTCATAAGCTACTTTTTGAGTGGACTTAAAGAAGAAATAAAGCATGATTTTCACATATTTTGGCCAATCACTATGATTGAAGCCATCGGATTAACTAGGCTCAAGGAAAAATAATTACTTGCTCTATGCAAGCCCAAAGTGAGCCAATTTATAGCAACCACTCTAATTCCTACTGAAAATTTTACATCTCTTCCTACTCTAGTGAAAATATTAACATCAGCAGAAGAAAAAAGAAGAAAGAAAAAAGGGTTGTGCCTCAATTGTAATGGAAATTTTAAAATAAACAATCGTTGCACAACCAAGCAACTATTTTGCATTGATGATGACTGATTTGATGATATATCTAAAATAAAATCGAACAGAAGCTATAAGAAGTAGTTGGACAATTTATCCTCAAAAATTTTCATGTATGTTATTACGGGTAACTCATTTCCTTAGAAAATAAGAGTAAAGGTAGAGTTAAAGAAGCAATCCATTACTATTTTCATTGACTCATGCATCACTCAATTTTATTTATCCAGTGCTATTAAGCAACTTAATAGTTAGTGGTCAAACAACAAGTTTGCAGATAGATGGTGCATGCATACAAGTCCAAGATACATGAGATAATCTTCCTATATCTATACAAGATTTCAAATTCATATCATATTTCCATATGTTACCTCTTAAGGGTTGTGATGTGGTTTTGTGGGCACATTAGCTTTGCACCAAAGATAAATTTTATGGGATTTCTCTAAGCTTCTCTTGCAATTTAAAATTTAAGAGAAAAAAATATACACTAGAAGGGTTTAAAGATCCGTCCATGGATGTTTTAGTAGCCACATCATGGAAAAAGTGGAAGCTAAAAGGGGCTGTTATATATACTTGTATTCAATCAATAAAGGGAAGCGAATTAGCTCTTCATAAATCAAGCTATTAGAATCAAACAAATAGTTCTTCTACCATATTATTTGGATACTCTACTCAGACCTCTTCACCATCTTTGAGTGCTAGAGATTGAACACAAATAGCTGATTTTTGGTAGTTTTAAAGCTAAATTTTATTCTAGCAACAACTTTTTATTTCTTTACAACATTGAGGATAAATTAATTTTTGAGGAGGGTAGAGTGATAGAATTCCCTAATTATGGATATCTTTTCAAATCTATAAGGTTCTCTTATTTTGGAGGATCTAATTATTAAGGGAACTGATCTTAGTCAATAATTTATTTTATTAGTTATGGTTAGGTTATATTAAGGGATTTTCTTTATGTAATTTTATTAGACTTGAATAATTAGGGTTTCAACCCAATAAGTGTGTAACAGTCCTTTTGACTTTTCTATGGTGAATAATATTATTGGTTCCTTTTCTTTGAAGGCTCAATCCTCTCAAAGAGGTTATCAGGAGGTCTAACCCCATTGAAGTGGTTATCTGAAAATGTGATCTCCTTGAAGTGATCATAGTTATCCCAAATTTTCTATTTATTAATCATTGCGATTGAGGTTCGCAATAGATGCATGCCTATAAAGTATATTAAGTGAGTTCTTTACTACATCTACACATTTGAACTTTGTGATTTTATTTGTGTGGCAAACATATAAATAACTTACCTTTGATTCAACATAGGCTCAACTTAGGTTATGTTATTGGTCTTTTTGACTCTTTTATGATTCAACCTAGTTTGATCCTAAATCTGTAGTTAATGGATAGCATGTGAAATAGTCAATATATTTGAGTTGTTGTGATCAGTTGAAAATTTTTTGAGTAGAAATGAAAGTTAGCTACAATGATCTATTTTTAAAATTTTAAATATTTTGTACCCATGGACATAATATCTACTATTTGCAATGCACAGAAATGGAAGCATTATACAATTGTAGGAATTCTACATGAAAAAGGTAAAGTATAAACTATTCTTTAATTTCTTCGAATGACCAAACAAATTGTGATACATATGGTTCTAATTGTTTAACAATGCATGTTCGCCTAAGTTGCTAACAAGTGGAGAAATGATTTTGCTGAACCAAGTTTTAAATATTGTAGGTTAGGGCCATGCAGATTTTTCATGGAACAGTAAACTTTATGTATCGACCCTTAGGATGGTGGATGAATGGTCCTATCTTGCTCTTTTTCCCAACTCATTGTATCGTAGAACCTGAGATGGTGGAATGCTTAGCTCATTCCACCAATATTTAGAACCTTTTGCAGGAGTATTTTTTTATATTCTTTTGCAGCATGAGCATGCTTGGAGCCATTAACATTCTATCATAATTATTTGACTCTTTTTTAATAGTTAATCAATTCTATCTCAATTATGGATCTCTTTAATTACATTGAATCCTATTTTTATTGAATCCTATTTTTATTCCTCCATCCTTTTTCTTTGCACTTATATTTTGTAATAAACATAATGACAGCATTATACCCGGGCATGCAGAGTTATAAAACTTCTAATTACAATTTAAGCTTTTGCCTTAGCTGTATTGTAGGATAGATGTTTCTCATTTTGTCCTTCTGAAATAATTTTATAGTGCTAGGAAACCATCTGACGATTTATATGTAGTACACTTTGTTTGTCTCATAATTATTAAAGGATGCAAATACAAGATTTTTTAAGCTTAACATATAAATGAGACCATGGTTCGCCTTCTCGGTACCCAATCCTATACTAGTACTACATTGATATAGTGTCAATACATTAGGTACCTTGGTTGGTTTAGCATATTAAGACTCAAATATGCTGATACTGATCTTGATTCAGTATTGGTATGTGCAGTATGCTTGGTCTGGGATGGTAACCACATGTACATTTTACCAAGAAAAGGACAAGCATAAATTAGGCTTAGATTTATTTTTCTTAGTACATTCTTACTTAGTTATATATGTATGCATATATATGATTTGACAATTTTGTATAAGTAAGGATAATATCTAATTATATATGGTACTGAGGCCAATTGTGTACAAATCTTTATTGATAGATATTCAAATCAAACCCAAGCAACTAAATATTAAATGTTAATATTCCTTTCACTTGAAATCTTTACCTTTTATATCCAAAATAAACTTAAAAAAGCTTCAATTTGCCCAAAGTGCACTTTTAAAACTTTGGCCTTTTCTTATCCAAAAATCAATTCTAAAATTTTTGCTTGTTGGGTTCAAAGCACACTGATAAAGTTTCAATTATTCTCAAAATATACCTATAAATTTTCAAAATATACTTTAAATTTTTCTCGAGGTTGATTGGTGCTTGCAAAATGTGGTATTTGTATGAGTGCCTCTGCCTCTCCCAACACCACTAGCATGTCATCCTCAATTTAAATTGGGAAGAACCTCCTTGCCAGTGTTTCATTCCTTTAAATGTATATCTAAAATTCAATTATTCTCTAGTTTACTACTTTGCTATTATGAAGATTTTATCATGTGATTTACTTATAATTTTTTTGTTTTTTGTGATTGAAGCAATATTGAAAAAGCATTGCTTTTAGTGAAGCATTAAAATATTTTTCTTATTTTTAATCTGTTTAGAACTATTTTTCTCCTTTGTGATATGTGGAACTTGCAGTTTCACAAATGAAAATATAAGCTACACATGATGGCCTATTAACTATCACCTAGTTACTATATTATTGTAATCATATTGTTATAACAATTGCTGCATTTATTATTTTTATCCTGCTAACAATTTATCGATCTTGTTGTAACTAATGGGTCGTTTATGGTTTTACATAAATGACTATCTACTTTTAGAGACTACAATTTGATACTTGATGGCATATATTCAATTTCTAATGCTTTTTTTATTTCTCTAGTGATGATTCCTATTATTTTTTTTAAAAAAAGAAGTAGCGGCAAGTTGAACTGAGCCAACTGTTGATGTTAGATTTCATTATAATGAGGTTAGGGTTGTTAAGTGCCTTAAGTGACTTCACAATGTGAATAAATGCATTGGAATAGTCTTGGCCACTTGATGATGTGGTCTTCTAAGTGGGGCATGATAGACTAGGGGGATTTTTGGAGTGTAGGAGTGATGTGGAGAGGCTTGAAAGTGGAGTTTGATTTAATGGCACTGAAGGCATCCTCACAAGAAAAAATAAAACTATGGTTCGCATCAACTCGGCGAACTATGTAGTAGAGGTAGGTATTTATTGTTGAAAAAAAATTAAATCAACAGCGCAGAGCGATCCAATTATGATTGAAAGGGAAGGCATCAATAGATTGAAGAAGAGGCAGACAGGAGAAAGAGGAGGATAGGTTCAAAGGGAAAAGATGGGAGTGGGCTAGTGTAGTCAAGAAAGTCTATTCTATTTTGATTGCAAAGGCAAAGAATTTAAAGAATGAAGGACTACACTTCTTTAAAAATCCAATATCTTGACAATGACAATTGAACTAGTCTCTTGTTATGCTGCGTTTAGTTCATGGAAATTCCTGATCCTTCTTTCTCATTGTCAAACCAATGCAGATCTGGATTTAGGTTAAATTGGGGCAAGGTTCAATTGGAGAAATCTAAACCTTGGGCTAGACTAGGAAAGTTTGATTTCATGGAAATTGCAGGTTAAGTTGGATTAATGATCACCTCAATCTAATCTTTCCTTCTCAAATTCTATGGCTATAAAGTTTATTAGGTGAAGTCAATTCTAAGCCTTGCTCAATTGGGATCCAATATCAATTGGAGAAATCTAAACCTTGGGCTAGACTAGGAAAGTTTGATTTCATGGAAATTGCAGGTTAAGTTGGATTAATGATCACCTCCAATCTAATCTTTCCTTCTCAAATTCTATGGCTATAAAGTTTATTAGGTGAAGTCAATTCTAAGCCTTGCTCAACTGGGATCCAATATAAATTTCCTTCAATTCCTTAGATAGGCCTATATCTAACCCATTCACTTGGGGAATGTTCCTTTTTTTCGTTCAAGCGTTAGCTTCTAAGTTGATGGTATTATATATCCCTCCATTTGGAATTTCTCTCTTGGGTTCAATGTAATGTGGTTCATTCAACTGGCTGTTTGGGTCAAGTTGTTTATCAAAAGAGAAGTTGGGCATTTCTATTAGCCACTAATAAGTAAAACCAGTAGCTACTCAGTGAACCACCTTTTAGTATTTAAAACTTATAGTTTAGCTATTGGCTGCACAGATAATATTCAGACTTCCAATTCATCTCCTGCCCCACATCGATGCAAATCCATAATGGCTAGGGATGGAAAGGGTTTGTTTGATGCAGATTCAGAATAAATGAAGCTAGAAGTATGATATTTATGATTTTTGCTATGCTTGACCAACCAGACACTTTGAGGGTTGAGATTCCTTGACCAAAAACTACTTGCAGGTTAACTCTAAAAGTCTGATTTCACTGGTCTGTAGCTTAGACTTATCATTATCCAACCTGACCCAACTTGTTTACCATTTAGTTTGGTCTATAAGTGAGAAAACTTTTGATGATCTCTATTGTACCATATCGACCATGCCATAGTAAACCGGTAATGTTCATATGATTGTTATTGGTTTTGCAGGCCTTGGTGACAAATATCATCATTTGTTGTTTAAAAACTGTTGCAGTGCTTTTGGGCAACAATTTTGCAAACCATTCCTGATTATCTCAAAATAAGAGATAAACATAATGAACTATTGTTGTTTTTGGCATTTTATCAAGCATGGCTGTTGAAGGCAAAAGGTGCCCTTAAGGCATCGAGGCCTTTTTATTACCTAGGGCACTAGGAGCCAAAAAGGTGCTCTCCTGAAGAAAGTAAGGTGCTAAGGTGCTAGCTTTGAAAAGTTCATAAATGCAATAGAAATAATTATTATATTATTTAAAAAAATATAAGGATTATAGGATTGGTTAGTCAAATCTCAACATCAAAAATCATGATTGTTCAGTACATTAGGTTTCATTTTTCATATCTTTCAAAGCATCGCATCACGTTGTATGCCCTGTCTCATTCTTTAAACAAAAGTCAGCTAAAAAGAAACTAGTTGGCATCCTTTGATAGCTTCAAAGTTCAAACATGATAACAAAACACCGATTCTGATTTCTAAACAAAATGAAAAAGAGTATATCATAGAACATCCGAAGTTAGGCTTGTATTTATGACTCGAATAGACTAAAATATCCCTCTAAAGAAGGCAAATAAAATTTCTAACAAAAAAGGAAGAGAAAGGATAGGGTTAATATTGTTGGACCATGAAGAGATGCCTGCTTGAATGCCTCTTGCTTTGTGCTAGGTTCTTGCCTAGGCATCACCTTAGTAAGCTTGCCTTTTTAGGATCCCAAGGCACTCATAGTTTTACTTGCCTCACTTGGGTACCATGGTGAGCACGTAGAGCACCTTTGATGACCTAATAATCAATTGTTTTTTATTATAGGGAAATTAGGTAAAGTTGTCAAAAATTTCAACTAATTGTCTGAAAATTGATGGTGACTAGACTGTCACTTGGCTGCAAATGCTTTACAGTGAAAGAAGTGTCAAGGGAAGATGAAAGATGGTATGAATTTTTGCTTTATTATTCAAAGAAATCTCAAATAGCTTACTCAATTCAATAAAGCTTGGAAGGCATAAGGTATTAAGCAATGCTATGCTGTAATAAACATAGTCTGAATAATTCTGCTTTTTTTTTCCAATTTTTAAGCCTGCAATAGTAATTTTAGCTATGGTGTATGTTGCGGAAATCAGATTCAAAAACAAATCAAACAATAAACAAACAAAGGAACACCAAGAATTTACGTGGTTCGATCATGGTGATCTACATCCACGGGCAAGGTAAACAAAATTCCATTATCAAAAGAAGGAGGTCTCAAAACCCTTACAGAAGTTTTCACACGTATATCTATATATATACGCCCCAAAAAAATA
>UESW01002102.1:187656-225318 GCA_900491605.1 Calamus simplicifolius | reverse complement strand
TTCAAGAAAGTCACAAATGAGAAAAACACTACCATAGTGTCTCTAAGAAGTGATCATGGAACTGAATTTGAAAATCATTTATTTGAAAGTTTTTGCTGAAAATGGTATTAATCATAATTTTTCTGCACCTAGAACCCCACAACAAAATGGAGTAGTTGAAAGGAAAAATAGAACTTAGAAGACATGGCCCGTACCATGCTATGTGAAAGCAACCTACCAAAATACTTTTGGGCGGAAGCTATAAACACGGCATGTTACATTTAAATAGAGCCTAATAAGACCAATTTTAAGAAAACACCTTATGAACTATGGCAATAATAGAAAACCCAACATTAATATTTTCATGCATTTGGTTGTAAATGCTTTGTTCATAATAATGGTAAAAATAATTTAGGCAAATTTGATGCTAAATCTGATGAAGGAATATTCTTAGGATATTCAACAACTAGTAAAGCATATAGAGTATTTAACAAGAAAACCTTAGTTGTTGAAGAATCCATTCATGTAGTTTTGATGAATCTTTAGCAACTCGTTCCGAAAAGTTTGATGATGAGGAAGATACAAACATAATTGAGAAAGATCTTGAAAAATTAAATATTGATGTATCTTCAGATCATGAGCAAGAAGCTAAAGATAATGATTCACCTAAGGATGATGATACTAACACTAATCATAATGATATGGATCTTCCTAGAGATTGGAGATATGCTTATAGTCACCCTAAGGAATTGATTATAGGTGATCCATCTCAAGGAATAAGAACTAGATCATCTATGAGAAATATTAGTAATCATCTTGCATTTGTATCACAAATTGAACCTAAAACTATTGAAGAAGCTGAAAAAGATAATAATTGGATGTTAGCTATGCAAGAAGAATTAAATCAATTTACTAGAAATAATGTATGGACATTAGTAGAAAGACCTAAAGATCATTCTGTTATAGGATCAAAATGGTATTTAGAAATAAACTAGATGAAAATGGCATAGTAATTAGAAACAAAGCTAGATTAGTTGCAAAAGGATATAATCAAGAAGAAGGTATTGATTTTGATGAAACCTTTGCACCTGTAGCTAGATTAGAAGCCATTAGACTATTACTTGCATTTGCATGTCACATGAATTTAATTTATTTCAAATGGATGTAAAAGTGCATTTTTAAATGGATTTATAAATGAAGAAGTATTTGTTGAACAACCACCAGGTTTTGAAGATCATGAATTTTCAAATCACGTTTTTAAATTGCACAAAGCTTATATGGTTTGAAACAAGCACCTAGAGCTTGGTATGATAGATTAAGTAAATTCTTAATTGAAAATGATTTTGTAAGAGGAAATGTAGATAAAACATTATTTTTGAAAAGAAAAAGTAAAGATTTATTAGTAGTTCAAATATATGTTGATGATATTATTTTTGGTGCTACTAACAATCTTCTATGTCAAGAATTTGCTAAGTTGATGCAGGGTGAGTTTTGAAATGAGCATGATGGGAGAACTCAACTTCTTCCTTGGACTCCAAATCAAACAAAGCAAAGAAGGGAATTTTCATCAACCAAACAAAGTACACAAAAAATTCTCAAGAAGTTTGGTATGGAGTCAATCAAACCCCTTGGAACTCCAATGAGTCCTTCATGCAATTGGACAAAGATGAAGAAGGTAAGAAAGTTGATCAAAAATATTATCGAGGTATAATCGGATCCCTACTTTACTTAACTGCAAGTAGACCAGATATAATGTTTGCTGTTTGCTTATGTGCTAGATTTCAATCTGAACCTAAAGAATCTCACTTAATTGCTGTTAAAAGAATACTAAGATACTTAAGTGGAACAAAAAATGTAGGTTTATGGTATTCTAGAGACTCAACATTGAACTTAATTGCATATTCTGATTCTGATTATGCTGGATGTAAGTTAGATAGAAAAGCACAAGTGGTGCATGCCAATTCTTAGGAAGTAACTTAATCTCATGGTTTAGCAAAAAGCAAAATTCAGTTGCATTATCAACTACTGAAGCTGAATATGTTGCAGCTGGAAGTTGCTGTGCTCAAATCCTATGGATTAAGCGACAACTTGAAGACTATGGTATCACACTTGATAAAACACCTATAAAATGTGATAACACAAGTGCAATAATCTAACAAAAAATCCAATTCAACATTCTAGAACAAAACATATTGAAATTAGATATCATTTATAAGAGAACATGTTAATAATGAAATATGTCTTGATTATGTTAATACTGAAGATCAATTAGCTGATATATTTACAAAACCCTTGAGTGAAGAAAGATTCTGTTATCTTAGAGGAGAGTTAGGGATTTGTGATCCATTAGAATGAATTTGAAACCCCTAAGGAAATTTTATCTAAAATTCTTTCAAATCCTTGATCTTTAAGGAAATCTTATCTAGAATTCATATCTAATTGATCTATTAAAATCCAATGATTATTTTATCAATTTTTATGATCAATATCCGGACACATTTCAGATTATCTGAAACTTTATGTTTTTTGCTCTGAAATGGTCTCGGAGCCGACTCGGTCAGTATCGGAGTCGACTCCATGTTTCTAATGAAACTCTAGAGCCGACCCCTTCTCTGCGCGAGTCGACTCCACTTCGGGATAGTTTTCTATGACTACCCGGAGTCGACCCCACACTTTGCGGGAGCCGACTCGAAGTGGTCCCAGGTCGATTTATCTAGGGCAGAGTCGACTCCTCGTTCGTTTCTACTCTCTCAAATCATCAAATACTCTCTCCAAAATTTTTCCTAACCTACCAAATCCTCAGAAATCCCTGATTAACCCTTCCACTAGATCAAATGGCTCCTAAAACCCGTGGATCTAGCCTTGGTGCGGTCGGGGTGAAAAGGAAGAAGGCGGTGAAGAAGACTGTGAGGCGTCCCGCTCGTGAACCCTCACCGAGCATGGATTCAACCTCATCCTCTTTGACTCCAAGTGCTTCTCCCACTACGGCCCCATCTCAGGTAGATCGTCTTGCCGATAGAGTGATTATAATCGGGAGGAAGGTTGATTTGAATTATTTGAGGCAGAAGGATTTCTTGTGGGGAGGCAGTTGATTGAAATGGGTTGGGAGAAGATATGTTCTTTAGATTGTCCAACATACCCAGCCCTAGTTAAAGAATTTTATAAAAATCTATCAAGAGAGACAATGGACTAGTAAGCATCATTAGAGGAAATAGAATAACTGTGACAGTGGATTTGCTCTCAAGATTGTTGGATCTTCCAGTGTTGGGTACCTCTACTTTTTCATCTGATGATAGAAGCCCAACTCTATCAAGATTGCTTAATAGGGAGATTGTTGGTTTTGAAGAAGTCTTTGCAAATCAACTGTCCTTAGAATTAAGACTTCTCCATAATATTTGTAGTAGGGTCCTATTCCCTAAGATTGGGAGATTTGACTATGTTTTGAGAGAGATATCTTTGTAATGGATGCTATAGTGACTGGAAAACCCATTAATCTTCCAAGCATGATATTATGGTACATTGCTGATTGTGGGAGCAAGAGGAATCTAGTTTACCCTACGGCATGATTCTAACTAAGATCTTTCAAAGCCAAGGGATAATCATATCCGATAGTGAGCCAATGAGAAATTTAAGACACACCGATTACTATAGTTTGGCCACTATTCATAGAATGGGTTTTGTGAAGAAGGATGGCAGATGGGAAAGGAAAGGTATGATGGAGATAGAGCCGCGGAGATTGAGGCACCTGGACCGTCAGTTAGACATTCATCTCCTGTACCTTCGAGCTCTTGTATTCCTGTTCCAGCTCCTTCTCCTGCTTCGATGGTTGATCAGTCATCTTCTTCGTCTGTCAGTTTTTCAAATCTTCAGTTAAGGCAGCTTAAAGTCTTCTTGATGATCAAGCAGATAAATTGAAATCAGAGTTTGACAATAAATTTATGAATCTTAAAGAAACTCTTTATTCATTAGATGATCGGATCACCAAGATTGAATCAACTCTTAGCACTTCAACTGAGTCTTTAAGTGGAGACCTAAAGAATATTTTTGAAGAACTTAAAGACATCTGTGGAGATGGTGAGACCTATGCAAAATGCAATGCTGAACTTCAAGACAAAATATTAACTGCTTGTACTTTTGTAGATGAAAGACTGAAGGATTATGTTAAAATTCAAACTGACGGAATGAAATATTATAGATCACTTAACAAGGATTGTAAGGACACACTTTTGATGTAATAGATGCTTAGTCTTTGCAATGTAATGAAGTTCATATTATGTTTTACATTTTGATACATTGATGTAATGAAAAGTCTGTTTTGAATGCTCAATGTAATCTGAGTTTGAATGTACTTCTTCTATTATCAATGAATCTCAGATCTTATTAAAACATATCTTGAATGAATGAATGTGATTATGTTTGTTGCTTCTCTACCTTTTTGTTGATAACAAAAAAGGGGGAGAGTTTTATAACTATATATGCATGGGAGAAATTTAACTAATTGAATGAATGGAATACTTATTTGAGTTTCATAGGGGAAGCTACCTCACTCAGGGGAAGCCTTAGCCTAACTATGAAAATAAAATAAATTCTTTAATCAATCATGCATATACTCAATGTTTTTGTCATCATCAAAAAGGGGAGATTGTTGGGGAGCTTGTTGAGAAATTGTTGCCCCAATCTTATTGATTTTGATGATTACCAAAAGCCATGAGTATATTAAAAGATGCAATGAATTTATTTATATGAGCAATGAATTTATTTAGAACAATCAATGAGTATGTTAAGTATGACTTTAATCAATTTGAAAGTAACTTCAAGTTCCATGTTTAAGCTTTCAAAAAGAAATTTTTATACCTCATATCTCAATCAATGAGTTTATGGAACATTACTTGAATTGATTCCTAATGACAATTTTATTGTATTCAAGTCAAAAAAATTGATTTAAAATGAATCTGGAATGAATTTCAAGTCAATCAGAAAATTTTCTGATTTTCGATACGTTCGGAGCCGACTCTAGAGTTTCAGAGTCAACTCCACTCAGTATACAGAAATGTCTGTTTGTCTTGAGTTGACCCCCGATATTGTCGAGCCGACTCCATGACTGTGTGAGTCGACTCCGCTCAGACTCCAGAGCATTATTTTTTTGAGCACTTCTCGAGTCGACCCCTTACTTTTCATGAGTCGACCCCCGACTGTCAGGAGTCGACACCTTATTTTCGATGAGTCGACCCTTTGACTTTCTGAATATTTCTATTTTTGGTATCGCGTCTTCGAGCCGACTTGCCTAAAGCTGGAGTCGACTCCAACAAATCTGGGCATGATTTTTCTGAATGCCAACTCAGTGCCAACAGTAAGATTTTTCAATAACGGCTATATTTCTTTATTTCTAACGGCTATATTTTTGCAGAATCTATAAATAGAGAAGCTGTTTTCAAATCAAAAATACACACATAGAGAGAAATACAAATCAAGAGAGAAAAAGAAAAATCTTTCAGAAAAAGAGGAAAAATAGAGCATCATTTGAAAAAAATCCGAGATTCAAAAATAGAGTAAAGAAAAGGCGTGAAATCAAAGGAGACTTCATATGTGCACAAGTTCATCAATCCAAGAGAAGTCTAGAAGAAAATCCAAGAGCCATTCAAGAGAATATCAAGAGATTTTCAACATTCAAGAAAGGAAGAAAAAAGCTCAAATCCTTCTCAACTGCTTCAACTGTGAAGAATTGGAGCTGAGGCTTGATTCAATCTAGCAAGGAGAAGAAGAAAAGAAGAAAAGAAGAAAAGCTCAAAAGCCAACCAACTACAAATCAGGCTTTTCTAAACCTTGTTCATTTATTTGTTTATTTGCTCATTGAGGAGCTGTGTACTTGAAAAACAATATTTCTTTTGTTTGTGTCTAGTTCAATCTGGGGGATTGAACTAGTGGAGGTAGTCTTACCTCGGTACAAGCTTGGTATAGCTTGTGTTAGGGTTTTTGTGCTGGTGAGCCCGGAAAACTGGCTGGATTCGTTGTGATTCCGGGAAAACAACAAGTTTGAGTTGTGAGCTTGTAAAACAACTCGGCTGTAATCGAGGAAGATTATTGTGTGGACCCAAGTGAATCTTGGGAGTGAACGTAGGTGTTGGATACACCGAACCACTATAAAATCTTTGTGTTTGCCGTGTCTCTTTTATCTCTATCTCTATCTTTATCTTATTGATTGTATTTTGTTTTTGCATCTACATTCACTTTCAATCACACTAAGCAAACAAATATTTCAGAAGGTTTAAATTTTTTAAAGAACCCAATTCACCCCCCCCCCCTCTGGGGTTGTCATCTGGGCCAACAGAGGCCGTCTTCCCGAGGCTAACTCCTAAAACGACCGGTCCAACCTCGGTGAGATCCATTGTCCTTGGGGCTCACTGGCCCCATTAGATGCCCCCCACACTCCTGATCTTGTGCGACCGTGTGCTTTGCATCCGCTAAGCGAAAGGAGTGTAGAGCTCTTCACCTTTGCACTTCCCTTGTTAGTTTTGGCCTTGACTTTTCATCTGCCTTGTGTGGACTTGTAACCACGTCTGCATGCTCTCTTGTGCTTTTGTCTGCTCAAAGGCTTTAAGTAATGTTGGAGATAAATTGATTACCTTAGACTGGCTAGGAGCAGCCAGTAATCCTCTCATGATGCAGGGTCTAAAAGCGGATGCCCATCAACTGCGAGTTGGGGAGTCAGTTTCTCCTGACTGTGAGTTGACTTTGGGTCTTCTACTTTTGTCATGAAATTTAGAGGTGGGTGCCCGTCAACTTTGAGCTGAAGAGTTGGCCTCTCCCAACTATGAGTTGTCTTGGAGCTTCTTCTTAGATGGCTGAAAGTGCCTAGCAATATGTTGCAAGTATATGATTTAGATAAAGGTCTTACCCGATTAGCCATTGGCCGTTGAGGTAGATTTAGAGCTGCTGAGGCTAAAATGAAGCCGTTGAGGTTGTGATAAAGCTACTAAAGTTGTAATGAGGCTACGGAGGCAAAGGAATGAAGCCGCTGAGGCTACAATAATGCCACTGGGCAGATATGAAGCCGTTGAGGCTGTGATAATGCCATTGAGGCTGTGACGAAGCCATTGAGGCAAAGTTGAGGCCGTCAAGAGCCTTTTGAACCCCAGAGGGTGACCCGAGAGTTGCTGGAATGGGACCATGCTCAGGAGCCTTTAATCCCGGAGGGTGACCTGAGGGTGCTTGGACCAGGCTTAGATGCCTTTTGAACCCCGAAGGGTGACCTAAGAGTTGAGAGTCGTCAGGTGCCTTTTAACCTCAGAGTGTGACCTAAGGGTGCATGGACCAGGCTCAGGTGCCTTTTGAACCCGAAGGATGACCTGAGAGTTGAGAGTCGTCAGGTGCCTGTTAACCCCGGAGGATGACCTGAGGGTGCGTGGGCCAGGCTTAGGTGTCTTTTGAACCCTGAAGGATGACCTGAGGGTAAGTGGACCAGGCTCAAGTACCTTTTTCTTTGTGCTGATGATCTTTGTTGCCGACGTTGGAGTCAGTCTTTGTTGCCGAGCTGGCCTCGGGCTTAGGTGCCGATGCTAGAGTCGGTCTTGGTGCCGAGCTAGCCTCGGGCTTAGGTGCCGATGCTGGAGTCGGGCTTTCCTGCATGATATTTTCAAGTATCAATGAAAGAAATATTGTCTGAGCATAGTGTACTTAGCTTTTGTAGTATTTTGGCCTTTGCATCGTGTTCGATGACGCTGAGAGTCGGCATGGAGTCGGGACAAAGAGCTTTTCCCAGCTTTTTCTAGTGCTGGATCAGAGCATTTACCAAGGTGAAGAAGACTATTTGAGAGTGGAGAAGAACCTGCATTGTTGGTCTCTTTTGGCATTAATGGAGCCCTGACATCCGAGTACAAGGAAGGCCATAATGACCCCTCCACCCAACGTCCTCTCTCTATCCTCTTGCTAGCACCAAACTTCCTTCCCCTCATATGTTAAATCTTGTTTATTTAAGTTTGCATGGCATGGAACTGGGCTGGGACTTGGACCACGTCCTCCTCACCTCGCGTAGCCAGGCCAGAACCTTTCTCCTTAGAGGGATCTCGGCCGGGAAGATGTGCTAGGTGATGATGATTATGTGGCATTTGATGCGGATGGTTTGGAGAAAGAAAAAGCGATCGGGGAGGAGTGCCGATCAGCTCCCTATTGGCCAAAGATAGTCTCGGGATCACACATGTCTTGTGGATTACGACTGTCCGAGTAGAAGAGACTGTCATTGTGAAGTGCCTTTGAAGGAATTTGTCTCCCTCTGTTGATTTGGATACATCAACTCGCTAGTAGTTTGCCCTCTAGGGAACCAAGTTGATTGGAGTGGGGGTGTCGCTGCCCTTGCTTGGGCTTCCCCTTGTGTCAACGTCTGTAGGAGATGAGGCCATTTGGATGGCGAGCGATGGCGCTCTTGCTAGTGAGCTCTTGCTTTTGAGCTTGAAGATGCTCATGCTGATGAGGTTGAAGATGCTCATGCTAATGAGCTTGATGGCGATGATCCTCTCGCTAGGGAGATCTCCTGCAAGATGGATGATGACTAGCCTGAGCAGCAACTAAAGAGGGATCTTGAACCCGCCAGTAGGTCAAATAGGGTTGGAACAAAATATGAACACTCTATTGGACATTCAATTTCGGTTATACATTAATTGAGGCTCCTCCTGCCTCAATTAATTCATTAGTTAGTTAGGTTCACTAAATTTTAAAAAATTAAACAATAATAAGTAAACTTAAGTTATAAACTCTTTAAATTTTTTTCATTCGATATAAAATTATTTTAAAATATTATAAGTTTTCTTTTATATTATCACAAAGGTAAGCCTATACATCATATATATATACAATCGATAATGCTAGATCTCCGAACATTGTAAAACTTGGATATAGGCCTGTCTGGATTCATGAACAAGGTCAAAGGCCAATAAGAGCCGAGACAACAGAAAGAGAGGCGTGAGCCAAGCAAGAGTTCGAAGAATTAAGACCCAAGCATGAAAATTAAAAAAAATTATGCATCAGAAGATTCAACTAATATAAGCTGAACGAGATCTATCAATTCATGTTTGGTTCATGGCCATATAATCTTACCAAGAATCTTATATTTAGTCAATAATTAGATTATCATAAATATAAGATTATTTTGTTTCATAAAATTATTATAAGATTATGTTAATATAACATATAACACACACACATATATATATATTATATAATAATATAAATATACTATAATATTGCATGTAGTGCTGACTAAGGGGTGGATGTGATCGGGACACAGGAAGATAAAAGTTCAAGGAAGAAATCAAGAGCGTAATCTAATATATAGATACCTACTTTTTATAGGAGAATTAGATTGCTAGAGTTTGTACTAATTTCATATTATCACGATTAGAGTTTGTACTAATTTTTTAATATAAAAATTTAGATCATGGCCGAGATCGAGCACTGTTTATGGCCGAGGCCGAGGGAGCTGAGTGGCTGAGGCCGAGGGGAAGAGGCCGAGTACTGTTCATGGCTGAGCACTATTCATGCCAAGGCCGAGCACTATTCATGCCGAGGCCGAACACTGTTAATGGCCGAGGCCGAGGGGGCTGAGTGGCTGAGGCCGAGAGGAAGAGGCCGAGCACTGTTCATGCCGAGGCCGAGGGGGCTGAGTGGTTGAGGCTGAGGGGAAGAGGCCGAGCACTGTTCATGGCCGAGGCCGAGGGCCGAGTGGCTGAGGCCGAGAGGAAGAGGCCGAGCACTGTTCATGCCGAGGTCGAGGGAGCCGAGTGGCTAAGGCCAAGGGGAAGAGGCCGAGCACTGTTCATGGCCGAGCACTGTTCATGCCGAGGTCGAGCACTATTTATGGCCAAGCACTATTCATGTCGAGGTCAAGCACTGTTCATGGTCGAGCACTATTCATGGTCGAGCACTGTTCATGCCGAGGCCGAGCACTGTTGTTCATGGCCAAGGCCGAGGGGGTCGAGTGGCTGAGGCCAAGGGGAAGAGGCCAAGCACTGTTCATGGCCGAGCACTATTTATGCTGTGGCCGAGCACTGTTCATGCCGAGGCCGAGGTTGCCGAGTGGCTGAGGCCAAGGGGAAGAGACCGAGCACTGTTCATGGCCAAGCACTATTCATGCCGAGGTCGAGGGGGCCGAGTGGCTGAGGCCGAGAGGAAGAGGCCGAGCACTGTTCATGGCCGAGCACTGTTCATGCCGAGGTTGAGGGGGCTGAGTGGCTGAGGCCGAGGGTAAGAGGCCGAGCACTGTTCATGGCCAAGGCCGAGGGCCGAGGCCAAGGGCCAAGGCCGAGGGGGCCGAGTGGCTGAGGCTGAAGGAAAGAGGCCGAGCACTGTTCATGGCCGAGCACTATTCATGCCAAGGCCGAGCACTGTTCATGGTCGAGCACTGTTCATGCCGAGGCTAGGCACTGCTCATGGTTGAGGCCGAGGGGGCCGAGTGGCTGAGGCTGAGAGGAAGAGGCCGAGCACTGTTCATGCCGAGGCCGAGAGGGTTGAGTGGCTGAGGCCGAGGGGAAGAGGCCAAGCACTGTTCATGGCCGAGCCGAGGGGGCCGAGTGGCTGAGGCCAAGGGGAAGAGGCCAAGCGAGCACTGTTCATGCCGAGGCCGAGAGGGCCGAGTGGCTAAGGCCCAGGGAAAGAGACCGAGTACTGTTCATGCCGAGGCTGAGCACTGTTCATGACTGAGCACTATTCATAACGAGGCCGAGCATTGTTCATGGCCGAACACTATTCATGTCGAGGCCGAGCACTGCTCATGGCCGAGGCCGAGGGGGCCGAGTGGCTGAGGCCGAGAGGAAGAGGTCGAGCACTGTTCATGGACAAGCACTATTCATGCCGAGGCCGAGCACTGTTCATGCCAAGGCCGAGGGGGCCGAGTGCTGAGACCGAGGGGAAGAGGCTGTCTTCCCGAGGCTAACTCCTAAAACGACCGGTCCGACCCCGGTGAGATCCGTTGTCCATGGGGCTCACTGGTCCCATTAGATGCCCCCCACACTCCTGATCTTGTGCGACCGTGTGCCTTGCATCCGATAAGCGAAAGGAGTGTAGAGCTCTTCACCTTTGCACTTCCCTTGTTAGTTTTGGCCTTGACTTTTCATCTGTCTTGTGTGGACTTGTAACCACGTCTGCAAGCTCTCTTGTGCTTTTGTCTGCTCAAAGGCTTTAAGTAATGTTAGAGGTAAATTGATTACCTTAGACTGGCTAGGAGCATCCAGTAATCCTCTCATGATGTAGGGTCTGAAAGCGGATGCCCATCAACTGCGTGTTGGGGAGTCAGTTTCTCCTGACTGTGAGTTGACTTTGGGTCTTCTACTTTTGTCATGAAATTTAGAGGTGGGTGCCCATCAACTGTGAGCTAAAGAGTTGGCCTCTCCCAACTATGAGTTGTCTTGGGGCTTCTTCTTAGATGGCTGAAAGTGCCTAGCAATATGTTGCAAGTATATAATTTAGATAAAGGTCTTACCCGATTAGCCATTGGCCGTTGAGGTAGATTTAGAGCTGATGAGGCTAAAATAAAGTCGTTGATGTTGTGATAAAGCTACTAAAGTTGTAATGAGGCCACGGAGGCAAAGGAATGAAGCCGCTGGGTTGCAATAATGCCACTAGGGCAGATATGAAGCCGTTGAGGCTGTGATAATGCCATTAAGGCTGTGACGAAGCCATTGAGGCAAAGTTGAGGCCGTCAAGAGCCTTTTGAACCCCAGAGGATGACCGAGAGTCGCTGGGATGGGACCATGCTCAGGAGCCTTTAATCCCGAAGGGTGACCTGAGGGTGCTTGGACCAGGCTCAGATGCCTTTTAAACCCCGAAGGGTGACCTGAGAGTTGAGAGTCGTCAAGTGCCTTTTAACCTCAGAGTGTGACCTGAGGGTGCGTGGACCAGGCTCAGGTGCCTTTTGAACCCCGAAGGATGACCTGAGAGTTGAGAGTTGTTATGTGCCTTTTAACCTCGGAGGGTGACCTGATGGTGCGTGGGCTAGGCTTAGGTGTCTTTTGAACCCTGAAGGGTGACCTGAGGGTAAGTGGACCAGGCTCAAGTGCCTTTTTTCTTTGTGCTGATGATCTTTGTTGCCAACGCTGGAGTCAGTCTTTGTTGCCGAGCTGGCCTCGGGCTTAGGTGCCGATGCTAGAGTTGGTCTTTGGTACCGAGCTGGCCTCGGGCTTAGGTGCCGATGCTGGAGTCGGGCTTTCTGATGCGTGTCGTAGCGCAATGATTAAACACCTTAATTTCACTATTAGAATAGTGAGAGTAAGGGATCGATTCCACAGTGACTTTAGCGATTATCTTGAAATAAATTTATAAATTTATTTAAATAGATAAATAGTAGTGCAAAATAATCAAGATATGGTTTATCTTATAAGAGTATGGCCCATACCCGTAGATCACGGACCGTTCCTTTAAGAATAAATCAGTCTAAAATTATTTCCACTATAATTTAATAACAATTAAACATGAATAGAAACTTTATTTCAATAATATCCAAGTATTAAAATCTAAATTGACAAACTTTATTTTCTAGCATTAAGAAGATAATAAAAAGCAATAAATTCTTCAAGAAGAACCTCCATGCTCCGACTAGAACCTCCACAATCCCACAATCTCCTAGCAGCGCCTCAACGAATCCTCACAAGCCAGGACTAGAATCTTCACGGACGAACAGAGATACTCCAATCCACGGATGGCTGCCTGGTAACAGATCTTATTAACGCTCCAAGAAGAGGAGACCACGGCACGAACAGATGCTTGGATGTTCCTTGATGCGCTCCTCTAACCTCCTGCAAACTCCAAGCCGCCTGGAACAGATCTTCTTCAATCCACAAACTGAACCGAGCACCTATCCACCGCTGGAATAGAGCTCCCTCTCACGGCTGCTTCACGAACCACGGATGGCTCCCGGGACTCCTCCTTTGCTGCTATTTGTAGAGGCCCGGACACGGAGAGGAACGACGTTCTGTTGCAGACGACGCGGAGAAGCAACGGCTTTGCACGGAGAAAATCTCGGAGAAATCATGGATAAATCAAAATTCATTCTAGATGAATTTAATTCTTCCAATTTAATAACTTCCTATCCAATTTATTCCTTAATTAGTGGAGGAAAGATTTGAATTTGAATAGAGAAGAAATCGAGGAAACAGGGGAGTGGCTGAGAAGACGATGAAGTCGGCACTGGTTTGCCGACTTCGCTTTAAAATGCATGCTAAATGGATAAATCAATTTAAAATCAATTCCGAGCTCATCTTAAATCCGATTTGAGTGCCGTTTGCGTCATTAAATCCCTAAAATCGAGCTCTTTAAGTTGATAAGGTTTTATCTAAAATATTATATAAAATATTAAAATATTAAATAATAATAGGTACGTTAAATTATTAATTAATAGGTTTAATGATAATTATTTATGCGTTTATCACCCCCCAACTTGAATCTTACTCGTCCTCGAAAATAAAAATTTAGAAATATGTACCAAGCTAGTCCAAGAATTGATAGTTATCTTATAGTTCTTAAAATTTTTTTAATCATAAGGAGGTACTTCATTGGATTATTAAGTTTTTTAGTGATAAAGTGTAGTCCATAAGAATTTATAGAAGTCTTCCTTCACCAACTTTCCACTTCTCTGATTAAGTCTTCTAACTTAATTTGGGTTGGGTGTAATGTCTTTTGTACTTTGGTTTATTTATTTATTTATATGTAAAGTCAGTGCAATGTCCTAACCCCTTGCTTTCTAATTAACCCTTGTAGCGAGCTTTAGGCCAATGGCTCCCAAACCAATTGGTTTTAGGGCATTAGGTGTAAAACACCCCTCGGACTTACTTACTCGAGTTAAAAAGGCTTTAGGTAGGACTGACTCTACTTAGGTTCTTTTACATTCCCACCTTTTTACGCGAACAACATCACTTTCTTAGGTGACGGGGCCCGGTTACTCAGTGAAAAATGCTAAGAACCTAATCTATTAACTTTTTTTTTTTTTTTTTTTTTTTGAATAACATTTTCACCCATACCCTTATTAAGTAGATTGTACTATTAAGATCAGTGGTCAGGAGGGTCTGAAATTATTCTAAAAATTTTTCTGGGCTAAACCCTACCTTTTATTAGGTTTTCTTAATAATTTATTCCTCAGTATTCAAAAATAATCTAACCATTAATTCATTAATAGACTGCTTGATTAACTTCAAATCGAGACAGAATTTGGTACACATCTGATTATAGTTTTACTCGAGGATTTATTATTCTTTTTCCTCCCCCCAACTTAATTTCCATTGTCCCTAATGGAAGAAAAATTAATTTCAAGGAAAGATACTACCTGGTAGAGTATTTGAAGGTTGGAAGTTTCATTGTTGCCATCTTCTTTCAATCTGCTTCTGTTGCTCTTCTCTGGTCATACTAAAAGAACACACTAAAAGAGAAAGTTAAAAATAACTAATAAACTGGGTTGCCTCCCAAGAGCGCTAAGTTTAAAGTCTTCAGCCAGACTGTGCTACTTATTATGATAGTGTTGGGTTCACAAGATCAATTGATTCAACAACTTCTCCATCATTAATTTCTTCTATATATGGTTTCAACGTTGGCCATTTACTTTGAATGTATTTCCTTGCTTAGGGTCTTTAAGCTCTACAGCTCCATAGGGAAATACTTGAGTTACTATAAAAGGTCCATTCCATCGTGAACGAAGTTTTCCAGGGAAAAGGTGTAATCTTGAATTGTAAAGCCATACTTTTTGATTTGGTTCAAAAATTTTTCTACTAATAAATTTGTCATGATATGCTTTGGTTCGTTCTTTATAAATTTTTGAGCTCTCATATGCCTCATTTCGTAGCTCTTCTAACTCATTCAATTGGAGTTTTCTATTGACACCTGCATTTTTCATATCATAATTAAATTGCTTGATAGCCCAAAATGCACGGTGTTCTAATTCTACAGGTAAATGACAGGCTTTTCCAAATACGAGCCTATAAGGAGACATTCCTATGGGAGTTTTAAATGCAGTACGATAAGCCCATAATGCATCATCCAAACGTTCTGACCAATCTTTCCTATCAGGTCTCACTGTTTTCTCAAGGATATTTTAATTTCTCTATTTGATATTTCAACTTGGCCACTAGTTTGGGGATGATAAGGTGTAGCTACCTTATGAGTAATTCCATATTTGTTCATTAATCCTTCAAAGTGTCTATTCGTGAAATGTGTACCCCCATCACTAATTATAGCCCTTGGGCATCCAAAACGACTAAGGATATTATGCTGAATAAACTTGATTACAACTTTATGGTCATTGGTTCGAGTTGCCATGGCTTCAATCCATTTTGACACATAATCAACTGCCACTAGAATGTATTCAAATCCAAAAGAGGAAGGAAATGGGCCCATAAAATCAATACCCCATACATCAAAAATTTCTACAACCAAGATAGGGTTTAGGGGCATCATGTCTTTTCGAGATATATTTCCTGTTTGTTGACATTGGAGACAATTACGGCTAAATTCATGTGCATCTTTAAAAAGAGTTGGCCAATAAAACCCACTTTGCAGTACCTTTGCTGCAGTTTTCTTTCCACTAAAATGTCCTCCACAGGCAAGAGAATGACAGAAGTTAAGTATACTTTTGAATTCACTTTCGGGAACACATCGCCTAATCACCTGATCTGAACAGTACTTAAATAATTCAGGGTCTTCCCAAAAGTAATATTTGATTTGTGAGAAAAATCTATCTTTTTCTTGTTTTGTCCAGTGGGAAGGTACTTTTCCTGTTGCCAAATAATTCACAATGTGGGCAAACCAGGGAAGACTGCTATGGGAAATTGAGAATAATTGCTCATCAGGGAACTTATCTCTGATTATTTCTTTATTGTATTCCACTGAGATCCTAGAGATATGATCTGCTACCATATTTTCAGAACCTTCTTATCTAAGATTTCTAGATCAAATTCTTGTAGTAGAAGGATCCATCTAATAGTCTGGGTTTTGTATCCTTTTTTGATATAAGATGCCTCAACGCTGCATGATCTGAATAAACTAAAACTTTAGACCCTAACAGATATGATCTAAACTTTTCTAGGGCAAACACAACTGCTAGTAATTCTTTTTCAGTGGTAGTATAGTTCATTTGTGCATCTGAAAGAGTTTTGCTAGCATAATAAATTACATGGGGTTCTCGATTGAGTTTCTGTCCTAGAACTGCCCCTACAGCATAATCAGAAGCATCACACATGATTTCAAAAGGTATGGTCCAATCTGGGGGCTTGATAATGGGTGCAGTGGTCAAAGCAGTTCGAAGGATGTTATAGGCTGTTAGACAATCTTTATCAAAATTAAAAGAACTATCCTTGGTCAACAAATTACACAATGGTCGAGAAATTTTACTGAAATCTTTGATGAAACGTCTATAAAAACCAGCATGACCAAGGAAAGATCGTACTTGTTTAACTGAGGTTGGGGGTGTAGATTTGAGATCAATTCAACCTTGGCTTTATCAACCTCAATACCTCTCTCTGAAACAATGTGTCCAAGCACAATTCCCTCACGAACCATAAAATGGCTCTTCTCCCAACTTAGGACTAAATTCATTTCCATACATCGTTTCAGTACCTTAGTCAAGTTCTCGAGGCAGCTATCAAATGATGCACCAAAGACTGAAAAATCATCCATAAATACTTCCAAAAATTGACCAATCATATCAGAAAATATGGCCATCATACATCGTTGAAAGTGGCTGGTGCATTACAAAGACCAAATGGCATACGTCTAAAGGCAAATGTTCCAAAGGGACAAGTGAAGGTGGTCTTTTCTTGATCTGCAGGAAATACTGGGACTTGATTGTATCCTGAATATCCATCTAAGAAACAAAAGAAACTTTGTCCCGCTAGCCGTTCTAGAATTTGATCGATAAAAGGCAAAGGAAAGTGGTCTTTCCTAGTCACGGCATTCAACTTTCGATAATCTATACACACTCTCCAACTAGTTGATGTGCGAGTAGGAATTGATTCGCCCTTTTCATTTTTAATCACGGTAATACCCGATTTTTTAGGTACTACTTGGATTGGACTGACCCATTGGCTATCTGAAATTGGATAAATAATACCAGCATCAAGCCATTTTACTACTTCTTTCTTAACAACATCCCTCATGTTTGGATTTAGCCTTCGTTGCATGTCTCTATGTGGTTTGGCTTCAATTTCACTATGAATATGGTGCATGCAAACGGAAGGGTCAATTCCCTTAAGATCAGCTATTGTCCATCCAATTGCCTCTTTATGTTCTTTAAGTACATCTACCAATTTATCTTCTTGCTCAGAGGTTAGGGTAGATGCAATGATTACTGGAAGGGTATCATTGGGTCCAAGGAATGAATATTTTAAGTCATCTGGAAGAGGTTTCAATTCTAGTTGGGGTGGTTCTTCCAAGGATGGTATTAAAGGACTTGGTTTAGTTGGAAGTGGTTCATATTTTATAGTCCAAGGAGGGATGGTGTCGAACTTAGGTGGTTCTAATAACATGTTTATCTCTTTGGTATACTCATCAATATCAAAGTCATCTATTCCAAAATGTGTAAGACATGTTTGTAAAGGATCCGAATCAATCAAACTTTGGAATTTCTTATCTACTACTTCCTCTATCATGTTTACTTCATTTAAATCATACACAGGTGGTCCTTGGGAAGCATTAAAAATATTTAATCTCATCTTCTTGTTTCCAAAAGATACATCCATCACACCTGTTCTACAATTTATACATGCATTAGCAGTAGCTAGAAAAGGTCTTCCAAGGATGATGGGAATTTGGTTAGGATTACCACTAGATTCCATATCAACACAAGGAAGTCGACAGGAAAATAGAATTCATCCACCTTTACTAATACATCTTCCAATATTCCACGAGGTTCTTTGACTGATCTATCTGCCAATTGTAGTGTTACTGTCGTGGGTTTCAACTCTCCAAATCCAAATAATTCATATACTGAACTTGGGAGAAGGTTTACACTCGCACCCAAATCTAATAATGCTTTCTTGATTGTGAAGTTTCCTATGACACATGATATAATCGGGGTACCAGGATCTTTTAGTTTGGGTGGGGTTATTTGCTGAACAACTGAGCTGACTTGCTCAGTCAAATGTATCTTTTTTGGTATTTGTGTCTTGGCTTTCCGTTTTTGTGTGCATAGATCCTTCAAAAATTTGGCATAAGCTGGAACTTGCTTGATAGCATCGAGAAGAGGTAAGTTTATTTGGACTTGCTTAAATAACTCAAGCATCTCATTCATTTTTATATTCTTCTTATCTGAAGGCAAAGGAGATTCTAAAGCACTAGGGAATGGGGCTTTAGGTATGATTGCTTGATCATTGAATTCCTTTTCTTTTTCATTTCTTCTCTCTTCTGGTTTAGCCACTTCTAATTTCTGGGTTGGTTCAGGTGGGTTCAATGTTTTTCCACTTCTGAGAGTCATGACTGATTTAGCATGTTCTGGGAATTTGTCAGGACTATTGGAACCTTCAGCCATGAATTGTCCTTTGGGTTATCGATAGGCTGACTAGGTAACTTACCCTCCTCCCTTCTACTGAATGCTGTGGCTAATTGACCTATCTGAGTTTCTAGTTTTGCAATAGATTGTGTGTGGGAGTGAAGGATTTGAGTATTCATTTCTAGCCCTTTCAATGCTTGTAACACTTTGTCTTCAAAAGTAGGCTGATTATTCGGTGGAGGTTGTGGGATGTTTGGATATTGTGAATATGGCATGTTTCTAAAATTGGTTTCTTGATAATTAGGTCTGATCGATGAATTGGTTACAGGTTGAGGTTTCCAAGAAAAATTTGGGTGATTTCGCCAGCCAGGATTGTAAGTATTTGAAAATGGATCATTTCCTGTTCTAGGAGCTAATCGGGTTTGGGCTTGGTGGGCTTGCTCTTGAACAAGTTCAGGAAATTGGTATGCAGCTGGACATTCACCTATAGAATGGGTTGGACTCGAACAAATTATGCAGACCTCATGTAATTGAGTAGATGGGGAAGAGATGTTTCCAACTTGTAGAATCCGGTCAAGTTTATGGGATAATTCATCTACCTTAGTATAGATATCTGTAGAATGACCTATTTCATATATTCCACCTCTTTTAGGTTCTACGGGAGGGTCTCGACGAGCAACTGACATATGATGTAATGAATTCTCACTCAATGTCTCAAAGAGTTGCCAAGCCTCATGTTCATTTTTTAACATAAATGTCCCACCACATGAAGCATCAACCATTTGCCTATGCTTTTCTGATAATCCATCATAAAAGCACTGAACCAGTTGCCATTTGGGTATAGCATGATGTGGACATTTTCTAATAGTTCTTTGAATCTCTCCCATGTCTCATGGAACATTTCTCCATCTGTCTGGGAAAAACTTGTTATGGCTTTTCTAATTTGATTCGTTTTTCCTATAGGAAAATATTTCTTAAGAAATTCTCTCTGAAGATGATCCCAAGTTGAAATTATAACAGTGTCTAATGAATTTAACCAATACTTGGCTTTATCTTTTAGGGAAAAAGGGAATAACTTAAGCCTAAGTGCATCATCAGAGAAATTTTGAATCTTGACAGTTGAGCAAATTTCTAAGAATTCATCTAAGTGTTTGTAGGGATCCTCATTTGTAAGTCCATAGAAAGATGGTAACATTTGGATTACACTTGACTTAATTTCATATTGGGCAGCCTCTACTGGAGGCACTTGAATGCAGGGAGAGTAGGTATACCTTGAAGGAGTGAAATACTCTTTCAACTGTCTTGGTTGATTATTTTCGTTATTAGGATCCATAATTCTGAGTCTGTTTGCTCTAATAGTTCTTTCTATCTCAGGATCTAAGGGTATAAGGTTGGGTTGCAACGATCGGCGACCAAGCATACACCCTACCAATGACTCTAAAGCAAACAGATTCTAAAAAAATATCCTAAAAGATTCCTAAACTAAGAGCAATGAATAATTTAATTAGGGTTTAATAATTAGAGCAGCCCTAGAGACCTCCTATTGAGCTCGAGTTCCTTAGGGGCTGATGTCTAATTAATTTTAGATTAAAGGTTTGGGTTAATGCAGAATGAAGGATGTGGTTTGTGGGCCAAGGAAGGGTGATGAAATCCCCACCTTATCTTGATTAGGGGTTTGTGCCCTTAAAGTTAATTATGATAATGCTATGCAACAACAGATGTCCACTCTTGAAATTATCAAACAAAATTAATCTAATTACTTTTTTTAAAGATTTTTGTGATTAAGTTTCTAATTTCCTAATAAATTATGAGATGTCAATGGAAGAATTTTGAGTTTTGCAGAAAATAAATCACCTAAGTCAATCTAAGCATAAATAAAATAATTATTTTGTTTATATTTTATTTTATTTTTAATTTTTTTTAAATTAATTATTTTATGGAAGGTGTCTTAGGGTTTTTTTTAGGTTTTTTTTTAGGTAAGTTAATTAAAAGGAAAATTTGATTAGGTTAAAATTGGATTTGTGGCAAAAAGGAAAGTAATAATTTTTTTATGTTAAAAAGAAAATATGCAATTCTAACAATTAAGGAAATAAAATAAAAAATAACTATTCAAAAATTAAGAGAAAATTAATCTAATTTTTTTTATTTTTTATTTTATTTTTTTTTTTTTTTTTTTTTTTTTTTTTTTCAAAATAACACACTTAAGTCCCCGGCAACGGCGCCAAAAATCTGATGCGTGTCGTAGCGCAACGATTTAAACACCTTAATTTCACTATTAGAATAGCGAGAGTAAGGGATCGATTCCACAGGGACTTTAGCGATTATCTTGAAATAGCTTATAAATATCCTAAATAGTAGCATTCAAGTCACGAAAGAGGACGAACCCACGAAATCGCAAACAAAGAACACGGAAGCAAGAGCCTCCACGAATGGATGCCAGAAATAGAGCTCTCAGGAAGAACAGGATGGCTCCTGGCACGGACGGATGGAACAGACCTCACGAATGGCTCTTGACGGATCTCACAGATGCAACGCCTCCACGGATTCCATGAACCACGATGGCTCTGACTCCTTCTTTGCTGCTATTTGTAGAGGCCCGGACGCGGAGAGCAACGAGTCTGTTGCAGACGACGCGGAGAAACGGGCACGAAGAAATCTTGGAGAAAATCATAATAAAATCAAATTCCTTCAAGATGAATTTAATTCTTCCAATTTGATAACTTCCTATCTAATTTATTCCTTAATTGGTGGAGGAAAAGATTAGAATTTGAATGGAGAAGAATCGTGCAAAAACAGAGGAATCTGGCTGAGAAGACGATGAAGTCGGCACTGGTTTGCCGACTTCGCTTTAAAATCCGTGCTAAATGGATAAATCAATGTAAAAATCAATTTCGGCTCATCTTAAATCCGATTTGAGTGCCGTTTGCGTCATTAAATTCCTAAAATCGAGCTCTTTAAGTTGATAAATTTTTTCTAAAATATTATATAAAATATTAAAATATTAAATAATAATAGGTATGTTAAATTATTAATGAATAGGTTTAATGATAATTATTTATGTGTTTATCACTTTCCTGCATGACATTTTTAAGTATCAATGAAAGAAATATTGTCTGAGCATAGTGTACTTAGCTTTTGTAGTATTTTGGCCTTTGCGTCGTGTTCGATGACGCTGAGAGTCGGCATGGAGTCGGGACAGAGAGCTTTTCTCAGCTTTTTCTGGTGCTAGATTAGAGTATTTGCCGAGGTGAAGAAGACTATTTGAGAGTGGAGAAAAACCTGCATTGTTGGTCTCTTTTGGCATTCATGGAGCCTGACATTCGAGTACAAGGAAGGCCATAATGACCCCTCCACCCAACGTCATCTATCTGTACTCTTGCTAGCACCAAACTTTCTTCCCCTCATATGTTAAATCTTATTTATTTAAGTTTGCATGGCATGGAACTGGGCTGGGACTCGGACCACGTCCTCCCCACCTCACGTAGCCAGGCCAGAACCTTTCTCCTTAGAGGGATCTCGGCCGGGAAGATGTGCTAGGTGATGATGATTATGTGGCATTTGATGTGGATGGTTTGGAGAAAGAAAAAGCGATCAGGGAGGAGTGCCAATCAGCTCCCTATTCGCCGAAGATAGTCTCGGGATCACACACCTCTTGTGGATTACGACTGTCCGAGTAGAAGAGACTGTCATTGCGAAGTGCCTTTGAAGGAATTTGTCTCCCTCTGTTGATTTGGATACATCAACTCGCTGGTAGTCTGCCCTCCAGGGAACCAAGTTGATTGGAGTGGGGGTGTCGCTGCCCTTGCTTGGGCTTCCCCTTGTGTCACCGTCCGTAGGAGATGAGGCCATTTGGATGGCGAGCGATGGCGCTCTTGCTAGTGAGCTCTTGCTTTTGAGCTTGAAGATGCTCATGCTGATGAGGTTGAAGATGCTCATGCTAATGAGCTTGATGGTGATGAGCCTCTCGCTAGGAAGATCTCCTGCAAGATGGATGATGACTGGCCTGAGCAGCAACTAAAGAGGGAGCAAAAGCTCTTGCTGGCTACTGTGTGGCCGTGAAATACTTCTCTTGGAGCTTTTGGATAGCTTCCATTAATATTCAAATTTGCAGGGCAAGGGTGGCATGCTATTTTGCCTAAGTAGCCTGAGGTACTGGCGATGATGGAACAGATTGCCGGTCTCCTGTTGCTCAGCTCATTGAGGGTGCCCCCCCAGCGTTACTGGAGGAAGCCTCTTGGGTCTTTGTCATCACCATATTTTTTATCCACCATTGTTATCGTAGAGGGAGCGAGGGCTTGTAGATTAGTGTCACAAAGCTCTATTCTCTCCCCCTACCTGGCACACCAATCTGTTGATGTCAAATCACCGTTCTTGAACGTTTGAAGCGTTCGATCGCCTTCTCCAGCGAGCTCGGGATCCTTCGGCGAGCTTCTTGCACTTGAGAGCCTGCAAACAAGTCCCGAGGACCAAAGATTTCAGCAGGAACCCTTCGACGCTCAAGTCAATGCTCTGGGCAATAGCCGTGAGCTTAAGAAAGCTCAAAAGAGAGAAGAAGAGAGAGGCTTAGAGCTCTCTGTAAGCAAGAATGAGCGTTTAAGAGTATGGTGAGTTATCAATTACCTCATCGGGGGTCCCTCTTACCCATTTTATTGATGCTTGGAGTCTGTGAGACTTGGGGCATGATCATTTGTCAGAGCATTTATGATGGTGGCAGCAATGGCAGCAATGTCAGGGCTTATTTCTTAATGGCATATCAGAAGTGCAGGCCATGTTCCGTCAAATATGGGTGGCTGCATAGTTGGCAGGTACTACTTGATTTAGATAGTTGTTGTAGGCTGCTGCAGGGTGTGATCGACTGTTACGGCATTTTTTAGATGTATCCCCCATGCCACACTTCCATTTTCTTGTGCGAACAATGATGGGCGATAAAGTCAAGCACGTGGGCCCCATGGTGTAGCCGTTGAGGTAGAAGATGAAGTTTGGAGTTGAAGCCGGCTCTGTCCCTCGTAGAGCATTGATTATAGAGTACATGCATGGCACTGTTCATGCCTTTGGATGAGCTCCAGAGAAGGTCTTGGCTGAACACTTGCATGGCACTGTTCATGGCCGAGGGAAAGAGGTCAAGCACTGTTCATGGCCAAGCACTGTTTATGGCCGAGGCCGAGGGAAAGAGGCCGAGCACTGTTTATGGCCAAGCACTGTTCATGCCGAGGCCGAGGGAAAGAGACCGAGCACTGTTTATGGCCTAGCACTATTCATGCCGAGGCCGAGGGGGCCAAGGGGAAGAGACTGAGCACTATTCATGGCCGAGCACTATTCATGCCGAGGCCGAGGGGGCCTAGTGGTTGAGGCCAAGGGGAAGAGACCGAGCACTATTCGTAGCCGAGGCTGAGCACTGTTCATGGACGAGCACTATTCATGCCGAGGCCGAGGGGGCCAAGTGGCTGAGGCCGAAGGGAAGAGGCCGAGCACTGTTCATGGCCGAGCACTGTTCATGCCGAGGCCGAGTGGGCCAAGTGGCTGAGGCTGAGGGAAAGAGGCCGAGCACTGTTCATGGCTGAGGCCGAGCACTTTTCATGGTCGAGCACTGTTCATGCCGAGGTTGAGCACTGTTCATGGCCGAGCACTATTCATGCTGAGCCGAGCATTGTTCATGGCCAAGGCTGAGGGGGCCGAGTGGCTAAGACCGAGGGGAAGAGGCCGAGCAATGTTTATGGCCGAGCACTGTTCATGCCGAGGCCAAGGGGCCCGAGTAGCTGAGGCCGAGGGGAAGAGGCCGAACACTATTCATGCCGAGGCCGAGGGGCCGAGTGACGGAGGCCGAGGGGAAGAGGCCGTCTTCCTGGAGTCAACTCTAGAAACGACCGGTGCTACCCTGGTGAGATTACCATTTCCCATGGGGCTCAATGGCCCCATCAGGTTTGATTATATTTGAATATAGTTAAAATTAGATCAAACTATCTTTCTTATTTTATATTCATAAAATTTATGGGTTCTAAAAATGAAAGATAAAAAAAGTAAAAATATATAATGACTTAAAATCTAAATTTAAAAATAAGAAATATGATTGAATTTTGGATTTGACTTTTAATAATATTCGAATGTAATTAAATTTATAATCATTTCTTTTTATTTATGTGTCTATAACTTTTTATCTGCATAAGCGGCTTACCATAAGGTTCCTTATTGTTCTTCATTCCTTTAAAATAAAAAAATTTGCCTGGAGTTGTGTGAATCATTCATCACATGCTTTTTCGTATCAATTAGCTAACTTCAGCAGCGATGATTGAAATATTTTAAGATAAGAAAATAGTAAATTCTATTATGTTTTTTTTTTAATCACTCATGCTTTGCAGACAAAGTAATTATACAAGTTGCAAATCGTTTTAATCAGGTTAGGATAAGATTTGGTCATTACATGACATTATTTCAAATCGCTCTCGAGTTTTTGTTGGCCGGACAAAGAGAAAAAGGAAAAAAAGAGGGCTAGTTCCTTTTGTAGCCTGCTTCAAATCATTCGGTGCTCTTCAATTCATTTTACACCAAGGAGAAGTAGACTTGATGTTTTTCTTTTTTTTAAAAAGAAAAAGGGATAGAGATTCCACCAATAAAAGAATTGTATGAAGTTATGAAAGTGTTTAGATTTCAGAGAATCTTATATGTTTAATGCTCCCTAAAATTAGGATTTTAAATCTCAGCAGGTTAAGGAGTCCTTTTGATTAGGAAAGGCTGAAAGCAAACACTTTAATTGATTGGAAGTCATCTTCTGAAGGCTCATCTCACTACAAAAAATTGATAAATAAAAATGATTAATAAAGATAAATGAATCATCATAATGGATGATATGAAATAACAGATCAATATTTTCCTCTCTTAGCTTCATAATTTGAGTTCTTCTAACCATTAACTTTGGAGATACATCAAAGAGGCTCTCTAGATCATTCACCTCCATGCATTATGAAGCATTGGGGGCATAGGTTGAATAACCTATACCTTCTTTTTTCTTATTTCACAAAAAGCTTTAATACAATTGTATGTATTTTTGATTTTAAGCACAACACGGGGGAATGCCATGTTGTTGGGTAAACCACAATGAAGAGTCACATGGTTCTTCCAATCCCCAAGAACATGGATACTTTTACAATGTAATCAAAACTGAAAACCAAAAACCAACATTGAATCCTGACAAATAGTATTGTAAATATTTTTGGAATAGATGTGCTAATTTAGGTTGGCAAGACAAACCACAATGAAGAGTCACATGGTTCTTCCAATCCTCAAGAACATGGATAGTTTTACAGTGTAATCAAAACTGAAAACCGAAAACCAACATGGAATCCTGACAAAAAGTATTGTAAATATTTTTGCAATAGATGTGCTAATTTAGATTGGCAGGACATAACAGCTATAATTTTGTAAAATACTTGTTTTTCTCTTCTCTTTGGCAAGTTGCCACAAGCAGAAATGTGAACCATAAGCAAAACATTAAATGGGAAACAAAGTTAAATGCATGAAATAATATTTTCTTACGTCCCAATATAATTAATGTAGTATCCATCTTCATCCATTGTAACTGTATCACCAGTCTTGAAAAGTCCACCATCAATAAATGATTCCTTTGTTATCTAAAACCAAAAATGACCAAAATATCATGAAGAAACATAGATCAGACGGCCTAAAAAAATTATTGCTTATTATTCAAAAGCCTGATTCCACATCGTTGAAATCAAGTCTAATTTACACTAGTTTGGAATTTCTTAATTCAATTGAATTACCTCACAACAGGCTGCAACCACACAGAAACAAAATTACAGAGCAACTCATGAGTGACAGTGCAACAAAATTCACCATTGGGAGCAACACCTTAGAACTCAGAGCTTAAGTTGTAGCAGGGATCCAGAAATAGGATCAAATTTTGTTTGAAGGTATGATGACTTAATAAGTATTCCTTAACCAGCATACTCGGGGTTCCACAAAGAATAAGAAAGAAAAAAAAATTTATGAAGATTAAGAGGCATTTAATAAAATAAGAAGGGAAGAAAGGAACTTTAAAGGAAGGTTACTACACTTCTTTATATGTTGAATGCGAATATCTGTATAAATATAGCTTTTTTTTGCATATTTATAAATTATTATACATACATATATTAATTATATACCATAAATTAATGCAGTAATCCTAATCCAAACCGGAGATGGAGAGACTGCTATCCCTCGTTGGCAAAGGGATAAATATAATAAAAGCTCATGGGCAACCCTCTTATAAAAAACGGAAAGCCCAAAAGGGTGCGTTTACCTCGTAAAATCTTTAATGTTTCTTAGTAAATTTTTAATCATAATATTGCATTGCTGTATTTAGTTCAACATATCCGGTAATGTTGCAAACAATGTTGATGAAGGTCAAAAATTACTTTGGCAATCTTAATTTTTAAAGTTTCACAGCAATCTTTTAATCGGAATGCTGCACTGCTTTTACTGGCAGAGAATATTGGTAGAGATCTAAGATTAGTTTGGCAACCAAATCAATGTAAAATATGGCAATTTGATTCCCTTCCAAGGGTTTAGACAATGGGGATGTCATTATTATTATTTATTCATATTATCCTCTCAAAACATAACATGCTTCAAGCTAGACAAGCGTGCAGGCCCATCACAAGTGGCCCCACCTGGTTTGGCGCTCTTAAGAGGCTCAATGTAACACGCGTGGGCATCCCTCTTATAAGAAAGGAAAACACTTTGTACACCGGCCCGGTGCAGCAACGCTGACGTGGGCTGCACCGCGTCTTACGATTGGTCCACGTGGATGACCTGACAGGCAGTATGGCTGGGCTTTGACGTAACGTTCTGAACGTGACGGACATTTAATGCTGTTCGCTTTTTTTTAAAATTTTTGTGCGGACGAAAATGCCCTTTCGCTCCTTCATGGCGCCATTTTACGTTTTATGTCATCTGTGCAAGAAGAAGAACTCTGTTTCTTCCAGCTTAGAGGCCGAAAATACTTCAGCTACTGGACTGGAAAACCTTGATACTGGAGTCTGTGTAAAAAAACTTCTGGAGGAAATGTCATCCGCAGCAAATAAGAACTCTTTATTCCCACGTCTTTATTAAAAACTATTTCTTCCCACTTCTTTATTACATCCGCAGCACAAAGGTTTTTTTCTGGTTAGAGTTAGTTAATGCGTTTAATGCGCGGGTAACTACCTTAGAACGAAACAGTTATGACACTCTGAGAGTCATAACTGTTTTGTAAATATTTCAGCTTTGAAAAACCTGGCTACTGGAGTCTACTGGAGGCTTCAAATATAAAAGTTTATCCAATAAGATTTTCCTTGCCAAAACCTCACGTAGACGTTCGCTTCTCTCTCTGAATTCGGCCAGGTCTGTAAGTTATCTCTTCGTCAATTGCTTTTAAAAAGCTCCTGTTTTCCTCCATCTGCTTGGGAATGCCAGACCTGGCCGAATTTAGAGAGAGAAGCGAACGTCGAGGGCATATGTTCGTGCTCAACTGAATTTCATCTGTGCTAGAATAACTCTCTTTCTTTCCCCCCCCTCGCTCTGAGAGTCCGGATGGTAAGGAATCCCCGCGACACCCTAGTTCGAAGTCGGCCGTAAGTCCTTCGCGACACCCCAGACGAAATCCCACGACACCCTAGCTTTAGGGCGACGACACCCGTCTTATAAATGACCACATAGAGAGAACCCGGCGACACCCTATTCGAATTCGGCCGAAAATCCTTCGCGACACCCAGTTGAAATCCCACGACACCCTAGCTCTAACGAGACGACACCCGTTCTTTAACATGACCACATAGAGAGAACCCGGCGACACCCTAATTGAATTCGGCAGAAAATCAATCGCGACACCCCAGTTGAAATCCCACGACACCCTAGCTCTAACGAGACGACACCCGTTCTTTAACATGACCACATAGAGAGAACCGGCGACACCCTAATTGAATTTTTCGCGACCCCAGTTGAAATCACGACACCCTAGCTCCGACGACACCCGTCTTATATGACCACAGAGAACCGGCGACACCCTACTTCGAATTCTGCCGTTAATCCTTCGCGACACCCTAGTTGAAATCCCACGACACCCTAGCTCTAACGAGACGACACCCGTTCTTTAACATGACCACATAGAGAGAACTCGGCGACACCCTAATTGAATTCGGCAGAAAATCAATCGCGACACCCCAGTTGAAATCCCACGACACCCTAGCTCTAACGACGACACCCGCATGACCACATAGAGAGAACCCGACACCCTAATTGAATTCTTTCGCGACAACATCTCACGACACCCTAGCTCCGACGACACCCGTCTTATAAATGACATAGAGAGAACCCGGCGACACCCTACTTCGAATTCGCCGTTAATCCTTCGCGACACCCTAGTTGAAATCCCACGACACCCTAGCTCTAACAGACGACACCCGTTCTTTAACATGACCACATAGAGAACTCGGCGACACCCTAATTGAATTCGGCAGAAAATCAATCGCGACACCCCAGTTGAAATCCCACGACACCCTAGCTCTAACGAGACGACACCCGAAATGACCACATAGAGAACCGGCGACACCCTAATTGAATTTTCGCGACACAGTTGAAATCCACGACACCCTAGCTCTACGACACCCGATGAACCGAGCGACACCCTACTTCGAATTCTACCGTTAATCCTTCGCGACACCCTAGTTGAAATCCCACGACACCCTAGCTCTAACGAGACGACACCCGTTTAACATGACCACATAGAGAGAACCGGCGACACCCTAATTGAATTCGGCAGAAAATCAATCGCGACACCCCAGTTGAAATCCCACGACACCCTAGCTCTAACGAGACGACACCCGTTCTTTTGACCACATAGAGAGAACCCGGCGACACCCTAATTGAATTCGGCAGATCGCGACACCCTGAAATCTCACGACACCCTAGCTCTGACACCCGTCTTATAAATGACCACATAGAGAGAACCCGCGACACCCTACTTCGAATTCTGCCGTTAATCCTTCGCGACACCCTAGTTGAAATCCCACGACACCCTAGCTCTAACGAGACGACACCCGTTCTTTAACATGACCACATAGAGAGAACCGGCGACACCCTAATTGAATTCGGCAGAAAATCAATCGCGACACCCCAGTTGAAATCCCACGACACCCTAGCTCTAACGAGACGACACCCGTTCTTTAACATGACCACATAGAGAGAACCGGCGACACCCTAATTGAATTCGGCAGAAAATCAATCGCGACACCCAGTTGAAATCCACGACACCCTAGCTCTAGACGACACCCGTCTTTAAATGACCACATAGAGAGAACCGGCGACACCCTAATTGAATTCGGCAGAAAATTCGCGACACCCCAGTTGAAATCCCACGACACCCTAGCTCTACGACACCCGTTCTTTAACATGACCACATAGAGAGAACCCGGCGACACCCTAATTGAATTCGGCAGAAAATCAATCGCGACACCCCAGTTGAAATCCCACGACACCCTAGCTCTAACGAGACGACACCCGTTCTTTAACATGACACATAGAGAGAACCGGCGACACCCTACTTCGAATTCGCCGTTAATCCTTCGCGACACCCTAGTTGAAATCCCACGACACCCTAGCTCTGACGACACCCGATGCACATAGAGAGAACCGGCGACACCCGAATTCGGCAGTCGCGACACCCCAGTTGAAATCCCACGACACCCTAGCTCTAACGAACATGACCACCCGACACCCTAATTGAATTCGGCAGAAAATCAATCGCGACACCCCAGTTGAAATCCCACGACACCCTAGCTCTAACGAGACGACACCCGTTCTTTAACATGACCACATAGAGAGAACCGGCGACACCTAAATTCCCGTTCGCGACACCCTAGTTACACCCGTCCACATCGGCGACACCCCCTCCGACACCCCCCACGACACCCTAGGACGACACCCGACATGACCACATAGAGAACCGGCGACACCCTAATTGAATTCGGCAGAAAATCAATCGCGACACCCCAGTTGAAATCCACGACACCCTAGCTCTAACGAGACGACACCCGTGACCATCCGGCGACACCCTAGTTCGAATTCGGCCGTTAATCCTTCGCGACACCCAGTTGAAATCCCACGACACCCTAGCTCGACGACACCCGTCTTTAAATGACCACATAGAGAGAACCGGCGACACCCTAATTGAATTCGGCAGAAAATCAATCGCGACACCCCAGTTGAAATCCCACGACACCCTAGCTCTAACGAGACGACACCCGTTCTTTAACATGACCACACGACACCCTAGTTCGAATTCGGCCGAAATCTTCGCGACACCCCAGTTGAAATCCCACGACACCCTAGCTCTAAAGACGACACCCGTTCTTTAAATGACCACATAGAGAGAACCGGCGACACCCTAATTGAATTCGGCAGAAAATCAATCGCGACACCCCAGTTGAAATCCACGACACCCTAGCTCTGACGACACCCGTCTTTAAATGACCACATAGAGAGAACCGGCGACACCCTACTTCGAATTCTGCCGTTAATCCTTCGCGACACCCTAGTTGAAATCCCACGACACCCTAGCTCTACGACACCCGTTCTTTAAATGACCACATAGAGAGAACCGGCGACACCCTAATTGAATTCGGCAGAAAATCAATCGCGACACCCCAGTTGAAATCCACGACACCCTAGCTCTGACGACACCCGTGACCACATAGAGAGAACCGGCGACACCCTAATTGAATTCGGCAGAAAATCAATCGCGACACCCCAGTTGAAATCCCACGACACCCTAGCTCTAACGAGACGACACCCGTTCTTTAACATGACCACATAGAGAGAACCGGCGACACCCTACTTCGAATTCGGCCGTTAATCCTTCGCGACACCCGAAATCCCACGACACCCTAGCTTAGGGCGACGACACCCGAAATGACCACATAGAGAGAACCCGGCGACACCCTAATTGAATTCGGCAGAAAATCAATCGCGACACCCCAGTTGACGACACCCTAGGAGACGACACCCGTTCTTTAACATGACCACATAGAGAGAACCGGCGACACCCTAATTGAATTCGGCAGAAAATCAATCGCGACACCCCAGTTGAAATCCACGACACCCTAGCTCTAACGAGACGACACCCGTCTTAGAGAAACCGGCGACACCCTATTCGAATTCGCCAATCCTTCGCGACACCCAGTTGAAATCCCACGACACCCTAGCTCTAAAGACGACACCCGTCTTTAACATGACCACATAGAGAGAACCGGCGACACCCTAATTGAATTCGGCTCAATCGCGACACCCCAGTTGAAATCCCACGACACCCTAGCTTAACAGACGACACCCGTCTTTAAATGACCACATAGAGAGAACTCGGCGACACCCTAATTGAATTCGGCAGAAAATCAATCGCGACACCCCAGTTGAAATCCCACGACACCCTAGCTCTAACGAGACGACACCCGTGATTGAACAGAGATAATCCCCGCGACACCCTAGTTCGAAGTCGGCCGTTAGTCCTTCGCGACACCCCAGACGAAATCCCACGACACCCTAGCTTTAGGGCGACGACACCCCAGTTGAAAATTGACGACACCCAACTGATCACGGCGGCGAGAAGGCCCGCGACAACCAAGTTACTAAAATTTAATTTTATTTATAAAAAAAAAATACATTAGCCCTTACTGGGGCTTATCTCCTTCAGTCGCTGCGCCGGCGATGTGATGCTGGAGGGACGCTACTTTCCTCTCCAGGTGGCTATTGGCCCGACGCAGGACCTCTATCTCTTTTGTTGTAACGGCCAGGTATTTCTCGGCCGTCTTGATGAGTCGCTCGCTGCTTGCGAGCGACTCAGCATAAACCACTGCGTCGATGGTGACGGTTGGGGGTCGCCTGCCATGGCTGCCAGTAGATCTTACCTCGCCTCTGGAAGCCATCTTGTGGTCAGTTCAAGCTGGAAAGGTGAGTAACGATGGCATTCCCCCATCCTTATTTAAGGTTCCCCTGGCGGGTGTTTCGATTGCCATGCGCCACCATCTCAGTGGTTGTTCACAGGAATCGAATCGGTGCGCCACCACGCCCCGCCCTCCACGTTGAGTTTCGAGGGATGGGGAACAGAACAGTTTCGGGAAGCAAACAGTCTTAAGTTTAACGTCGTCCCAAGAGAAAATTCACGACACCCAAGGATGATTTGGATTTCGGCCGAAACTCCTTCGCGACACCCCACTTGAAAGCTCACGACACCCTCGCTTTAAGGCGACGACACCCGTGCGTCGAACTGATCACAGGGAGAACCCCCGAGACACCCCTTCTCGAATTCGGCCGAAACTCCCTCGTGACACCCCAGTTGTAAACTCACGACACCCTAGCTTTAAGGGGACGACACCCATGCATTAACAGTGAACCCACGGGTGTCGTCGCCATAAAGCTAGGGTGTCGTGAGTTTACAACTGTGGTGTCACGAGGGAGTTTCGGCCGAATTCGAGAAGGGGTGTCGCGGGGGTTCTCTCTGTGATCAGTTCGACGCACGGGTGTCGTCGCCTTAAAGCTAGGGTGTCGTGAGCTTTCAACATGGGTGTCGCGAAGGAGTTTCGGCCGAAATCCAACTCATCCCTGGGATGTCTCGGGGTTCTCCCGTGATCAGTTCGAGCACGGGTGTCGTCGCTTGAGCGAGGGTGTCGTGAGCTTTCAAGTGGGGTGTCGCGAAGGAGTTTCGGCCGAAATCCAAATCATCCTTGGGTGTCGTGAATTTTCTCTTGGGACGACGTTAAACTTAAGACTGTTTGCTTCCCGAAACTGTTCTGTTCCCCATCCCTCGAAACTCAACGTGGAGGGCGGGGCGTGGTGGCGCACCGATTCGATTCCTGTGAACAACCACTGAGATGGTGGCGCATGGCAATCGAAACACCCGCCAGGGGAACCTTAAATAAGGATGGGGGAATGCCATCGTTACTCACCTTTCCAGCTTGAACTGACCACAAGATGGCTTCCAGAGGCGAGGTGAGATCTACTGGCAGCCGACGCCCAACCGTCACCATCGACGCGATGGTTTATGCTGAGTCGCACGCTATCATCGAGGAACTCAGGCTGGCGCTCGAGGAATACCAGGAGGTTTCAACAAAAGAGATAGAGGTCCTGCGTCGGGCCAATAGCCACCTGGAGGGGAAAGTAGCGTCCCTCCATCGCCAGATCGAGGACGCAGCGACCGAAGGAGAGAAGCCCCAGTGAGGGCTAATGTAATTTTTTTTTATAAATAAAATTAAATTTTAGTAACTTGGTTGTCGCGGGCTTTCTCGCCGTGGTCAGTTCTAAGCACGGGTGTCGTCGCATTAAGCTAGGGGTGTCGTGAGCTTTCAACAGGGTGTCTCTAATGATTTCGGCCGCTAGGGTGTCGGGGATTGTCCGTGCGGTCAGTTCTAAGCACGGGTGTCGTCGCCTAAAGCTAGGGTGTCGTGAGATTTCGTCTGGGTGTCGCGAAGGACTTTCGGCCGACTTCCTAGGGTGTCAGTAGATTTCAACTGGGGTGTCGCGTAGGAGTAGCTGTTCATGAATGCGTGCTTATATTGTCAGTTGATGCTGAAAATGTAGATCGGAAAGAAGAAGATAACACTCCCGGCCGTGCAGCTTCACCCGTCGTTCCAAATGCAGTGGATGATATTGTAGTTCCTCAAACTGGGATGGAATTCAATTCAGCCGATGATGTATATACGTTCTACAATGGATACGCGAAACGAGTTGGCTTTGGAATCACAACAGTGTGTAGCAGGGCCAACAACAAAAAACAACTTTGCTTCAAGCACCTGGCGTGTTGGAGGCAAGGAAAATCCAGAAAATCAGAGAAGAGTATGAATCATAGGGATACTGGGAAAGTTGGTTGTATGGCATCCATAAAAGCAAGACTGAATGCTACAAGTGGTAAGTGGATTTTGGATGAGGTTTCTCTAGAACATAACCATGGGCTCTCCATAACATCAGCTGGTTATCTACGGTCGCATAGGAGGATCAGCACACCAGAGAAGGCAGAGATCAGCAATTTACATGCCGTGAATGTTCCGACGACTCAGATATACTCTGCCATAGCAAGGAGAAAAGGGGGCAGAGGACAATTGGATTTCACCGAGAAGGATGCTCGTAACTTCATTAGTCGCGAACGTCAGTCTAAGCTGAAAGAAGGAGATGCTCAGTCGATGGTAATTCATTTTGCCGAAATGCAACTCAAAAATCCCAATTTCTTCTACTCCTTAGACCTCAATGATAATGGTCATCTGAGGTCTGTCTTCTGGATTCATCCAAGGTCAAGATTGGCATGCACATACTTCGGTGATGTTCTAAGCTTTGACTCAACTTACTTGACAAACAGATATCAAATGCCTTTTTGTCCATTTGTTGGGGTGAACCATCATGGACAGTCAACCTTGCTTGGATGCGCATTGTTGTCTGATGAGAGTACTGAGACATATAAATGGGTTTTTAAGACTTGGCTGGATGCAAATGGTGGTCAAGCACCTATTGCCATGATTACTGATCAAGATAAGGCAATCGAGGCTGCTGTCAAAGAAGTTTTTCCTAATACCCGACATCGATTTTGTCTTTGGCATATATTGAAGAAGATACCGGAAAAGATTGGCCACATTTGCACGGCAAATCCCAAGTTTATGGTTGATTTCGATGAGGCAATATATGATTCATTGACCATAAATTCATTCGAGGAAAGGTGGGCACATGTTATGGAGAAATATAAAGAATGCAAGTCTATAGATTGGTTCAATGTCCTATACGAATGTCGGGAAAAATGGGTTCCCAGTTTACCTCAAGGATACATTCTTCGCAGGTTTGTATGTCAATGGTGGCTTTGGTTCATGATTCATTTAAACGTTTTTTTTTTTTAATTTTTGGTTGACAAAATGTTTAACAGGGATGTCATCTTCACAAAGGAGCGAGGGCATTAATCACTTCTTCGATGGGTTTATAAATTCGAAGACAACATTAACGGAGTTTATAAGTAAGTACGAAGATGCCTTGGAAAAACGATACGAGGCCGAAAATGAGGAAGATAATAGGACTTTGCAAACGATAGCTTTCCTAAAGACATCATCACCTTTTGAGAGACAAGCTGCAGGAAGGTATACACGGAGCATTTTCAAAAAATTCCAGAATGAGATCCTTGAAATGGCTGCATCAAATACAAAATTGATCAACGAAGCTGGCAACACGTGTATATATTCCGTCAAGTCGTATGAAAGGATTGAAGTCGATGGAATTGGCAAGGAGATGATCAAAGATTATATCGTGTCATACGATAGAAATATTGAGGATGTCCAATGCCAGTGCCGATCCTTTCAGTTCAAGGGGTACCAGTGTAGGCATGCCCTGTTGGTTCTTCATCAAAATGACGTATTTCGTTTACCAGATAAATACTTCTTGAAGAGATGGTGCAAGGACATGAAATACCAATTCGACGAATTCGACTGCAATACTGAGGGTTATGATAAAAGCACACGAAACTCACGGTACGCAGTGACAATTTTTTAATTGAAATGTCTTAATATTTGTGATCGTTAATATTCTGTTTATGATTGTAGATATAGTTTGCTGTCTCATCGGATGACGAAGCTCGCAGAGATAGCCTCCATGTCTGAAGATGCATTTAATGTAGTGATGGATGGTCTACCGCCTCTATTCAAAACTGCCGTGGATGCCAACTGCGCAGCTAAACCACGTTCAGAGCTGGTAATTCAAGATCCTGAACAAATTAGGACGAAAGGTCGCCCGAGAGAGAACAGATTAAAGAGTGCAGTCGAGAAGAAGGCAAAAAGATCAAGGAAAAATCAGGCCAAGGAAAGAGCTGCTTCAAGTAGCAGGCAGACTTGTTTGCAGTCTATTAATACTGAAGAGGACCTGGAGATAATTGTTCCGCCGTCAGAAACTTTAATGGATGAATTTGATGCTTATGTATTGAGTCAACTTACACAAGATCATATATAAAACACGAGTGTCGTAACTTTTGAATTATGGTTGCTTGGTCGTAAATGAATTGCTCGCGAACGAGACATCCTAGTTCTGGCAAACGACACCCAAGCCTTGCGCGGCGACACCCGAAGGACGGAAACATACGAGACATCCTAGTTCTGGCAAACGACACCCAAGCCTTGCGCGGCGACACCCGAAGACGGAAACATACGAGACATCCTAGTTCTGGCAAACGACACCCAAGCCTTGCGCGGCGACACCCGAAGACGGAAACATACGAGACATCCTAGTTCTGGCAAACGACACCCAAGCCTTGCGCGGCGACACCCGGAAACATACGAGACATCCTAGTTCTGGCAAACGACACCCAAGCCTTGCGCGGCGACACCCGAAGGACGGAAACATACGAGACATCCTAGTTCTGGCAAACGACACCCAAGCCTTGCGCGGCGACACCCGAAGGACGGAAACATACGAGACATCCTAGTTCTGGCAAACGACACCCAAGCCTTGCGCGGCGACACCCGAAAGACGGAAACATACGAGACATCCTAGTTCTGGCAAACGACACCCAAGCCTTGCGCGGCGACACCCGAAGGACGGAAACATACGAGACATCCTAGTTCTGGCAAACGACACCCAAGCCTTGCGCGGCGACACCCGAAGACGGAAACATACGAGACATCCTAGTTCTGGCAAACGACACCCAAGCCTTGCGCGGCGACACCCGAAGGACGGAAACATACGAGACATCCTAGTTCTGGCAAACGACACCCAAGCCTTGCGCGGCGACACCCGAAGACGGAAACATACGAGACATCCTAGTTCTGGCAAACGACACCCAAGCCTTGCGCGGCGACACCCGAAGGACGGAAACATACGAGACATCCTAGTTCTGGCAAACGACACCCAAGCCTTGCGCGGCGACACCCGAAGGACGGAAACATACGAGACATCCTAGTTCTGGCAAACGACACCCAAGCCTTGCGCGGCGACACCCGAAGGACGGAAACATACGAGACATCCTAGTTCTGGCAAACGACACCAAGCCTTGCGCGGCGACACCCGAAGGACGGAAACATACGAGACATCCTAGTTCTGGCAAACGACACCCAAGCCTTGCGCGGCGACACCCGAAGGACGGAAACATACGAGACATCCTAGTTCTGCAAACGACACCCAAGCCTTGCGCGGCGACACCCGAAGACGGAAACATACGAGACATCCTAGTTCTGGCAAAC
>UESW01002102.1:109816-184896 GCA_900491605.1 Calamus simplicifolius | reverse complement strand
ACATCCTAGTTCTGGCAAACGACACCCAAGCCTTGCGCGGCGACACCCGAAGGACGGAAACATACGAGACATCCTAGTTCTGGCAAACGACACCCAAGCCTTGCGCGGCGACACCCGAAGGACGGAAACATACGAGACATCCCAGAGCTTGCGAAACGACTCCAGCCGACGACACCCTAGCTCATGGAAAACGACACCTTGTCTTGCACGGCGACACCCGAAAGGCGGAACTACGAGACATCCAGACGCGACTCCGAAGATTTTAGCTCGACGACACCCTAGCTCATGGAAAACGACACCCTAGTTCTTGCGCGGCGACACCCGAAAGACGGAAACCTACGTAGCGAAACTAATTTAAGACGTCGAAAGAGCGGCAAACTAACGAACAAACTAAGAAATACGGAAACACACGAGGACACTCCTGCTCGCAATGATAAAATTTTTAACATTTGCATTAAATATTAATCAGTGTTAATATGAATAAATTACATACAATTTTCATTCAAAGACGAATACAAAAATTAAGAACATGTTTCGACAATGTCGCTAATCTTTTTGTTCAGGCCCTCTCTCAATATCGTTGCAGCTAAGTGTCGCCGGTAATCTCTGACTTCCTCATCATGAAATCCAGCTTCATATCAGGATTGTCTCGTCGAGCAAGACATTCCATGTATCTCAGACAGTACAGGCCGCAATCCAGCGATCCGCTCGGTTGGCTTGGGCAATCCGAAATATCTTCCATCGGCCACTCCATCACTTCCTTCTTATCGCAGTAGATATGGAATATGTGGCCTAGAATTGTATGCCATTTCCTTGCATTGGCCTTGTACTTCGGGTTGCGTTTCATTGAATTCAGGTGCATGAACACCTTCCTTTCCATGTCGACAGCAACCAAATGCCAGTGCGAGTTATCAGAGTTTACAATGGTGAAAAGAAACCGGAACTGGGCCTTATCTTCGTCCGATACATTATCAAATATCGCAGCCCCAGATGATCCAGCAAGTTCATGAGCAGGTGATGAGGAAGTCAGACATAGAGCAGGTACGAAAACTGATGCAATTATGCACTTATGATATCGGTCAGGATGCTCTGCCCAGTTTCGCATCAGAAACTCCTGGCCGCAATCGATTATCTGCCAATGGAAGTAAAACGATTAATATAATTCTAAAATCAACAACTTGAACATGTTCCTTGATATACTTACATCATCTATTATCATCTCATTGTTAATGAGATCTGAAGATTTTTTCTTGTTGCAACTCCATTAAACATATTTGTGTAGACGATCTCGTCGGTTGTTGTCGCTCGCTCAAAAAATTTTGAATAATTATTTGGTCATCTTCGACCGTTGTGTTGGGCTTTGACATGCCCACTGTCTTCACCGACTTTTTAGGTCGGGTTGTCTCATAACATTCGCCGACGACCGTGGATGCCTTACGCTTCCTCGGTTTTTTAATCCTCCTAACAAGCGACGGCACTCCAATTATTTCTAAGTCCATATTGTCATCCTTTGGCGCAGGGGTGCCAAGTTTATTATCGGATATGGACTCTTCTTTATTTTCATTCCCCTGCTCTGTTTTATCAGCCAATGAATCCCCCTCCAATATGTTCTCCTCTGATTTTGCATTCCCTGTCTCAATTGGAAACTCGGATGAATGGTCCTCCTCCATCTTCTTCTCCTCAATATTTACGTTACCAGGCTCGCGGAGGACCAACTCCAAGGAATGCACCTTCTCTGTTTTCTCGTCCCCCTTGTCCTCCTCGGTTATTGCATAACTTTCCTTTCTGACCAGTGAATTGAGGAGGCTCTCAGCAATGGACAGCCTGTGCCTGACATCTTCGAGTTGATCCTTAACACACTCCAATTCATTCCTCAACTCGGCGCATCCTGCGCAGCTATCCATTGGTTGAGGGGCGCAGGTATCTGTTTGTTGAGGGGGGGACGGTTTTATCTGCTGAGGGAGAAGCCATCGCTCTTCTGGCAATGGTTCAATAGCTCCCTCCATCTGCAACACAAGATGATAACAAATTAATATTAACTGAACATATTGACGCATTAAGTTGAAAAATGGTCAGAGCAATGGAGCAATGAAATAGATTACCAAGTCCTGAGGCTGCAAGTCGGCAACCCGAACCGATTGGATCTTAATTTGGTGGTCATACCACTTCAACAGCCGGGGCCGTTTATCAGGGTATGCTGGCTCTCGCATTGATGTATGCTCGAGGAACCACGCCTGAACAAAATTTTTTTGGATATTAAATAAAGTAATATTACAAAAAATTTTGTCTCAACACTAATAATGTGTCTCAATAATCCTTACCACCAGTGCTGCCGAGCATCCGAACAAGGTAGGCTGCCTCCTAACTTTTTTTGCATTCTTTGAGTGCACCGGCTCCTCGGAACGCAAGCAAGCAGCTATTTCTGGGAGAGCCAGAACAATCAATTCCTTCAGTGCCGAAGCCCAGTCGATGCTACCCAGTTGACTTAAGTCATCCAAGTGCTGGATGAGATACCGTGGACATCTCTGATTAGACTTTGGAGCCAAAAACATGGCCAACATGTATGCGATCCAAAGTCGGACGGTGTCCTCGACATCCTCCTGTACTTTAGATGGTCGGAGTTGAAATATCAACTTCTCCAAACCTTCTTGGCGAAGATCTAAACCCTGGCCAAACCGTCTGAACAAACTTCCGTTGAACATTTGGCTGGACGTGTCGATCTTCTTCCCATGAGCTGGAAGTCCAAGAATGAGTGCGACTTCGTCGGCACTGAATAGAACTCGTTTTCCGCAAAACATGAACTCGTCGCCTCCATTGTGACATCTTATGATGTCTGCTAGCAGTCGCCCGTCGACTGTGAACGTCTGCATGTCGACGAAGGCACCAAATGGTGTCCTTCGAATCAGTTTTGTATGACGTCTAGAGAACCCCATCCTCCAAACCTTCTGAACGTATACTGCCGGCCTGCAGCTATTCTTGAACAGCTGGGAAGCCTTCACTGGGGGGACTGGAACAATTTTATTGTCAACGGAAACAGGGGGTAAGACAGAAGACATACATGTCATGAAATTTTAATATAGAATGTCGTAATATTTCATATAGTGCTAAACATACCCGAAGGAGCCGCATCCTCAGTCGAACGAAGTACCAGGTCCTTGCATTTTTCCGCCATTTTCTCTGTCTGCTTCTTCTTTGTTCGCGGTCTTCGTGCACAAACGAAAGCACTCATCTCCATGAATGACGTATTCGGAAGAATGAACTATGGAACAAGTTCAGGAGGGAAAAGGAGACCAGTGCCTTCTCGAGCAAGAGACGAAGGATGGCTTCTTGAGCAAAAAGATGGCTTCTCGGGCAACAGACGATTGATTCTAGGGTTTATGCCGACCTAAGAGAAATACGAAAGGACACCCGGATCGCCACGATCACATCAATGAGACCCGCGAACCCATAGGAACCGCCCACGTTTACAAACTTTTCTCGGAAATATGGCATGGCTCATGGCTCAGTGAATAGGGTGTCGTCGAATTAGTACTACGGTGACGTCAAATTCCCGCCTTGTTAAAGCACGGGTGTCATCTCGTTAGAGCTAGGGTGTCGTGAGATTTCAACTGGGGTGTCGCGTTTGATTTTCTGCCGAATTCAATTAGGGTGTCGCCGATTTCTCTGTATGTGGTCATTTATAAGACGGGTGTCGTCGCCCTAGAGCTAGGGTGTCGTGGAATTTTAACAGGGGTGTCGCGAAGGATTAACGGCCGAATTCGAACTAGGGTGTCTCTGGGATTATCTCCCTGGTCTGTTTAAAGAACGGGTGTCGTCTCCCTAGAGCTAGGGTGTCATGGGATTTGCTAGGGTGTCGCGAAGGATTAACAGCAGAATTCGAAGTAGGGTGTCGCCGGGTTCTCTCTATGTGGGGTCATTTATAAGACGGGTGTCGTCGCCCCAGAGCTAGGGCATCGTGAGATTTCAAATGGGGTGTCGCGATTGAATTTCTGCCGAATTCAATTAGGGTGTCGCCGGGTTCTCTCTATGTGGTCATGTTAAAGACGGGTGTCGTCTCGTTAGAGCTAGGGTGTCGGGATTTCAACTGGGGTGTTGCGATTGATTTTCTGCCGAATTCAATTAGGGTGTCGCCGAGTTCTCTCTATGTGGTCATGTTAAAGAACGGGTGTCGTCTCGTTAGAGCTAGGGTGTCGTGGGATTTCAACTAGGGTGTCGCGAAGGATTAACGGCAGAATTCGAAGTAGGGTGTCGCCGGGTTCTCTCTATGTGGGGTCATTTATAAGACGGGTGTCGTTGCCCCAGAGCTAGGGTGTCGTGAGATTTCAAATGGGGTGTCGCGATTGAATTTCTGCCGAATTCAATTAGGGTGTCGCCGGGTTCTCTCTATGTGGTCATGTTAAAGAACGGGTGTCGTCTCGTTAGAGCTAGGGTGTCGTGGGATTTCAACTGGGGTGTCGCGATTGATTTTCTGCCGAATTCAATTAGGGTGTCGCCGAGTTCTCTCTATGTGGTCATGTTAAAGAACGGGTGTCGTCTCGTTAGAGCTAGGGTGTCGTGGGATTTTAAGTAGGGTGTCGCGAAGGATTAACGGCAGAATTCGAAGTAGGGTGTCGCCGGGTCTTCTCTAGGTGGTCATTTATAAGACGGGTGTCGTCGCCCCAGAGCTAGGGTGTCGTGCGATTTCAACTGGGGTGTCGCAATTGATTTTCTGCCGAATTCAATTAGGGTGTCGCCGAGTTCTCTCTATGTGGTCATGTTAAAGAACGGATGTCGTCTCGTTAGAGCTAGGGTGTCGTGGGATTTCAACTGGGGTGTCGCGATTGATTTTCTGCCGAATTCAATTAGGGTGTCGCCGAGTTCTCTCTATGTGGTCATGTTAAGAACGGGTGTCGTCTCGTTAGAGCTAGGGTGTCGTGGGATTTCAACTAGGGTATCGCGAAGGATTAACGGCAGAATTCGAAGTAGGGTGTCGCCGGGTTCTCTCTATGTGGGGTCATTTATAAGACGGGTGTCGTCGCCCCAGAGCTAGGGTGTCATGAGATTTCAAATGGGGTGTCGCGATTGAATTTCTACCGAATTCAATTAGGGTGTCGCCGGGTTCTCTCTATGTGGTCATGTTAAAGAACGGGTGTCGTCTCGTTAGAGCTAGGGTGTCATGGGATTTCAACTGGGGTGTCGCGATTGATTTTCTACCAAATTCAATTAGGGTATCGCCGAGTTCTCTCTATGTGGTCATGTTAAAGAACGGGTGTCGTCTCGTTAGAGCTAGGGTGTCGTGGGATTTCAACTAGGGTGTCGCGAAGGATTAACGGCAGAATTTGAAGTAGGGTGTCGCCGGGTTCTCTCTATGTGGTCATGTTAAAGAACGGGCATCATCTCATTAGAGCTAGGGTGTCGTGGGATTTCAACTGGGGTGTCGCAATTGATTTTCTGCCGAATTCAATTAGGGTGTCGCCGAGTTCTCTCTATGTGGTCATGTTAAAGAACGGGTGTCGTCTCGTTAGAGCTAGGGTGTCGTGGGATTTTAACTGGGGTGTCGCGATTGATTTTCTATCGAATTCAATTAGGGTGTCGCCGAGTTCTCTCTATGTGGTCATGTTAAAGAACGGGTGTCATCTCGTTAGAGCTAGGGTGTCGTGGGATTTCAACTACGGTGTCGCGAAGGATTAACGGCAGAATTCGAAGTAGGGTGTCGCCGGGTTCTCTCTATGTGGGGTCATTTATAAGACGGGTGTCGTCGCCCCAGAGCTAGGGTGTCGTGAGATTTCAAATGGGGTGTCGCGATTGAATTTCTGCCGAATTCAATTAGGGTGTCGCCGGGTTCTCTCTATGTGGTCATGTTAAAGAACGGGTGTCGTCTCGTTAGAGCTAGGGTGTCGTGGGATTTCAACTGGGGTGTCGCGATTGATTTTTCTGCCGAATTCAATTAGGGTGTCACCGAGTTCTCTCTATGTGGTCATGTTAAAGAACGGGTGTCGTCTCGTTAGAGCTAGGGTGTCGTGGGATTTCAACTAGGGTGTCGCAAAGGATTAACAACAGAATTCGAAGTAGGGTGTCGCCGGGTTCTCTCTAGGTGGTCATTTATAAGACGGGTGTCGTCGCCCCAGAGCTAGGGTGTAGTGCAATTTCAACTGGGTGTCGCAATTGATTTTCTGCCGAATTCAATTAGGGTGTCGTCGAGTTCTCTCTATGTGGTCATGTTAAAGAACGGGTATCGTCTCGTTAGAGCTAGGGTGTCACGGGATTTCAACTGGGGTGTCACGATTGATTTTCTGCCGAATTCAATTAGGGTGTCACCGAGTTCTCTCTATGTGGTCATGTTAAAGAACGGGTGTCATCTCGTTAGAGCTAGGGTGTCATGGGATTTCAACTACGGTGTCGCGAAGGATTAACGGCAGAATTCGAAGTAGGGTGTCGCCGGGTTCTCTCTAGGTGGTCATTTATAAGATGGGTGTCATCGCCCTAAAGCTAGGGTGTCGTGGGATTTCGTCTGGGGTGTCGCGAAGGACTTACGGCCAACTTCGAACTAGGGTGTCGTGGGGATTCCTTACCATCCGGACTCTCAGAGCGAGGGGGGGGGGGGGCGAAAGAAAGAGAGTTATTCTAGCACAGATGAAATTCAGTTGAGCACGAACATACGCCCTCGACGTTCGCTTCTCTCTCTGAATTCGGCCAGGTCTGGCATTCCCAAGCAGATGGAGGAAAATAGGAGCTTTTTAAAAGCAATTGACGAAGATATAACGAAGCTTTTACAGACCTGGCCGAATTCAGAGAGAGAAGCGAACGTCTGCGTGAGGTGTTGGCAAGGAAAATCTCATTGGATTAACTTTTATATTTGAAGCCTCCAGTAGACTCCAGTAGCCAGGTTTTTCAAAGCTGAAATATTTACAAAACAGTTATGACTCTCAGAGTGTCATAACTGTTTCGTTCTAAGGTAGTTACCCGCGCATTAAACGCATTAACTAACTATAACCAGAAAAAAACCTTTGTGCTGCGGATGTAATAAAGAAGTGGGAAGAAATAGTTTTTAAAAGACATAGAAATAAAGAGTTCTTACTTGCTGCGGATGACATTTTCTCCAGAAGTTTTTTTACACAGACTCCAGTATCAAGGTTTTCCAGTCCAGTAGCTGAAGTATTTTTAGCCTCTAAGCTGGAAGAAACAGAGTTCTTCTTCTTGCACAGATGACATAAAACATAAAATGGCGCCATGAAGGAGCGAAAGGGCAATTTCGTCCGCACAAAAATTTAAAAAAAAAGTGAACAGCATTAAATGTCCGTCACGTTCAGAACGTTACGTCAAAGCCCAGCCATACCACCTGTCAGGTCATCCAAGTCGGATCCACGTGGACCAATCGTAAGACGCGGTGCAGCCCACGTCAGCGTTGCTGCACTGGGGCCGGTGTACAAAGTGTTTTCCTATAAGAAAAGGAAAACGCAATTCCGCGTTACTATAAAAAAAAAAAAAGGAAAACGCGAACCAGAAACGAAGGAATCGGTGCCCCTTCCTATAAATTCGGCGTTGCTATAAAATAGAAAAAACGCGAACGCCGAAACGAAGGAATCGGCGCCCCTCTTCTATAAACTATAATAGAGACTACAGCTCAGTTTATAAGCCAATTGAAGAGACTAATCCAGTGCCAACCGGAGACGGAGAGACAATTCGGATAGCAGCCCTCGTTGGCGGACACACGCGTGGGCCTCCCTCCCTTTGAACTCGGAAACGAACGAATCGGCGGCTCCCCTCCTATAAATTCTTCCGCGTTGCCTTCCCCTCCCTCGCAAAACAAATCCAAACCCTCTCGCCTTGGCGCTTGATCTCTTCGGCGCGATCGGTCTTCACTCCGTACGCCTTGGTGCTTGATCTCCTCGGCAACCACTGTAATTTTTTTTTTTTTTGAATCAATCCGTTCTTCTTCAAGTAGTTTGTTTTAAGCTTAAATGAATAATGTATCTAGACTTATAAAAACTAGCACTGCAGTACATTTTTGTTGAGGAGATGATTTAATGTATACAAAAGAAATATACTGCCATATCCCTGAATCAAAAAGTGTCTCATATTTACTAATTTCAATATTCACGTTGCTCATGAGCCTTTAATATTTGTTTGTATGTGTTGAAACTGAAATAGCAGAATGGTTATATTGAATTATGAGTCTTTGAACCCATGGATTCTAACATCCCCAGCTAATTGGATGGTCAATCTTGAAGACTTGGTTGACGGAACCTCTAATAATGATCGGTAATTTTAGGATTGTTTCACATGCATACTTTTTTATTTTTTGATTGTCTTATAAAAATTTCATTCCTTTCTAGTTATCTCATTCAATAAAACCTTCTTCTTAGGTTTAAAGAGCATAAAAATACTAAAAATATAATATTAATTTTTTTATTGTCTTTCTATGTCATCAATTTTAATTAAATTTTTGTAATTTTTTTGTTTGTTGGTTGATTGACCTTTTTCTAAAGGAGTTTCTGTTGCAAATTTGTTTTTCTTAAGAAATGCATATATTTTAGTTTTACGGTTGAATATGTTATTAGTTATTTCTTTTTCTTTTAATTTAATTCATTGCTTCTTTAGCTTTAGTTATGAGAGATATTCAGCTTTTTTTCCTCAAAATCTTTATTAAAATCTTTATTTATTATTTCCATCTTTCTTAGATTATTTCTTGTGTCTGCTTCCACCATTGCTGCAATGGAAGCAAATCTTGCTGCCAATAATAATGCATCTTTGACCTTGGATTCAAACTCAAAGCCAAATGCTAGGAGAAGAACAGTGGCAGTTGAAGAAAAGAAATCAAGGCTTTATGTGCTTACTGAAGGAGGAGTTAATGAGGATAGGATGATTGTTAATGGAAAGGATCTAAGCCATACAAATAGGGAAGAATCTGTTGTTGAGAGATCTAAAGACTTGTAACGGCTGAAGAAAGTATCGTTCGCTTCCTCCACCATTTCACCACGGCATAAAAGAGCTATTCCGAAGCAGCGAAAAGCAAAGTGGCAAACTGTTCTTAGCATTCTAACCAAGAATTGTCTGCTTATAGTAGCTCTTTTATGGATGGGGCAGACAGTTTGGAGATTGGCTGGTAGGATTGGAGACAATACTAACTCATCATTTCTTGCTTTGGATTATGAGGGCCAGGTTTCTGAAATTGAGGCATCTTTAAAGAAAATAGCTAGCATGTTGCAAGTTCATGTAGCAGCCATAGATCGAAAAATTGGAAATGAGCTGGGGATCATGGCAAGGGAACTTAGAAAGCAAATTGAAGAGAAAGTAGCAATGTTGGAGAAGGAGATAAAGAAGTTGAAAGTTAAGACTGATGGATCCCAAGAACTTATAAAGCAAATTGAAGAGAAAGTAGCAATGTTGGAGAAAGAGTTGAAGAAGTTGGAAGTTAAGACTGATGGATCCTAAGCAAGGGAACTTAGAAAGCAAATTGAAGAGAAAGTAGCAATGTTGGAGAAGGAGCTGAAAAAGTTGAAAGTTAAGATTGATGGATCCCAAGCAAGGGAACTTAGAAAGCAAATTGAAGAGAAAGTAGCAATGTTGGAGAAGGAGTTGAAGAAGTTAGAAGTTAAGACTGATGGTTTAGACAAGTCTTTGACTGAATTCAAGGACATGGGTCTGCTTTCAAAAGAAGAATTTGAAATATTTTGGGATGAGCTTGCTAGAAAACTGGATGGTAGTGATAGTGATGTTTATTTGGACCAAATTATGTCTTTTGCTGGAGATCTTATTAAGAAAGAGATTGAAAGGCATGCAGCCGATGGACTTGGAAGGGTTGATTATGCTTTAGCTTCTGATGGGGCCAGGGTGGTCAGTCATTTAAAGCCTCATGGTTTTCAGGGAGTGAACAGTTGGCTTCGTGATTTTATAATTGGAAATGGAGTTCACCCTAGTGCTCACAAAATGCTAGAGCCAAGTTATGGGGAGCCTGGCCAATGTTTTCCCTTGCAAGGAAGCAATGGGTTTGTTGAGATTAGGCTCAGAACAGGGATTATACCTAAGGCTGTCACACTGGAGCATGTATCTAAGGTAAGTTTTTGCTCTAATTGTTCTTTTCATTTTTCCTTTATAGCTATATTTTGAAGCATTTGGAACTTAGCGCTTGTTTCTTTTAGCTGTTTCTTTCCTATTAATTCATATAATGCCTAATTGTCGCTGATGCCTCTTTTTATGTGGTATGCACGCAGAGCGTGGCTTATGACAGGAGTAGTGCCCCCAAGGATTGTCGGGTCTCTGCTTGGTTTGAATCAGATGATGATGATGACCCATCCAGACAAGCCAAGGTGTACCACTTGAGTGAGTTCTCTTATGACCTAGAGAAGAGCAATGCGCAGACCTTCAATGTCGAGATAGCTCATGAGTTGGATGTGGTGGTCAACAAGGTACGACTAGACTTCACCTCCAACCATGGGAGTTCAGATCATACGTGCATCTATCGCTTTAGGGTGCACGGCTATAAGCCAAGCTCCTTGGTAGTTATATCTTCTAATCTAATGGCTTTATAGGGAGCTGCAGTGCTCGTTGTGCACTGAACCACCCATGCATCCTCAATTCTTGGTTGCATTTTTTGCACAAGTAGTCTCCTCCCTGATGCTGCTTCGTCGATGGGGGGATTATAGATACTTTCAATTATTTTGTTGGGTTCTCTTATCTTTTTTTTTTGTTAGCATGAAAGTTAAGGTATTGAATGGTAATTCTTTTATGTGAAAACTTTCAAGTAACTCTTTATATATATATATATATAAATCAGCATTGACCTCATTTGTAACTCTTAAATTCATTTGTTAGCATAATTAATCGTAGACCGCCACTATGTCCTTAAAAACTTGAGGAACACTTTATGTGAAGTCGATTTGTACAGCTTTACCTTAATTTATGTTGAAATAATTTCTTTCCCAAGCCCATAGTAAGGCCTTATGCCATTATTTTTATGTTTCCATGTACCTACATGACGTAAATTCACCAGCCAGCTGTTCTCAGTTTGTAACATAAACTTACTGATCCCTACGTTGAAAATCCCAGGTAAAATCACGTCCGACTTCCAATCATGCAATAAATATATGGAGGTAAGAAGAATATTTTTAAGTAGCTTATCGAGCCTTAACAAGTTAAATAAAGAGCTTTAACAACTACCCTCATGCCTAAGATGTAAATTGAGTTTCATGCTGGCTTTTTGCAACGATTTAAGTCAGTATAAAGTGGATAAAATCTTAAACAGAGTAACCAATGGTGCATGCCAATTTGGCTCACTGCTTTGTTTCCCAAATGCTTAATCTTATCCTTGATTGCTGTTTGTTTCTCAGGCTTTCCCTGCCCATGTTTAATATTTAAGCAAGACATGCAAAACCGTCCTAGCGTTTGCCAGAGCAAGAATCTGTGACACCCAAGTATGATCTACTTCACCAGTTGCAAGTTGTCTTCATGATTCAAAAAACATCACTCTTGAGCATCTAAATGTACTGATGTTCTGGACAAGCACTTTATAGTCTCTCTCTCTCTCTCTCTCTCTCTCTCTCTCTCTCTCTCTCTCTCTCTCACTAGACCTTAACTCCCTTAAAAGGCTTTTTGTGCAACAAATTGCTAATAAGAGAGCAACAAATATCGGGACATTATAAATGATAAGCAACACATGGATAGTTGAGCAGCTAAAATGCCTTCTGCAAGTATTTTACCAATAATAGAAACTACTTGCACCAAGTGATGTGCTCCTTGCATACACTAAAATGAAGCTAATACAAAATATAAAAAAAGGTCACAGTTAATAAATTACCACCTCAGAAATAATGATTTTCCTATCAAACTAACCTAAGAGCATAGGCAGTTGATTATTTGACTATAATTATAGTTAAATTTCTCTTACAAGCCTATCTGACCAAAATTGTGCCCTCAAGACTGACTCTAGAAAGATCATCATTGTCCTTCTAGTAATTTTTTCAGCTCCTTTTTATTCACCTGAAATAGGAAATCCGTTGAGTTGTATAGCAAGGAAAATTGATATGTAGATATTGAAATTAAGAATCTGAGCAAAAAAAAGAAAATCTCACCTTTCCCATGGCATTTCGAGGAAGGGAATCCCATAAGAACAATTTTGTTGGAATCTGAAAATTGTTATTAAACATTCACTAATAGGAAATGGATTTTATACATGCAAAGGATAATGTACCACATAGCACTAAACAAAAGTGCAAAATCAAAGAGATATGCCAATCAATAAGAGAAATGTTCTGAAGAATAACCTAATATGGAGCTAGTTTCTCCTTGGACCAATTCTGCAATTCGTAGCACATACTTTATTTCACTGATTAGCTTGCCAATATGTGCACCAACATGTGCACATGCGTTATAGTCATTCACCAAGAAACTCATAATTTATCAGGTCAAAATGACTAATAACAACCACGCTTAGGCATTTTCTTTTACCCCCATAACTTTCACAAATATTGCAGGTGTATTTTATCGGATATATCTGATAGAGATATAGACTAAAAGATATGCTTTATGTCTTTACATTTTTAATGAGAATTCATTTTGAGCAATGTGTGCCATTTACTATATATATGTGCATGTGTCTAGTATTTCCAAAGAGTATTTGATCTAGTGTGTAGAGTACGGCTTACACACAGAAGACTAGATCATCGGTTCTTTTGGAATACAAGTTTATTGTTCACAGTTTTAGATGGAATTGGACACACCATCAGTAGAGCTGTAGCACAAATTTAAGTAGGTCTGTCTTGACTACGGGGAATGGTTTATTCTAACTATTTGTGCTAGTACACTTTGTGTGTATTGAACAGGACCCAGTTGAGTTGATTATTTTATACTGACTTTATAAAATAATTTAGAACTCATGAATATTATGATTACTTATGCTCTTAATCTGAATTCTATTTCTAGACACGTGTATGTAGTGTTTATTGCTTTGATTACACATAGAGTGAGATTCTATATGAGTCAATAAACTCAGTGGGTTGGGCAATAACATTATGTATATGGTGAATATTAATAGTTGAAGGAATCCACGTCCGATTAATTTGAACTGATGATATCCCCTTGAGAAAGCTTATAAGTTTTGATCGTATCAAATCTTGCAAGTGGATTTTGAATCCGATACGTCAAATAAGTTAAGTGGATAAGTCTCAAGGATAATAACAGCCAATTAAATTATATTGTCAGTATTTAAATTTAATTGGTGGATATCTGTAATCTTAACGTGGGGAGATAATAAGTATTTAATATTAAGGCTCGAAAATATAAATTCGAATATGATTAGGAGTACAATTATAATTCTTTAGTGGAATGAATTATAATTTATGTAATTAAATCCTAATCCGGGATAGGATTAGGAGATTTAATTACGTGGAAGTCCTTTTCATATTTGCCTATTAGGTCCCTGTTGTAGCCCTATAAATACCCTCTCAATTGGTTGCTAGGGTTAACACTTTTGAGAAAAAAGAAAAGCAAGAAACCCTAGGTCGGCCGAGAGAGATCCCACCATCTTGTGAGAGAAGCAGGTATTTCGGGAATACGGCGGAAGGCCAAAAGGTTGAGGTCGAGCAATCAAATCAAGTGTTCCAGCGTTCAAGTCTGAAGGTATAATCTTATACTCATAGATTAGAACGGTAAAAGATTTTTGCATTACTCATATACGCTATAGCCGTGATCTTGGGGGTATTCCGCGCTCCCCAACAGTGGTATCAGAGCCACGGCTGATACTTATATGAATAATGCGGCCATGTTCTCCATTAATCGGAATATGCATGCGTGGGATGGATCGTGCTTGCTGCTAATGTTATTTTGCAGGTTTCTATCCTGTTATTATGGTCACGTGAATGTATGTATTCTGATTTAATATTGCTTAGATCTGTTTTGTGAACTCCGGTTTTAAGGAGGCTAGGATCATTGTAATATTTTATAGCATGTATGCTCCGGTTTTTTGAGAGCTTTGTGTTTGTAAATACGTAGCATTTGAACTCCTATATGGAGGCATAGGATTTTTTGTAATCTGGTGTGGCTCCATGGAGGAAGATGACCTGCTGCACGTTGCAGATATGATTCTGAGATGAATCGGATAAGATAAGATTCTGAGATGAATCGGATAAGATATGATTCTGAGATGAATCGAATAAGATATGATTCTGAGATGAATCGGATAAGATATGATTCTGAGAAGAATCGGATGAAGAGATGATTAGAATCGGATGAAGATAGGATTCTAAGCAGAATCCTTGCAGATAAGATTTCAAGGAAATCCGTTGCAGATAAGGAAATCCGATGCAGATAAGATTTCAAGAAAATCCGTTGCAAATCACGATTCTAAAGGAAAATTCAAAGCGCGATGGGCCAGCCCCCAGACCCCCGTATGCGAAGCGGCAAATCGTCGAGCAAAGTAGCAATCATGGTGCGACAGAGATCTTCATCTGCATGGAGAATTTTGACCATAATAACAGGGATTTTATTTATCTTGTTTATATTGGTTATGTTGCATACTTGCTTGATTGTTTATCCTTTTGTTCTTATGTCTATAACTAGGAGAACATGGTTAATTGGATAATAACTTGCTGTTTGTGTTTATAAGATAATCAAACACAAGTTTAATAACCCTCAAAATATTGTTTAAATAACTAAGTGGGAGAGGGAATTAATCACATTTAAATCCCATGGTCCCATCACTTGTTTATTGGTGAGGTAGTTAATTTCACGCGTTAGCATTAGTGCTTTCCTCCCCATAGGATGAAGTTGATTGCCAGCTCACCAAGAATAATCCCTGGTAGTTGTTAATGTTGGATTACCTCTCCATCTAGGGATCCACCATGGGACAATGGATCTAGCATTGAATGATGGTATACACTTAGGTATAAATATTGGTATCCTCCCCATCGGAGTCACTACAAATATTTATATGACCAAAGTTAGCCAGCTAATTAATTTTACTTGGTATGTTACCTTTTACCTAGATAGTAAAATTAATAGGTTTTATCTGTCTAGATAAATGATGAGTAGTAGACGTCCTCCCATCGAGGCATACTATTCAAAATGTACTAGGCTGCTGGCGAATTCTATTATTATGTAGTGGTTGAGGGGCCCTACTTATAATTTTGAATTTAAAGTTTATTGCTCATTTGATGTATGAATGATTCTCAGGATTAAAATGTCTTCTTTCAATCCACTTGCCGTGATACTCAAAGAAAACAAATTGATCGGTCCTAATTACATTGATTGGAAAAGAAACCTGGATATAGTGTTAACTGCAGAAGGGTACAAGTATGTGCTCACTCAGGTCTGTCCCGCAGAGCCGGTGAAGGGGCTTCAGATCAGGAGTCCCAAGCTTACCGTAAGTGGGTTAAGGCTGATGAGATGGCGCAGTGTTACATATTGGCATCTATGTCAAATGTTCTGCAACATCAGCATCAATCTATGCCCTCTGCCTATGACATGATGTTCAACCTCAAAGAAATGTTTGGGGATCAGAGTCGTGCAGCTAGGCAGACTGCGATGAAAGAACTGATGAACACTAATATGGCTGAAGGAACTCCTGTCAGGGATCATGTTCTAAAGATGATTAGCCTTCTGAACGAACTGGAGATCCTTGGAGCGGAGATGGATGGGGAAACCCAAGTTGATATCATTCTCCAGTCCCTACCTGATTCCTTTAAGCAGTTCTGCCTAAATTACACTATGAACAAAATGAATTTTTCATTGGCAGAGCTACTTAAAGAACTTCAGGTAGCAGAGAGTTTCATAATGAAGCCTGCAGTTGCTATGGTTACTGAAAAAGGTTCTTCTTCGAAGTCTCATGCTAAGAAGAAGAAAAAGGTTCAGAAAAAGAAACAGCATCATGCCCCACAGCCCAATGGGGAAATAAAAAAAAAGGGAAAGTGCTTTGTCTGCAAGCAGCCAGGTCACTGGAAGCAGCAATGTCCAGTTTGGCTTGCCAGGAAACAGGCTAGAGGTATATCTCATTCACTTGTAGTTGAAACTTGTTTAGTGCTGTTATCTACTAGTGGCTGGTGTGTAGATACGGGAGCCACTAATCATGTTTGCAATTCTTTGCAGGGGTTCCAGCAGACCCGGCAGCTAAGTGATGGAGAGATTTATATATTTTTGGGAGATGGCACGAGAGTGTCAGTAGTTGCAGTGGGAGATTTTAGCTTTTCTTTTAGTAGAAATAGGATTTTAATATTAAAAGACTGTTTATTTGTACCTTCAATTAGAAGGAATTTAATTTCAGTTTCTAAGTTGGTTGATGATGGATATTCAGTTTATTTTAATGACTCCGTTGTTATTAAGAAAAATAAACATTTTATCTGTTCTGGTACATTGGTGGATGGTCTTTATATTATTAATCCTATTTCTCCTACTGTGCAACTAAATGAAGTGAATGATAATAATAGACCATGTAAGAGAAAACATCCTTCTGAAATGAATCAAACTTATCTTTGGCACTTGCGCCTAGGTCATATAAATCTAAGACGGATCTCTAGACTGGTTCAAGATGGACCATTAGGTTCATTGGAAGTAGAGGCACTACCGGTCTGTGAATCTTGCTTAGAAGGAAAAATGACCAAGCGGCCATTCTCGGCCAAAGGCAATAGAGCTAAGGAGATATTAGAATTGGTTCACTCTGATTTGTGTGGCCCAATGAACGTCCAAGCTAGAGGTGGCTTTGAGTACTTTGTCACTTTTATTGATGATTACTCAAGATATGGGTATATTTATCTGATGCGCCGTAAGTCTGAATGCTTTGAAAAATTTAAAATTTTAAGGCAGAAACGGAGAACCGTCATGGTAAAAATATCAAGACACTACGATCCGATCGTGGTGGCGAGTACCTCTTAGGGGAGTTCACAGATTACTTATTAGATGCTGGGATTGAATCCCAGTTGTCTGCACCTAGAACACCACAGCAGAATGGTGTAGCTGAAAGAAGGAATAGGACTCTTATGGATATGGTTAGATCTATGATGAGTTATTCAGACTTACCTATTTCGTTTTGGGGATATGCATTAGAGACCGCTGCATATATTCTTAACTTGGTACCATCTAAGTCAGTACCTAAGACACCCACAGAACAGTGGACTGGGCGCAAGCCTAGTCTAAGACATGTTCGGGTTTGGGGTTGTCCAGCACATGTACTAAAAAGTAAACCAGATAAGTTGGAATCAAGGACAGATGTATGCTTCTTTGTTGGATATCCTAAAGGAACAAAAGGTGGTTTATTTTATTGTCCTAAGGATCAGAAGGTCATTGTTAGCACCAATGCCCGATTCTTGGAGGAGGACTATATTATAGACCACAAACCCAGAAGTAAAATTGCTCTAGAAGAGTTGAGAGGCGATAAAACTAGACAGGCTCCTTTAATACCAATAGTACAAGCAGAAACACCACAAGAAAGTAGGTTCCCAAACTTCCCAATAACTATTCGTAGTGGGAGAAGTATAGTAACACGAACTGACCCTGAACTGATACAAAAGGATACCATTGATGCACCAGTTTCAGAACCAGTGCAGGTTGATGGAGCAAAAGGATCAGAGTCAGATCGTATTACTACTAGCACATACAATCAAGTTGTGCCTCGTCGTAGTGGGAGGGTTGTAAATACACCTAAACGGTATACGTTCCTTGGAGAGTCATATGACAGAATCTCTGATGAACTGGATACTGAACCCAGTAGCTACAATGAAGCATTACAGGATAAAGATGCAACTCTTTGGCAAAATGCTATGAAATCAGAGATAGAGTCTATGCACTTTAATCAGGTCTGGGATCTTGTAGAACCACCCGAGGGAGTAAAACCCATCGGATGCAAGTGGATCTATAAGAAGAAGAGAGGAGCAGACGGGAAGGTGGAAACCTTCAAGGCTAGGCTAGTTGCAAAAGGTTTTACTCAGAAAGAAGGGATCGATTATGAGGAAACCTTTTCACCAGTAGCTATGCTTAAGTCTATCCGGATTCTCTTATCCATTGCAGCTCATTTCGATTACGAAGTTTGGCAAATGGATGTCAAGACAGCTTTCCTTAATGGAAATCTTGACGAATGCATTTACATGATGCAACCAGACGGTTTTATAGTAAAAGGCCAGGAGCACTTGGTGTGCAAGCTTAAGAGGTCCATTTATGGACTTAAACAGGCATCTAGATCTTGGAATACTCGTTTTGATCAAGCTATTAAATCTTATGGTTTTGATCAAAGTCCTGACGAGTCATGTGTGTACAAGAAGCGTGATGGAAAAACTTTGGTGTTTCTGGTGCTATATGTGGATGACATCTTACTTATTGGAAACGATATGGGAGTGTTATCTTCGGTCAAGGTATGGTTATCTGGACAATTTGATATGAAGGACTTGGGAGAAGCAAGTCACATCCTAGGGATCAAGCTTTTGCGAGATCGCAAGCAAAGGATGATATGCTTATCTCAAGCCACTTATATCGATAAAATTCTCACCCGTTTTGGCATGCATAATTCCAAGAAAGGATTTCTTCTTTCAGGCATGGAATTTCTCTATCTAAGGATCAGTGTCCTAAGACACCTGATGAGATAGAAAGTATGAAGGCAGTTCCTTATGCTTCTGCAGTAGGAAGCCTAATGTATGCTATGCTATGTACTAGACCTGATATCTGTTTTGCCGTAGGCATGGTTAGCAGATTTCAGTCTAACCCTGGGCGAGAACATTGGACTGCAGTAAAACATATAATTAAGTACCTGAAAAGGACTAAAGATTATGTTAGTTTACCAAGCAGATAGTCTTGTGCCTATAGGATATACAGATTCGGACTTCCAATCAGATAATGAATCTAGGAAATCAACCTCGGGATATGTGTTTACTTTGGGTGGTGGAGCAATTAGCTGGAGGAGTGTGAAGCAGACTTGTGTTGCTGACTCTACCATGGAAGCTGAGTATGTGGCTGCATCTGAAGCTGCAAAAGAGGCTGTTTGGCTAAGAAACTTTCTTTTGGATCTTAGTGTGATACCTTCAGTGCAATTACCTATTACACTTTATTGTGATAATAGTGGGGCAGTTGCTAATTCGAAGGAACCCAGGACCCATAAGAAATCTAAACACATTGAGCGTAAGTATCACCTGATACGTGACATCGTGCAAAGAGGTGACGTGCTGGTGACCAAGGTTACATCTGAGGACAACCTGGCAGATCCTTTTACAAAGAGTTTAACTTCAAAAGTTTTTGATAGAAATGTAGAGGGCATGGGAGTTAGATGTGTACAAGCATTGCTTTGAGTCTAAGTGGGAGATTGATAGAGATATAGACTAAAGATATGCTTTATGTCTTTACATTTTTAATGAGAATTCATTTTGAGCAATGTGTGCCATTTACTATATATATGTGCATGTGTCTAGTATTTCCAAAGAGTATTTGATCTAGTGTGTAGAGTACGGCTTACACACAGAAGACTAGATCATCGGTTCTTTTGGAATACAAGTTTATTGTTCACAGTTTTAGATGGAATTGGACACACCATCAGTAGAGCTGTAGCACAAATTTAAGTAGGTCTGTCTTGACTACGGGGAATGGTTTATTCTAACTATTTGTGCTAGTACACTTTGTGTGTATTGAACAGGACCCAGTTGAGTTGATTATTTTATACTGACTTTATAAAATAATTTAGAACTCATGAATATTATGATTACTTATGCTCTTAATCTGAATTCTATTTCTAGACACGTGTATGTAGTGTTTATTGCTTTGATTACACATAGAGTGAGATTCTATATGAGTCAATAAACTCAGTGGGTTGGGCAATAACATTATGTATATGGTGAATATTAATAGTTGAAGGAATCCACGTCCGATTAATTTGGACTGATGATATCCCCTTGAGAAAGCTTATAAGTTTTGATCGTATCAAATCTTGCAAGTGGATTTTGAATCCGATACGTCAAATAAGTTAAGTGGATAAGTCTCAAGGATAATAACAGCCAATTAAATTATATTGTCAGTATTTAAATTTAATTGGTGGATATCTGTAATCTTAACGTGGGGAGATAATAAGTATTTAATATTAAGGCTCGAAAATATAAATTCGAATATGATTAGGAGTACAATTATAATTCTTTAGTGGAATGAATTATAATTTACGTAATTAAATCCTAACCCGGGATAGGATTAGGAGATTTAATTACGTGGGAAGTCCTTTTCATATTTGCCTATTAGGTCCCTGTTGTAGCCCTATAAATACCCTCTCAATTGGTTGCTAGGGTTAACGCTTTTGAGAAAAAGAAAAGCAAGAAACCCTAGGTCGGCCGAGAGAGATCCCACCATCTTGTGAGAGAAGCAGGTATTTCAGGAATACGGCGGAAGGCCAAAAGGTTGAGGTCGAGCAATCAAATCAAGTGTTCCAGCGTTCAAGTCTGAAGGTATAATCTTATACTCATAGATTAGAACGGTAAAAGATTTTGCATTACTCATATACGCTATAGCCGTGATCTTGGGGGTATTCCGCGCTCCCCAACAATATCTGCAAGGTTTCCCCTCTCTCTGCACTTTGATTTTACAGGCAGCTTTTTTTACCACAAATCTAATTTTCAGTTTTAATCTTGCATTTTCCAATCCGGCAACTTTGATCATCATTCCGTATTGCAGAGTTCAACCAGTTTTCTGTCTTTCAGGGGAACCATGGGATGTCAGTAATGCTTTAAGAACCCTAGCAGTGTTGGTGTGATATTGAATGCTTATGATATGGCCTGATGTTTGCAGTTGTAATTTTTGGGTAACTGGTTGTGGTTGAACTCTTAAAAATTCACTTGTGCTTTGCAACCAAGTTGCTTAAGTTTTTGAGTTCTCATTTTAATATGGTTTTGTGACTTGAAACTGAGAACAAGGTGTAAAAATATAAATAAATTTATTTGGGTGTGCATTTTCTCTGTTAGCAAATCAATTATAATTTAATAGTTTGTGTTATATATTACTCCTGCATTTTACTCATGCTCATGCTTCGAGTTGTGTAATTCTTTAGGCCTCCCTCTTCCATTGCTTTACAACCAGAGGTCATTTCTTTTGAAAAATGGAGAGAAATGCAGGATGGGTCATATCAGAAGCTTAATTTTATTCTCAGTACATCGCCAATGTGGGATCGGTACATTTCTAGCAACAATTATATTCCATTTTCTATTTGATGCTGTAAAAGGAGTTTGGAGATCATTTTGCTGATCATGGTGATGGTTATTCTATAATATCTTTTTCATATTCATCTTTAGAACTTATGTCGATGCATCAACATGCTATTAATTCTTCATTTTTTCTGACTGCGTGTATTTGTAATGAAGCATACCCTGCCCATGCTGACAATACAGCATGTTATTGATAGCAATCCTCAGAGTTTGGAAATCCCTTCACTTTGAAGAATGCTTTCAATTGCATGCTAACATGTCGGTGCATAAATGTTGCATGGAAACGTGTACCTATGGTATGTATGTTAATTTATGAATGGTAAAAATTTCTGGGAGTGTTCAGATTGGAATATATCAATTTTAAAAACAGAATCAGAAAGGATTTTGGTATCCCAATTTGAACATTGTCAAAGACCAGGTCTTCAGAGAGGAGAAACAGCAACTGATTTCACTAATTATATAATAACTCGCACTGATTTGCATAAGATATCCAAGAAAGCTAATTAAATAATGAATGAAAGATAAATGATTGTTAATAGCAGACATGCTTCACATGGAAACAACTATGGATTTGCTTAGGATTACTTCACACCCATGCATCTTTGTGACTAGCTGTCTGAGCTGTTAGGAAACCTTCTACTTAAGAAACTCATATGGATTTGGATCCTAGTAAGGGCTGGGTTCTTATTTTCTGGAAAAAAACATGGGAAAGACTTGAATAAGCAAAATATTACTTCACATTGTAGTAAATCTGCAGGGCACTTGAAGTTTAGTGCTATGAAGTAAATTGTTTATTCATTATTTCACTCACAAGAAGATGATGAACTGCAATAATAGAAACCCTGGAAACATTTAACTCAAGGACTTATCAAGATAAATTTTCAAATCCTTGAATCCACAGTCGCAACTCTATCAAAGGCTCCAAGCCCCTAACTAAAACATGCAATGAGCTTGTTGCTGGAATTTTCCCATCTATGGTGAAACCAAGACGGGTTAACATGTGGAAATAATTTCAGAACTAAAGATCAATTATAGTGGATTATCTTTTTCTTTGTGAGATGGCAGCACATGTTACTCAGAAAGACGGTCTTCATGTGCTTTTTTCATCTGGATAAAGAAGTCATTGCAGTGAATGGGCAGATTTTTAACCTAACTAGGAATCTTCTAGTATAATATCTTAACTCAGAGGTTTTGATAATCCTATACCTACCTATAGCTTAATCTTCTCAAAGATTCTCAAGTATTCACGTCATCTCATAAGATTTCATGCTTTAATATATGTAAGCTTCATATGTTTTGTTGTTGGGTAAATTTTGAAACTTATTTTGGAATTGCTTAGGAGCAAGAAGGCATATGGAATATCTCACTCCATTCCTAGTCTAATTCAATCATATTTTGTACCTTAATTGTATCAGACGACAAAATCCCACAAGTATTCAATGTATTTAGCCATCAGATCTTGTTCAACCAGTTTTTTGCTATCTATATTCTAAAGATCCGTGTTTTCTGACCAGTCAAATAAATTTACTAGACATTGAAGCATGACAGTGCGGCCTAGCATTATATAGAGAGATTAATACATTTTTCTGGGAAAATGGTAACTTAAATCTATTTTTTCCATGCACAATGTATAAAACATATTGGCGAGAGCACATTAAATGTGCATCAAAATGTTTAATTTGCTTAGGTATCACTGAGAAGGAAGTTCTGTAACATACTCTCCAAATGGATGTCTGGTCATGCATTACCTACTTTATCATCCACTATTGTAGATTTACTTTATAATCCATGCATGTGTTAATCATGCTACTGCAGGTGCATTCATATCTTATGTCCATTTGTTTCAAACCTTGGGAAATTTTAAATGTCTCATCTTAGTTCTATTTCTCATTTTGTTGGCATGTAACATGACTTTCATACATCTGGTTTTCTCTCTTTGCCAGTACCACGTATGAAGAGAAAGATTCTAATTAGATTGTATTCCACATCCTGTGCAGCTTAGAACTTAAGGGCGATAGAAACATTCTTGGTGAGTTCATTGAATTTAAAGGAAACCAAGATGACATGCAGACTTTAAGAAATTTGAAGAGATCAAAAGTTAGCCGATTCATCATCCAAAAGCCAACTATGTTAGGTTCTGGTAATTTCTCAACCCTCTTATTAGCCATTATATTTATATAAAGAACTAGGTTGTCAGGCAGGTAGGAGACATGCGACCATAATCAACAAGCATAATCTAAATTCCTTGGTTTAAAAATAAGGCATAAATATATTGCAAAAAAGAAAGTATTTTAGAACTAGTCATTAAAATTTTCATTAGAAACTGTTTGCATTTCTAGTAATCATGAAAAAGAAATATTAAAGCACTGTATATCCTTTATGCTAACAAGTTGCATATTCCATGTTGTACTTATATGACACTGCCACAAACATGTGTGTGTGTGTGTGTGTGTGTGTGTGTCAAAAGAAACACTATGTTATTCAATTTCCTTCTACTTTAGACCAATATTAACTATATGATGTGGTGTATAATGCATTACGTATAACAAATAAACTTAAATCAATCTAGAGATTTGTGATTAATCATTTTCACAATCTCTGCTAATTCATATTCAACATTTTCTAACAGTATGAAATTATTCTTACGGCTTAATAATACAAATAAGCTTTAAATTCATAGTCAGCCAAATGAACATGTTTCTCATTAACAATGCATAGGTGGTTACTTGTCAATACAGTGGGAAGTTCTTATCGTCACTAATTCTATTGGGTTTCATATGTCGTGTGCTCCACCACATTTTGATGAATATGGAGCACTACCATCTGCCTAAGTATGATGACCCTTACTATATGGGCGTTGTATGGATTGCAATTGCCATAGTGGTGTTAGGCTAAGCATATGACAGTCTTAAGGTTTTGAAACTGATGATAAGAGTCATCTACATCCATTGGATGTTGGATTTGACTCATCATCTGATACATGGGGCGCAAACCACATGCATATGTAGTATTCTATGTCATTTAGTGAAAACTAGGATAAAATGAAAGAAATGTATACAAACAACTTGCAACCTGCAGCTTATCACTATGAACAGATCTCATTTTATCTATGAACAGATCTCATTTTATTTAAATCATCCAATGGCCATTTCAAAATATTCTCCTTTGAATTTCCCCTGGAATACCTGGAGAACCTGGACCCTTGTGCCTCTTATGTTATGGTTTCTTCTATTTCCGAGTGCAATTGGATTTTAAAGAAGAACATATTTAATTTTTGAAAAGTACAAAATATTAAGATAATATGGGTTTGGACACTAGCTTTTGTCCAATATCCAATGAATTTTGCATCAAGGTATTAAAATTCTTGAGAAAGCAACCTCCTGCCCCTTTGGTTGTTGCTAGTCTGGCATTAGTAATTGATTGACTTGCACTATGTTAACTTGTTTGAGACTGTAACTTGGGAAGCTTCAGTTTATCTAGAACAGAAACAAGGCTTTTCTTATGGGCTTATGTCAAATGTAGCATTTAAGGCATTTTTATCAGCACTTGATAGGTGTCTTTAACATGGTTTAAGATAGTATTTTAACTATGTCAGTTTTGAAACATGTTTGAGAATTGAGAATATGGGAATCCTGGCACACATTATTCTGTTTGTGATGCATCTTTCTGCAATGCAGCAACTGACCTGAAGTACAGTGATAGTGATACCTTACATTTTAGCCCTAGTCTTTAACAACTTAGATTGTTCAGAAGTTTGAGGAATGGCACCTTCACAAGCAGAATTCTAGGTCATGAAATTATGATTAGGTTGTGCAAATTGCTGCAATCTTGTTTAACTTTTCTTTCAGTGCATGTTTAGCTGTGGCATTATTTTATAAGGGATGCATACATGCAGCCATTGACCAGGATTATTGATGGTGTCTGATACTTTAATCCTTGCATTTAACACCACATTGTTTTCCAGGATTCAAAGAATGGTTACTTACAAGCAGAATGCTGGATACATGAATGACTATAATAGTCCAGCCAGATTTTTTTTAACAAAAAAAAATTAACGCTTGTGTTGAATGGCAAAACACAGCTGGAAAGATTTTGATGTGGCATCTCATCAAACTTCTAGGTAGGGATAGTGATTTTAGCCAGACTTGATGGGGACCCATCCTGATCGAGGTTTGTTCTTTAGGCTTTGATTGAGTTCGAAACGAGTTTCAAGAAAAATTAAAAATCTTAGATCAGGGTCAAAGTGGGGCTGGCATATATATATATATATGCTCCTCACCTTGAAACCTACCCTGAATCTATATTTTCAAATATTTTATTTTTTAAAAATATTTAAAAGATTTTAAATATATTTAAAGCATGCTTTTTAAGATAATTTTTTTTAAGAAACATAAAAAGAGTAGGGGTTGGGTTGAGGATGCTCATTCTTTTAGGGTCGGGGATGGGGAATAAAATTATTTCTCTAACAAGGGATGGGGTGGGATATGGGAAATCAAGGACGAAGACAAGGTAAATAAAAACAATCACAACCTGCTTTACCACATCCCATTGCCATTCTTATTTTTGGAAGAATATATAACGCTATAACTTATTTAAAATAGAGAGAGAATGTGTACTTTGAGCTAGCTCACTTTATATTAAGATTCAATTTGACCAAATTGAATTTAAAAAATTATCAAAAATAATTTAATTAGAATTTTTTATTGAATCTATATTCATAATGTGTAGTATTGAGATAACTTTCTAACGCATTTTAAATCACCCAAATCGGAGTTCAATTGAGGAAGTTAGAAGTAAATTTATGAACATATATTAATGCCGATGAACTTCTAATAGATTATGAATATACTATTGATGGTGATTAGAAATGATTTTTGGTATTTCTATCTAAATTTTTTATATTTCAAAATTAGGTTGAATGAGTTAGAAGTTACTTTTGAGTCAATAATTTATTTTAAATATTTAATAAATATTTATCTCTTTAATTTTTTAAAAAAAATCGCATCCTATGAGAACCGAAAGTTATTAGTTTTAGAAGATTAACATCTTATGAAAAGTAGGAAATCTATTTACTTTAGAAAATTTCTTTATAAATAGGGTTCAATTGAGGTCTTTTAATATCAAATTAATAATTCAAAAGGATAAAAAAAGTGAAGGTCGGAGGATCAAGAAAATTGATGAAAATCTTAAATGTCAAAATTTGGGGATCAATTCTCGACAATTTTATTTGAAACATGTAAGTAACCTAATTATAAATTGAAATATTTTATAAATATTATAAGTTTGCCAAGAATTTGTTTTATAACTAGTAAATGAATATTTGAGTTATATTATTACTATGTGACATAAGTTCCATATAATTAGTTATCTTGGAATAAAATTGATTGATTGTTATTTTTGAAAAGTCATAAATGGATTTAAAGGTTTAAATCTTGCATGACTTATTTATTACAAAATTTGGATAAATAAGTAGAATATAATTGCTTGTTATTATTACTAATATCTGTAAATTATTTTTTGTGAGAACGATTTATAATCTTTTGATTACTGATTACTATCGCTGCTATTTTCTGTAAATACTATCATAAGAAAATCATTCATGATTTCAATATGAAGTGATGTAACAAATGATTCTATGAAATAATATGCTCCATGAAAACAAAGAATAAAAATTTTAGGATTATCGATCATGAATGATTGGATTATTGATAATGAAACATAATTGATACTATGGTATACATAAATTCACAGTCACTACAAATGATCGATGATTGATATTGAGATCCACCTCTGCAGAAGATATATATTGAGGTTTAACTTCCATCGGTAGGATTAAATGTAGTGCATTGGCCCTACCATAAGGATTGTATATGGTCATAGTTAAATGACTGAGGAGGTGTTATGACACAACCATTAATTTAAAACTAAATTGTTATTATTATTAAAGCAATAATTTTAAACTATTATTGTTATATGATAGGATACAAGGAACTTCTACAATGTAACGCTTATTTAATCTACTAATTTATGCTTAGTGTTACTTTTTGGGCGAAAGTTTATAAAAGTCTATTATGTTTTTTTTTCGAACATAGAGAAATATAATGGAAATCCGAGATAGAAGCAAACAAAGCACTTATCAGATCTTTTAGTTAGTTAGTACCTTTGTTCTAGTTTTTAGTTATGATGATAGTCTCTATATGTTTATCATTTATGATAACATTGTAGTAGGTGTATATATACTGTTGGTATTAGATTGAGTTATTAAATAAAAGTTCAATTTTTATTTAGTTCAGTTAAATAATGATTTGTAGTGATAGACACCTTACATGCTATAGGTATGCGGTGGATGGTCGCATCCTTGATCCATCCTAAGAGTTGGGGCATGACAGAATGTCGAAAGAGATGCAAAGATAGAGAATGAGGATGGGAGGAAGTTAGATCATTGTTATCAATGCCAAGTGATTTTACCAATTGAGCCTTTTCAATCACTTCATGACATTCAAAGAAGAGTTTATATATAAATTGAATTACTATATTGAGCAGTGATGATCCAGCCACAGCCTTAGCCGTTTCCTCGACACAAGTTGAGGCACCATTAAAGATGATAACCTTCTAAGATTTATCAGAACATTTCATTAGATGAATCTCATATTGTAGATATCATATGTCAGTCGAACCACATTTATTATAGACAATGATGATCAAATTTTAATGGTAGGATAGAGGATTGGATGCTAGCATTGTTGTTTTTGCCATCTTTAATTTATATATCACAGCATGAATGCAGGTAGATCAAGACTCCAGCTCTTGTATTCACCCGTGATTACCGAAGTGAAGGGGTTTCATCTTCTGAATTGACAGAGGTTGCTGTCGAGCCAAATACTGAGTTTTTGTTTCAGCCACTGAATGCCAAGAAACCTCTTAGGTTCAAGCTTTCAACTGCCATCTCATTGACTCTCAGTGCCTAGAACATTAAAATATTAAGGAGTTAAACGATGGAAGTTTGGAAAAACCAGCCATGAATTTGCCCAAATCTCTTGGCTTTGTTGTTTCTTTGTATGTATATCCCGAAAAACTGCGTAATGCTTCATTAATTTTCTAAGCTTCAAACATACTGTCTAAATTTACATTACACCTGGTTTCCAGCAGATTACTGATCAGGCCAGCAAAGTGTTCATGTAAGAAGGACCAAATTATGTCTTTAATTTTCTCTCTTGCAAAGTGAATATTCTGAATTAATATCTTTTTCTCCTGTTCTTAATTCTGTTTAGTGTTGTTCTACAAAATAAAGTTTGCAGTGGTTCAGGGCACTGCAACTTAACGTTAATCATATTCGTCGCAGGGGATTCGATGAGTGCATGTGATGTGGTCAATTTGGAAAAAAGAAAAGCCTCTCTACGTGGGGTTTGTTTCAATTCTTTCTTTGGGCATTTTTGGACTAGATACACTTCAGTAAGTCCTCTAGCTTTTAATTTATGTATACCCTATATATATATATATATATATATATATATATATATATATATATGCTCAATTCTATTAAGATAAGTTTTGAACTAGAATAAGGAAGAAGGATTATGTTAGGTAGTTGATAGCCACCGTAAAATTTTGTCTGATTCACAAAAGATATAATTATTTGTAATTTGAGTATCGATTTAGTTCTGAATAAAACAATATGAAGAAAGTAGATTTATGTAGCCGATCTCATATAATTAAAAAAAAAAAGCTTAGATGAGTTGAGTTGAATGAGTATATGCTTCTTAAAATATTGATACTATTACCTTTTAAGTGACCATCTTCAAGATTATCAAGATATCCTCACTCAATTTTATTATTTATATCTTCTTGGCTGCTGAATACACGCCACAGCAGAACATTCATCAAGACCGCCTTACGCATAGATGGTGATCGGTACATTTCTAGCAACATTTCTATTCAATTTTCTATTTGATGTTGTAAAGGGAGTTTGGAGATTATTTTGCAGAGTATGGTGATATTTATTCTCTCTGTCTTTTTTACTAATGCATTTTTACCTAATTATTTGCTTTAATTGTTACATTTAATAGTTATTTTTTCATATTCATCTTTAGAATTTATGTCAATACATCAATATGCTATTAATTCTTCAATTTCTCTGTCTTCATGTATTTGAAATGAAGCATACGCTCCCCACGCTGACAAGACGGCATGTTATTGGAAGCAATCTTCAGAGTTTGGAAATCGCTTCACTTTGAAGACTGCTTCTAATTTCATGCTACCATGTTAGTGCATAAAGGTTGTGCGAAAAAGTGTGCCTGTAGTATATATGTTGATTTATGAACGGTAGAAATTTCTGGGAGTCTTCAGATTGGAACATACCAATTTAAACAGAGACAGAAAGGATTTTTGTATGCCATTTTGATCATTGTCAAAGATCATGTCTTTAGAAAGGGGAAACAGCAATTGATTTCACTAATTATATAATAACCCACACTGATGTGCATAAGATATCCAAGAAAGCTAAGTAAATGAATGAGCGAAAGATACATGATCATTAATAGCAGGCATGCTTCATGTGGAAACAACTATGGAATCGCTTAGGGTCGCTTCACGCCCATGCTCTTTTGTGACCAGCTGAGTGAGCTGTCAGGAACCCTTCCTCTTAAGAAAATCATATGGACTTGAATCCTAGTAAGGCTGGGTTCTTATTTTCTGCAGGAAAATAAGAAAGACTAAAATAAGCAAATTTGTTACTCCACATTGTCGTAAATCTGCAGGGCACTGGAAGTTTAGTACTGTGAAGTAAATTGTGTTGGGGAATGCGGAATACCCCTAAGATCATGGCTATAGCATATATGAGTAATACAAAAAAAAAAACTTTTACCATTCTAATCTAAGAGTAGAAGATCATACCTTCAGATTTGAACTTTAGATCACTTTGATTCGATTGCTTGACCTCAACCTTTAGCCTTTCGCCGTATTCCCAAAAATACCTTCTTTCTCTCACAAGATGGTGGGATCTCTCGGCCGACCTAGGGTTTCTTGTTTTTCTTTTTCCTCAAAAAACGTTCTCAAAACCTTAACCCTAACAACCAACTGAGAGGGTATTTATAGGGCTACAACAGGGACCAATAGGCAAATATGAAAAGGACTTTCCACGTAATTAAATCTCCCAATCCTACCCCGGGTTAGGATTCAATTACGTAAATTACAATTCATTCTACTAAAGAATTATAATTGTACTCCTAATCATATTCGAATTTATATTTTTGAGTCTTTAATATTAAATACTTATTATCTCCCCACGTTAAGATTACAGATATCCACCAATTAAATTTAATTACTGATAATATAATTTAATTGGCTTTTATTATCCTTGAGACCTATCCACTTAACTTATTTAATGTATCGGATTCAAAATCCACTTGCAAGATTTGATACAATCAAAACTTATAAGCTTCCTCAAGGGGATATCATCAATCCAATTTAACAGGACGTGGTTTCCTTCAACTATTAATATTCACCATATATATATTGTTATTGCCTAACCCACTGAGTTTATTGACTCATATAGAATCTCACTCTATGTGTAATCAAAGGAATAATCACTACATACACGTGTCTAGAAATAAAATTCGGATTAAGAGCATAAGTAATCATAATATTCATGAGTTTTAAATTATTTTATAAAGTCAGTATAAAATAATTAATTCAACTGGATCATGTTCAATACACACAAAGTGTACTAGCACAAATAGTTAAAATAAACCATTTTCCGTAGTCAAGACAGACCTACTAAAAATTTGTGCTACAGTTCTACTGATGGTGTGTCCAATTCCATCTAAAACTGTGAACAATAAACTTGTATTCCAAAAGAACCGATGATCTAGTCTTCTGTGTGTAAGCCGTACTCTACACACTAGATCAAATACTCTTTGTAAATACTAGACACATGCACATATATAGTAAATGGCACACATTGCTCAAAATGAATTCTCATTAAAATATAAAGACATAACATAAAGCATATCTTTTAGTCTATATCTCTATCAAATTGTTTATTCATTATTACACTCACAAGAAGATGATGAACTGCAATAATTGAAACCCTGGAAACATTTATTGCAAGGACCTATCAAGATAGATTTTCAAATCCTTGAATCCGCAGTCACAACTCTGTAAGGCTCCAATCCCCTAACGGAAAAATGCAGTGAACTTGCTGCTGGAATTTTCCCATATATGGCAAAACCAAGATGGGTTAACATGCGAACAATACTTTTACAACTAAAGATCAATTACGGTGGATTTTTTTTTCCCCTTTTAGATGATCAGCACCATGGTATTCAGAACGACTGTCTTCATGTGCTACTTTCATCCAGCTAAAGAAGTCATTGCAGTAAATGGGCAGTTTTTTAACCTCTCTAGGAATCTTCTACCATAATTTCTTAACTCAGAGTTTTGGTAATCCTATGCTTACCTATAGCTTAATCTTCTCAAAGATTATCAAATATTCACATCATCTCATAAAATTTCATACTTTAATATATATAGATGTATAAGCTTCATACCTTTTGTCGTTCAGTAAATTTTGAGACCAAAGAGAAATCATAGCTACAAAACTTATTTTGGAATTGCTTAGGAACAAGAAGACAGAATCTCTTGCTCCATTCCTAGTCCAATTTAATCATATTTTGTACCTTAATTGTATCGGATAGCAAAATCCCCATAAGTATTCAATGTATTTAGCCATCAGAGATTGTTCAACCATTTTTGTTCTAAAGGTCCTTGCTTTCTAACCAGTCAAATAAATTTATTACACATTGAAGCACAATAGTGCAGCCTAACATTATATTAGAGATTAATATGTTTTTCGGGAAAATGGCAACTTAAATCAAGTGTTTCCATGCACAATGTTTTAAACATATCATTGTGAACACATTAACTGTGCATCAAAATGTTTAATTTGCTTAGGTATCACTGAGAAAGAAGTTCTGTAACGTGTTCTCCAAATGGATGTCTGGTCATGCATTACCTACTTTATGATCCACGATTGTAGTTTTACTTTATATTGGTATGTGCAGACAGTCCATGCATGTGTTAATCATGCTGCCGCAGGTGCATTCATATATAATGTCCATTTGTTTCAAACCTTGGGAAATTTTAAATGTCTCATCTTAGTTCCATTTCTCATTTTGGTGGCATGTAACATGACTTTCATACGTCTGAATTTTTTTTTTTTTCTCTCTGCCAATAACATGTATCAAGAGAAAGATTCTAATTAGATTGTATTCCACATTCTGTGCAGCTTAGAACTTAAAGGTGATAGAAACATTCTTGGCGAGTTCATTGAATTTAAAGGAAACCAAGGTGACATGCAGATTTTGAGAACTTTGAAGAGATCGAAAGTTAGCCAATTCATTATCCAAAAGCCGACCATGTTAGGTTTTGGTAATTTCTCAACCATCTTGTTGGCCATTATATTTATATAAAGAATTAGGTTATCAGGCAGGTAGGAGACATATGCGCGACCATAATCCACAAGCATAATCTAAATTCCTTGGTTTAAAATCAAGGCATAAAAAACTAGGGATGCATACATGCAGCCATTGAGCAGTATTTTTGATGATGTCTGATACTTTAAGCCTTGCCTTTAACACCTCATTGTTTTGCACGGTTGAAAGAATTGTTACAAGCTGAATGCTGGGTGCATGAAATGACCATATTGGTCCAACCAACGACGATGGGAGGAAGCCCAGGTCACTGGTATCAATGCCTAGCGATTTGAATAACTGAGCCATTTGGCATCTTCAATCACTTCATGACGTTCAAAGAGGAGTCTATATATATAATAAAGAACTATATTGAGCAGCGATTTGACACAATTTGAGGCACCATTGAAGACAATAACCTTCTGAGAGTTATCAGAACATTTCATTAGATGAAACTCATAATATACATATCATATGCTGGTCAAATCACAAATTCAGTATAGACCATGGTTATCAAATTTTAATGGTAGGATAGAGGATTGGATACTAGTATTGTTTTTTTTTTCACCATCCTAAATTTATATCATAACATGAATGCAGGTAGATCAAGGATCCAGCTCTTGTATTCACACCGTGATTACCAAAGTGAAGGGGCTTCAGCTTCAGAATTGATGGAGGTTGCGGTTAAGCCAAATACTGAGTTTTTGTTTCAGCCAATGAATGTGAAGAAACCTTAAGTTCAAGCTTTCAAGTGTTGTCTCATTGACTCTCAGTGCCTAGTACCAGCAAAATATTAAGGAGTTAAAGGATGTAAGTTCAGAAAAATCCCCATGAACTTAACTCAAATCTCTTGGCTCTGTTGTTTCTTTATATGTATATCCCCAAAAACTGTGTAATGTTTCATTTACAGAGCTTCAAACATACCATCTAATCTTACATCTGGCCTAGTTTCCAACAGATTATTGGATGGGGCAAAGTGTTCATGTAAGAAAGACCAAATTGAGCCGAAGGGCATAGTTTGAATTAATTTCTTTTTCTCCTGTCCTTAATTCTATGGAATGCTGTTCTTACACAGTAAAGTTTGAAACGGTTCAGGGCATTACTACTTGACGATAATCATATTCGTTGCAGGGGATCCAATGAGTGCATGTGATGTAAGGTCATTTTGGAAAAAGAAATGACTCTACGTGGGGTATGTAATGTGGTCATTTTGGAAAAAGAGATGGCTCTTTTCGTGGGGTATGTGATGTGGTCATTTTGGAAGGAGGGATTACTCTCTCCGTGGGGCTGGTTTCTATTCCTACTTTGGGAATCAGTGGACTCGGCCTATACTTCAGTTCGTCCTGGCTCTTATTTTGTGTATACCCTTTCGTGGCTACTAACTTGATGAATGAATGGAATGATTATGATATATATATTAGAGAGAAGAAAGGAGATAGGTTTAGTTATATTTGAATGTATTTAAATTTAGATTAAATCATCTTTTTTATTTTATATTCATAAAATTTACGGGTTCTAAAATGAAAGATAAAAAAATAAAAAAAATGATGACTTAAAATCTAAATTTAAAGTACGAAAGGTGGTTGAATTTTGGGTTTGATTTTTAATAATTTGAGTGTATCAAATTTATCATTATTTCTTTTTATTTATGTGTCTATAACTTTTTATTATCTGCATAAGCGGCTTACCACAAGGTTCCTTTTTTTCTTCATTCCTTTAAAATAAAATTTTGGCTGAAATTGTGTGAATCATTCATCACATGCTTTTTCGTGTCAATTAGCTAACTTTAGCAGCGATGATTGAAATAGTTTGAGATAAGAAAATAGTAAATGCTATGATGTTTTTTTAAATCACTCATGCTTTGCATATCAAAAAAAATATACAGTTGCAAATCGTTTATAATCAAGCTAGGATAATATTTGGTCATTGCATGACGTTATTTTAAATCGCTCTCGAGATTTTGTCGGCTGGACAAAGAGAAAAGGGTAAAAAAGAGGGCTAGTTCCTTTTGTAGACTACTGAATCATTCGGTGCTCTTCAATTCATTTTACACCAAGGAGAAGTAGACTTGATGTTTTTTTTTTTTTTTGAAAAAAGAAAGGGATAGATATTCCACCAATAAAAAGACGCCATCTCGCACAAGCTTTCTCACAGGCCACCAAATAAAGGCGGACATCTTGTAGGACATTTACAATGCACTGGTGATCAAAGCAAATCAAATCTCACACCGCACCGTAGGTTTTTTACCCTTTTTACAATCTTATTTTAATAATCCATAAAAAAAATAAAATAACCTATCAACCTTACATCTCCCATCTTCAATCCACGTGTTTCCCAGCGGCGAATTCCACCATCACCTTGTTCAGCTTCTTGTTCTGGATCCGCTGCTGGATCACCCTCAACTCATCACTATAAACAAATAAAACGATATATAACGATGTTAGAAAATACCCAAAACTTTTACGGTTATTTACGACTCTACCAGTAGTTTAACAAGCATGGCGGGAGAAAAAACCTTTGGGGAGGGCAAGGGGAGGAGGGTGAGAGCACTTGGGCGAGCTTGACGGCGTCATCGGGGCGGCAGACGGCGCCGTTGAAGCAGAGGTAACGGCCATAGGCGGAGGGGGTCTCGAAGACGGCAAGGTGGGCGTCGGCGAGGAAGTTGACGTCCACGGTGACGAGGACGCCGTCCCCGTACATCTCCGGGGCGCCCTTGAGGTAAGGACTCGTCAAAGAGGTGTCCGACTCGATCACCAGCCCGGCGTTGACCGACGCCATGTCCACGCCTCGGTCCATCGCCAGCGCCCACGCCGTCTTCTCCGCTAGCGTCTTCGCCAGAGCGTGCCACAGCTGCCGTCAAAAATCAAACCACAGGGATAGAATCGTAAATAACCGAAAATTCGATGGCATTTTAAGAAACACTCTGAGGAATAATATAATTATTATTTGATATTTTCGTTAAAAAGCAATTCTAACCATCAATTATTTTTTTTTTTTTTTTTTTTTTCCCGAAGGCCAAGAGCGTGATAACAAGTTTGGGCCTGGAGTTGGGGTTCTGAGCACCTGGCCTGCAAGCTAACCGTAACGTACCGGCAAGCGCACAAAATCCAACCCATCTACGCACAAAATCCAACCCATCTACCAACTAAGCCGTCGAACGCTGGCAGCGTTGCGTGACCTCGAACACACCACCGCCCAGCGCCCCGGCTAAGAGCTAAGAAGCAGGACTCAGGACACAACTGGGACCAGACAAATGCCTCTCAGAGAAACACCCTTTGAGCCCAGCTGTCTCCGGGACCAGCAGTTCATCAAAGCAATATCCTGAGATGACAAGCCTCTCTAAAAGCCAAAGCTTCTGGACGATAATACTCTTTCCTTAATAACCACTCGTGCATGGAAGGCGCTGATCCGCATGTATGTGGTATCCTTTCGTGCTCGCGCTGAGGATGACAGCGACCCAAAATTTGGTTCATTTGTGGTGGTAGATAGATGTGACGGTCGAAAATAATATCTTGATAAGGTGAGTTTGTTGGATAAGGATGAGAATTAAGATAGTATCCGAAATGAAATTATCTATTAAGAAAATGTTGAGGCATGTATGGCACTATTCTTAAGAGTAGATTCGTACTTTTCGAAGATAATATCTCGGTGCAGAAAATCAGAGCACGACTATCCTTCAAGATACAACAGGAGCTAGTCTTCTAACAGGCATGCACACACCAATATCAAAAAAGAATGAAAAACCGAAAATGAGTTCCTTGGCTTTGGATAAGAACAGAAGCAAAGGAATGGAGATGAAAAGCAAATTTGAATGAATGAATTAAACCGGCATTGCTTCGAATATTTATAAAAAAGCAAGCACTGGTTGAGAACGACTATTCAGTCTAACGGTCGCTTATCTCGGTCCAACAGTCAAAACGACTTATCATGAAAATAGAAAAGACAAAAATCTTGCTTATCATATGTGCATCATCGATTTGCATTGGACTTGGCCCGGCTTGCGTGTGCATGAGCATGAGCTTTCTTACAACCATTTAATCAAGTAAGAGAGTAACACATATATATAAGTAAGAGTAAGATTGATTGTTTTTTTCATATGGAACTAAAAGAATGGTTTCATAAAAAGAAGGAAAAGTATTTGAAGGGGACTTTTGGATATTGAAATATACTAAAATTTTTAATAGAGTTGAGTTGAGCTAATGGATTTCTCTCTAGACCAAAGAACGGCAAATTACTTTAAATGTTGAGCAGGTCAATGGTCCAACAACCTGGCCAGACTTTCAACTTGAGGTTCAAATGGAGATGGGAACAATACTCTTTATGTAAGTAATGTTTACGCTGTGAGTTTGTGACGTGTCTCGTTGCGTGTCTAAAGACTTGTGTGAAGATCCTAATCAATTTAAATTTATCAGTCTGGCCGATATAAACTTCAAGGTAGCTTTAGGTAAACTAATTTTGAAGCTCCTCCGTTACGCAAGATATATTTTATCATAGAAAGGTTTTCTGTAGACTTCGTGGTTCATGTAGTGATTAATTTATGAGGCAAAACACATCTGATCTTTCGTAAAAACAAGAAGAAAGATACCGTCTCGCTTTCTAAGACTAAATAATTATTAAAGACAACCTCAATATTGACAAGGCAAATGGGAATGCCTATCTTGTGTCTCAAGGCTAAGGCTAGCTGAACACAATCTTTGGGAGTAGTTAGTACTACCTTAAATCTTGCCCTGTGCCATCTAACCACCTGGAAGGTCCAAGGCTTTATTAAATCATTCAAGACTTCCATGATGATCCATGCTTGCACAAGTGAGATGTATTTAATTTGGCCCATATTTTTTTCGTATTCTCATAATATTTTCTATTACTAGGAATAAAAGGATGCAATAGAAGATTAGTGAGCAGGTAACATACCTTGAATTTTCGACAGAAATTAGGTTCACTCCAATCCCTCTCATCAAAATCCATGCCCAATTTGCGATTTTCTTTCCATACAACTGCAGTCACTGATGATGTGAAAACCACCCTTTCCATGGTCTCAGTTTGAGCGCATGCTTCCAGCACATTATGTGCAGCTCTCATCTCCACCTCCACCATGAATTCCTGTATTACATAACTTAATTAGTCAATTATCCAAATGGTAATTCTTTTATTTTATTTTTCTTATTCTTAAAATTAAGAAACCATCGAAACAGCATCAAGTAGATTTATCTTGGTCAAACCTTGAGCCTCCTAACCACTAGGGTAGAGCTGATCAATTTGATCATTTAGTTGGCACTACTAATTAAAGTAGAGTCCAGCTATATAACAAGGGTGGGAAAACAAAGGTGAAGAAACCATAGCAAAAACATTGGCAAAGACTTCCTCATATTTTTCATTGATCACTCTGCAAATTGGTAATTAACTTAAACAGGGGGTCAGCTGGTTCATCTTGTGGACAAAAACCAGGACAGATCATCCTGGGTCACTCGCTTGAAAAGGTCCTCCCATAAATCAAAACAACTGTAGTGCCATATATATCAGAGGGCCAACTCCCTCGCAACTCTCTGCAAGTCCTCCAAAATTTCATGCAGCAAAGCTCAAAAAGCGTTGGACTAATTAATTAGATCAAACGAGCTGGCGAAGAAGAACTCACTCACATCATAGATGTTGGATTGATCTTGGGGAGGCTCGAAGGCGTAGAAAAGGCCGGCGCATCCTTTCATGGCGTGGACGATGCTCTGGTAGTCGAAGGGGTCCGTTCGGAACACCTTGAGCCGCTTGTTGTCGCACGACAACTCCTTCAACCCATTCAATTCACCATCTACAACGCCAATTCATACCCAGAAGAACCCACTGATTAATAATTCGCCACAACACAACACAACACGTACACAATAATTAACTCGTCCGATGAAGAAGAGAAAGAAGAAAGGCGAAAGAATTAATTAGAACCATGAATACAAGTAGCAGCATGGACGATGTATCCTCTTTGCAGTAGCCTCTGGACTAGCGAAACGCCGAGCCGGCCCGACGCGTCCATGACGCAGACGGTCTTCGAGCCATGGTGGAAGGAAGCTGGTGCCATTAATAATCTAAAGGAGTGATTTTTGAGAGCTTGGGAGGGAGGGACGAAAAAGAGTTGAGGGATCGATGGGGTAGATGAGGAGGAGGTAAGGGCTGGAGATGGGTTAGGAAAGAGGAGTTTGGATATTTAAAGGAGATGAGAGAAGAAGGAAGGGACGGGGCCGTGGGGGAAAGCGGAGGAGGAGGAGGGAGCATTCAAAGGGCGTGCGACGAGACGGGTGGGGAAGGAGGTAGTTGGCTCTACGTTGAAGCCGATATGCGAGCACGTTGCTCAAGAGTTTGGTACGAAAGCGTGCGCTTTTGGCTACCCGCTATCCCCCCCTTCCTCCCAAGGGGGAGGAGCAGGAGGCGAGCAACGGGTCCAAGCGAGGAGAGAACTGGTAAAAGAGACAGATGTGGGTGTGGGTCCGGCTCCAGGGGGTGGGTCCGGCTCCAGGGGAAAGGGCCAATCCATCTTTAGCAATTCATCTCATTGTTTAACAAGTTAAATAAGTTAATTGGATCTCCTTTATTGGAAGATCGAGTGAGGCCTCGAGTCTTCTCCCTTGATCCAAAAACCACACGACACGAAACGTGGAGAGCAGCCATGATGTCAATTTATTTGACAAGTTGACGCAAGGAAAGTTGGAACTCACAACTCTTTTCGTCCTGCATTTTATATTTCATTTGAAATACATTTCGGGCCGAGTTGGTTGTTGGATCGGTGCTATTTGAACTCCTCTTTGGTTGGATGGAATCATTTCATCATTCCATTGTATGATTATCTAAAATAAAATCATAATTATTAATTATTTCCTTATAATGGAAATTCTAGGTTTCCTCCTACTGCCTCTACTTGAAATCACGATTTGTTCATATTTTTTTATTATTCTAATTTTGGTCTTGTCTTAAGCTTGAAAAGAGCATCCTGCTCCTAATATAAACCTAATATTATTATATTTATAACATAATATTATAGTGGTATTATAACGTTACGTATAATATTAATAATGGTTATATTACTTTCATATTATAATAACAAACATAATGTCTAATTAAATGTTAAAATGTTATAAAAAAATAAATATTATAATATAACTAGTTAAATTAATATAATTGGTGACAAAGTATTAATATCCCATGAACTATATTAAATTCATCATTTATTGATACGAAGACTTTATGCTATAAAATTTAAAATATAAAGTTTATTAATTTTGTACCGCATGCATTGTATATGTAAGAATATATAGTGGTAAATTTATCATAAATTTGATTTTTTTTTTTAATTTTATGGTACATAACAAATATAGTAATAAAATTAGCATTTCAATTTATGTTGAATTTTTAGCTTAGAGTTATTATGGTTATTCCATCCAAAAACCATCTCGATGTTTATTCCATCATCTTGATTTCATTTATGTCTTTGATTTCATTCCTCCGACCAAACGAGGCATTTATTTTATGCTCTCTTCGATGCGCAGCCTGGAACAGCTACATGGTACGGAATAACTTTGTTTGACCGCGCGCGCGCGCGCGCCGCCCGCCTGGCGCCTGCCCTCGAGATTTTCCAAGAAAAACCGCGAACCGTGCCGGAGTTGAGATCATCATGAGAATTGAGATGACGACGAGAGAGCCCAAACCCGGGATTCCCTCCGGAGGCTCCGAATGCCAGTTTAAACGAGGGTCGCTACCAATGCTTTGTCTACCCACCTACCCTTCATATATATTCGATCAGTCTCACACGGCAGCTAAAAATTAGTGCGGTCAAAATTAAAATAATATCTTTCTATCATTCAACGCACGACTTTAAAATTTTCAAATCACACGGCTTTTAATTAATTTATCTTAGCATTTTAGATCTCATTCAAAATAGCATGACGCTTCCGTCATCCGATCCAATATATTTATAATTCTATAAAAAAAATTAACCAGATGAAATTTAATGCTGATCATTTGTGCGATATATAAACGGAGAGGACCGCGTCAGCTAATTTAAAACAAGCTAATGTCGGACGGCTCCAAATGGGCGGCCTTGACGCTATTCTCGCTATTCCTGCGTCCGGCCTCGAAGTATCCGGTCAGACGATTCTGAACCATCCCCCCATGCCCGATTAGGACACAATCCATCTAAATGGGTGTAATTTTTGACATGGCTCGAATTTAATACGAAGTTAACATGCATTAAATCGGACAAATACATTAAACAGAACTTATAAATAAGTTGTATTTTAAATTATTTTATTAATTTAATTATTAAATGAATTAACTCATGTAATACGATCCACAAATTCGAACCAGTTCTATTAGACCTGCTTAACTTATACTAAGATTTTTTTTTTTTAAATATATATCTTTGTTCAATAGGATATTTTGAAAATTTTGATGTTTTATTAGATAAAATCTAATAAAACATAAGCTATACATATTTGATCGACTAAAATTTGACTTTAAATTATATGTATTGAAAATAGATCATATATTCCTATCAGTCCAAATGCGATCTTTTCATTAAATGAGTTATATAAATTGTGTCATGTAATCTCATATTTGAATCTAGATTTATAACATAATTAACAAATCGATTGTTGTATTTGATGCTATACTTTTGTAAGTTTGGATGACTCATTATATTCTATTGACACTATATTTTTATGTCTAAGAAGGAGGGTGAGAACAACCTATCAAGATGTACCAATCAAAAAAAAAAAAATGTACCAATCATATATTTTTTAATTATTATTATTTTTAAACTCCACCAAGGCTGGTCTTAAGCCTAGATAAAGGTATATAGAATTGATAAAAGATCTTCATATGGTTTTTAAACTCTGTCAGATTTCTTAAAATATGAATCTACTAAAATAAAAAAATTCTTTATATATTTTTTATTGATTTAGAGAAGGCATATGATAGAGTACCTAATAAAATAATATGGTAGATTTTAGAAAAACAATGAGTTACCAAAATGTATATAGAATTAATAAAAGATATGTATGATAGAGCAATAACTATTGTTAAAACAACAATCAAAGAAACCAGGAAGTTTTTAAGTACTGTATGTTTACATCAAGGATCTACCTTAAATCTATATCTTTTTGTATTAGTTATGGATGAATTAATCAAATATATTCAAAATGTTATTACATGATGTATGTTATTTAAGATGATATAGTATTGATTGATGAAACTAAATCTGAAGTAAATGTTAAGCTAGAGATTTGAAAAGAGACTTTAGAATCTAAAGGTTTTAAGATTAGTAGAACTAAAATTAAATATATGAAATGTAATTTTAGTGAAAGTAGAAATACAAATAAAGAAATAATGAATATTGTAAGCCAAGAGATACTGAGAAGTAAAAAATTTAAGTATTTGGGATCAATTATCCAAAAAGAATGTGAAATAGGTGAAGATGTGAATCATAGAGTTAAAGCATGATGAATTAAGTAAAGTATTTTAGAAATATTGTATGATCAACAGATCCCATTAAAATTAAAAGAAAAATTTTATAAAATCACTATTAGACCAGCTATACTATATGAAATAAAGTGTTGGGCAATACTGAAACAACATATGAATAAATTAAGTGTAACAGATATGTGCATATTAAGATGGATATATGGTAAAACTTTAAAAGATAGAATTGAAATAAACATATAAGAGAAATGATAAGAGTAGCCCTAATTAAAAATAAAATGAGAGAAAATCAATTATGGTGGTTTGGGCATATACAACGAATACCTTTAGATACTCTAGTTAGAAAAAGTAATCTTTTAACAATCCATGGTAAAGATAAAGGTAGAAATAGACCTAAACTAATATGAACAAAAATAATTAAAAAAATATAACTATTTATAATTTGAATAATAACTTAGCCTTAAATAGAGCAGAGTGGAAGAAGCAGATTTATATAGCCAATCTCATGTAGTTGGGAAAAGGTTTAGATGAGTTGAGTTGAGTTGAGCTTGGCTGTGCAATGAATGCTGGTAAGGTTCACATCATGTTAAGATGGTTGAGCTTTAAGAACCCTCCAATTTGTTAGAACAATTTCTCTAACCCTCCAATCCGATTGCATGGAAAACCATATTCCACCCTAACATTGCATCGGCATTAAATGTTTCTTATCGCTTAGGTGCAACAATGTCTACGCTTAATGTATCATAAAAAGTAGAGAGAGAAGTACCATCTAACCTACTTGTATCCACCCCCGACTACTTTGTGACTTTTGGTAACTGATTGTTTAATGGAAGTAGGACGTAGGGACAACGATGATACAAAATTAAGGTGAAGAATATATGCTTCATCTCACTCTTGCCCGAGTCTTTATTGTTGAATAGAACATAGAGATTGACTTTTTCTCCATCCCACTATGAATTCCCTTTAAAAAAAAAAAAATAGAATTGACCGTAACTTTGGACCTAATTTTATTATTAAAAAAATTCATTTGAAACTTAAAATTTATCATAAACTAATGGATATTTAAAATACATAAAAAAGATCAAATTTAGAAGCTTAAATCCAATCTTTAAAGTATAAATAGGAGATGCAATACATAATTACATCTATTATCATTTAAAAAAAAATTATCAAGCTTTTAAAGATAAATTTAAAAGAGTCCAATCCTCGTCTTTATCTCCGAACCCAATGGGTTTTCCTAAATTATTCTCACCATCTTCATTTTCATCCCCCATTTAATCCTTTCAAATCTTTATTTATTAAGATGATTCTTCACGGATCAGGTTTCTCCATCTCATCGGTTGCCTTTTTATTTTTTATTTTTTCTTCCTCCTTTTAAATTAGGTTTCGTCGGTTGAGCGCAAATAAAATATTGTAATTATGCAAACTGTTGCTTTGCAGTGGCTCACGGCAAGCGCATGAATTTGTTCGCTAACAGGTAACGGTGGTGCACTACACCATTAGGGAATGAAACGAATTTGGTCAATAATCGAGACTATTGAATGCATTAGGGAATGAAACGAATTTTGGTTAAGTGACCAGTATGGCATATCCTTTCCTTTTGGTCCACCTCCATGGGCCTATCTCAAGTTTATTTATTTATTGTTTATTACAGATGGATGATCATACTACTCTGGTGTGAGTCAGTCCACATAAGTCAGAAAATATGATTTGTTTAAGTACAATAGGATAGGAATCATCCTGTTTCCAAAACCAAATGATAGAATGATAAGCCATGGAGGCTGCCACCCAGTCTGCAGAGTTAGCTTCTCTTTAGACATGATGGATCTGAAATTTGTGCACCTCCTGCAAGATGAATCAGATATCATGAAGAAGAGGGTTGGTAAGAACATGAGCACGACAGTCCTACCAGAGCCATCGGATGATAGTTAGAGAATCCCTCTCAATGAAGAGGTTGTGAGCATGAAGGATCCGAGTGGGATAGGAAATGCTAGCCCAAGCAGCAAGAAGCTCGGCCAAAGGAACCGAGGAATATAGGAGTCCAATTTCCCTTGCCGCCAACATTGCTCCATTGATCCCATAAATAATAAATGTTAAGTCAACTAGTCTTTCCTGAAGGCTCCCATCAAAGTTGATTTTAACAAACTCTGAAGGAAGGGCTCCTAAGAAATATAAACCGTATGTCGGTTCGTTGCCGAGACAGCAGGGAAACACCAGTGGCCAGAGCTATCAGAATCATGAGCAATGCAGTGAAGCTTGTATTCAGTAGATAAAGATAAGTCTTTCCTCATAATCCTGTGGAAGAAGACACCATTATCAATGAAGATAAGCTGGTTCCATGATAACCAGATTTGATAGGCTATAGTCGCCTAAATGATGCCCTGATGCGGGTTACCCTTTCGAATATCATGCAAGAAGAAGGTCCGCCAAGAGCTCATACTCCCCTATCTGAGATGGTATCCCATCAACAATTAGATCTATCTCACTCTGGGGCAATTGAAGATAGCATGAGTACTATCTCAAGTTATTATTACTGCATGAAAACTTATCGGTAGACGTGCTAGGAAGCATACTTCGCAAAACAAGAATTTTTTAAATTAATTCTTGACACTATTTTATGTCAAAATAAAAAGATTTAATGTTTTAAAGCATAATTAATGCCCTATGAAAGCTACATAAAGTGTCATACTATATAAGTTAAAATTTTAAAATTTTATTAGGATTTACAATTGATCATCAGCTATCTTACTTTTTATATAAGGTTTGTGCTCGTCTCCTGGTTACTAGGTTGTGTTGGGTTATTCCTCGCCTCATTTCTTCGGAGCAGGGGGCTTTCCTCAGAGGGCGCAGTATTACTGATAATGCTTTACTAGCTCAGGAGTTCATGCATGACCTTTGACGTGCTCCAGGTCGTCAGAAGCTTATGGCTATTAAGCTAGATATGGAGAGGGCTTATGATAGAGTTAATTGGGATTTCTTACGTCACTCTCTTCAGGAGTTTGGGTTTCAGCAGCTGTTTATTGATTGGATCATGGCCTGTATTCAGCGTCTGTCATTCTCCATCCTCATCAATGGAGACCGGACTGATTACTTCCATTCTGAGGTTGGGTTGAGACAAGGATGTCCTCTTTCCCGTTTCTATTTGTTATATCGGCTGATGCTTTATCTCGGGCTCTTCGTCAGGCTCAGCAGGATTCTGTTCTTGACCCTTACCGGACTGGTTCCTAGGGACCCTCGATTTCTCATCTGCTTTTGCTGATGACTGCATCTTCCTGGGCAGGGCTACTGTGGCCAACGCGGCCATGTTTGCTTCTATTCTTCAGATTTACTATTCTACCTCTGGTCATAAAGTTAACACTACTAAGTCAGTGATTTGCTTTAGTCTGAGGGTGACTTCTTCTCTTAAGGGGACTATCAAGCAGATCATGGGGATCTCTTTGCAGTCGGATTGCCTCTCCTATCTGGGAATTCCTATTACTGGCAGAAGGCCTAGGATCTTGGATTTTAGTAAGCTCGAGTCGAGGATCCGTGATCGGCTTGAGGGGTGGCAGGTCATTGGGCTATCTATGATGGCGAGGATTACTCTTATTCGATCGGTGCTCACATCTCTTCCTCTCTATCTCTTATCTAATGCTGCTGTCCCATTGACTTGTCTAACGAAGATTGAGCGTTACTTCAGAGATTTTCTCTGAGGATCATCTCAGGATGGTCATGGTGTTCATTTATTAGCCTGGGACTATGTCTGTCTGCCGATTTCCGAGGGAGGTCTTAGGATCCAGTCCCTTACTGTTCGGAGGGAGGCATTGCTTGCTAGGCATGCTACTCGATTTTTGCTTGATCCGCACTGTATGTGGAGTTCATTTATGCGTGCCAAGTATGGGGATTGGAATTCCTCCTCTAGCTTGCAGCCTGTTCGGGGACACTCATTCTTCTGGAAAGAGGTTTGCAATCATGCTCCGGCCATCCTCCACAGCATCTCCTGGATTATTGGTAATGGTGCTTCTGTGGATGTTGTTTATGATTCGTGGATCGCTTACCTTCCTTTGTCTCGATGGCCTACTTTTGTCAGCACTGACATTCCTCCTGGCATGCGTGTTAGTGATCTAATGGCATAAGATCATTCTTCCAGGTCTACTCCTTTGTTGTCTCGCTTCTTTGGGGAGGAGCTTATGCATCGTATAGCTGCTATCCCTCTTTCCCCGGGTCATTCCCCCGACATCAGGGTTTGGAGGCGATCTTGTCTGCCGCGTGCTCCTATTAGGAACATTATCTAGATTTACAGAGCTCCATCTCGACCGTTGCTAGATATGGCTTGGATTTGGCGCTTTCCCATTCATCCCAGGGTTCGTCTTTTTCTATGGAAGGTTGCATAGAATTGTCTTCCTACTTGCTCTGTGCTTTCTAAACGTGGCCTGGGGATTCAGCCTACGTGTCCGATATGCGGCCTTGAGGAGGAGTCGGTGGATCACGCCATCTTCACTTGTCTCAGAGCTAAGCATATTTGGGAGATTGCCAGCGACCAACCTTGGGATGTTGCTTCATCTTCTCTTGGCCTATCGTTTCTTGACTTGATCATGCAGGATGTTAGGAGAGGCAGCTGCAAGCAGGGCTCAATGAGGGCTTACATTGCTTACCAAATCTGGTTATCCCGGAACCGGATTGTCTTTACCCAGGAGCCTACTCCGTCATTCAGGGTTGTGCGAACTGCCTTGTCCTTATCTACAGAGTACACGTCCCATCGTTTGGCTTGTAATTTTGATAGCCCTGGCCACTGGGATTCCCATGCTGCCTCGACAGCGCACTAGAGAACGGTCTTTATTTCTTGGGAACCCCCTCCTTCAGGGTTTGTCAAAATCAACTTTGATGGGAGCATTCATGGCAGATCAGCTGGATCGGGTTATGTCATTCGGAGTTCTGATGGAACTTTGATTTCCGCTGGCGGATTTGGTCTCCTCGATTCCTTGGTACTGCTTGCGGAGCTTTATGCTACTTGGGCTTGAGTTTCCTGTGCTATTCGCAGCCTTGGCGCCCGTAGTATTATCCTCGAGGGTGATGCCCTCACGGTGATTCGGTGGCTTCGCAGGATCATTGTAACCAGCTGCCGACCAACCCTTTGATCTCTGATATTCGTTCTCTCCTACAGAGGGTTCATAGTATACAGATCAGCCATATTTTCAGGGAAGCCAACTCAGCGGCTGATTGGATCGCCGCTAGAGTGGCTGACCATTTTAAATTCTAGTGCTGGAAGCCCGATGATTGTTGTCCTCTTGTTCTGAACCTTCTCTTGTATTATGATAGTTTGGGATTGAGACACCCCAGAGTAGTGTGATCTTCCCTTTGTACCCCCCAAAAAAAATATCTCAATCCAGTCTGCAAGTAAAACTTTCACATTAAAAAAAAAATCTTGGTCTGAGTTATAACTATTTCTTAATTTAGATATCTAAATATCGGTTAATTAAATCATCAAAATAAATTTAATTTGCAAGACCTTTCCATTTATATACATAAAAAATCTATTGATTGTAAAATTATTTGCATGGTATTTTTTTATGGTGAAGGTCTTTCTTATTTTATATGTTGAAGGAAATAAAATAACCTTTATAAGTGGTTCTTGCAATCAATTGTTGAAAATTGCACCCTTCATCGTGTCACGATTTTGCTTTTGAAAAAGAGATAGGTGTAAATTAACTCCATATCAAAGTAGAAAAATATTTTATTAATCATTCAATGGTGAAACTTTTGTTTAACCATGATCATTAATTGCAAATTTTAGCACCTATGCGTAGTTAATAGTAATACCTTTTGAAATGGACTTCCAATAATTTACGTTATGCAATTAAGGATCACCACCTAGGATGCTGTCAAGGCTCTATTCATATTCCTTCTCCATGGCAACATTCAGTGGTGGTTTAAAAACATTAATGTTTCCTTTCTTTTGGAAAGGTTGCTCCTTGTTAACTTTTCAGCCTAAACTAACTCACAAAAACCAAGATTGGGACAAATTTTAAGGTATTTGCATCTTATCTTTGACACTGATTATTCTTCCCATTTCCTTTATGGTAGAATGTGACAGAACATTCATTGTGAAGATAACCTCCAGAAAATAAACGGATAATGATCATTCACTCAATTGGAACCAAAAAAAAAAAGAAAAAGCATTGATTAATAATGTAAAATAAGTGTATCCATTGAAATAAGAAGACAAAATAGGTGTACCCATATCCAAAAGTAGTTAGAATATTTAAGTATTATTTGATTCATGATAATCTAACATGGTAATATGATATTACCATATTTATTATCATATTTAAAAATTAGGCATAATAATATGAGTGATAATATTTAATTATTAAAAATCTAAAATTATCATAAATCATGATAATCCAATTCTTATGTGAAAAATGGACATATCAGATTAGCAAAATCTCATAATCTTAAATTATACTCTTAATTTTTATATAAATACTTAGTAATACTTTATTTAATTTATACTAGATAATATTTAAATATATATATTATATATTATATATCATATAATAAAATATTTAATATTATTAAATAAATATATATATATATAATATTTATAATGTCATGTATATAATATTTCTAAAATTAATTTGTAAAAATCTTAATTTTTATTCAAATATTTTATATTCTAGACCAAAAAAAAAGGATTATTTAAGAGGTAAAAAATAATTATAATAAAATTTTAATAAAATATTAAAATATAGTAAACTGATTATTATATCTTGTTATTATGAACTAAACATAATAATCTTTCATTTTTGATAAATTAATTAGCAAATGTGAGATTATTAGAAATATAAAATCTTTAATAATATTATATTACTACAAACCAAACGTTACATTATAGTTTAAGATTCATAAATTTGATTATTTTTTATTTGATTAAATATATATTTATTATTAACAAATTTACTGTCAATAATTTAGATCAATGGGACTAAATCTCATCCATCAATTGCTCCTAATTGCACAACCTGCGCTAATCTTTCACTGCTTAATGACATATTCTTCTCATAGAAAAGCTGGGTTTGGAACTCTCTGCAAAGCGTGGGAATCTCAGACTAGATGCGGGCACTCGGCCGCGACCCTATACTATAGCAATGCCGGGCCATGCCGACCCAGAAAATTTTTTCTGTTGGCCCAAAACGGCACGGCCCGTCGTACCGTGCCATCACGACCCATCTGGGCCTGGTCCGTGCACAGCTCAAATAAAAAATTATAAAAAATATAATTTTTTTGATAAATTAAAAAATTATTAGGAATAAAGAAATTTTATTAATATAAAGCCATCGTAATGTGGAGGGTTTGGCATAGACCCCTACCAGTTTATTAATTTAAAATTAAAATGGTACAGAAGGGAGGGGGGCTAGGCCTGACCTCTAGAACATAATAAAATAAGTAAGAAGAAAAAAATAGAAAGATCGCAACCGTCAGATCATCGCCGATCGGATGGATCGCAACCGTCGGATCGATCATCGCCGATCGGGATCATGGCTTAGATCAATCGCAACTGTCGGATCGTCTCCGATGGGATAGATCGCAACCGTTGGATCGATCATCCCTGATTGAGATCATGGCTTGGATTGATCGCAACAGTCGGATCGTCTCCGATCGGATCGATCACAACGGTTCGATCGATCATCACCAATCGGGATCATGGCTTGGATTGATCGCAACCGTCGGATCGATCATCGCCGATCGGGATCATGGCTTGGATCGATCACAACCGTCGGATCGATCATCGCCGATCGGGATTATGGTTTGGATCGATCGAAGACGTTGGATCGTCTCCGATCGGATTGATCACAATAGTCCGATCGATCATCACCGATCGAGATCATAGCTTGGATCAATCACAATCATCGGATCATCTTCGATTGGATAGATCGCAACTGTCGGATTGATCATCTCGATCGGAATCATGGCTAGGATCGATCGCAACCATCGGATCGTCTCCGATCGAATTAATCGCAATGGTCCGATTGCTCATCGCCGATTGGGATCATGACTTGGATCGATCGCAACCATCGGATCATCGCCGATCGGATGGATCGCAACCGTTGGATCGATCATCGCCGATCAGGATTATGGCATGGATCGATCGCAACCGTCGGATCATCTCCGATCAGATCGATCGCAATCGTCGGATCCATCATCGCCGATCAGGATCATGGCTTGGATCAGCTGGCTGGTGCCTAGGCGTATAGTGTGCTCCTGGCATGGCCCACAAAATGGCCCAGCAGGGCCGTTCTGGATGGCACGGCCCAGAAGGGCCGTTGCTGGGCCATGCCAAAATGGCCCTTCTGGGCCGTTTGTGGGCCGTGCCATGGCACAGCCCAGTAGGGATGTTGCTGGGCCGTGCCATGGCACGGCCCACAAAACGGCTCAGAAGGGCCGTTTTGGCACGGCCCAGCAATGGCCCAGATGAACCATGCCAGGCATGGCCCGTGACCCATTTCTTGATGGGTCATGGGCCGTGCCGAATTTGAATTTTTTTTAGTAGACCGTGCCAGGTATGGCACGGTAATTTTTCTGGCACGATGGGCCTGGACCGTGCCTGGCACGGCACGGCCCAGTGCCCATGCCTATCTCAGACTATAGGGTCAGTTAAAAATCTATCACAAAGGCTTAAATTCAAAGAGATAATATGCATTTAATGAAACAAAAATTATATAAGAGACAATAAATAAAATAAGAATTGTGAAAAGTAAATTAAAAATAAAAATGCCTGATAGGAAGGTAGGAGGCGAGCAGATTTTTAAAGTGATAAAAAGATGCAGAAGAATAAGATTGTTGGAGAGAATTAATTAGGGCAAGGAAAAATAATTTAGGATTTCATGGAATTTGAATAGACAATTGAGATTAGTTATGTGTATTTTTTTTATTATCATAACCATCCTAGTTGATGATTATTATATAGTGAAAATTTATTTATAAATCAACTAATATTTCATTCATCGATAAATTTAACATATCTAAAGAATTTAAATGAACTTTTTATTATAGCATAAATAAAATCGTATTTATGAGATTTTTTGGGTCCAATGCAAGAATAAATATTAATACAACAAAGGATTTGCAAGGTGAGTCCTTGTTATAGTCTTCTATTACAAATATAGGTTCACGTAAAAAGTAAAAATTTGCTTGAATGACTAGCTTAATAAGCGAAAATATTTTTGAGAATTATAAAGGCCTTAAAAGGGATTAAAAATGCTCATTGTCTTGTCATGTAGTAAGCAACATATAAGAAAAAAAAAAAGTACCTTTCAATCATCTTCACATTTGTAAATTATTTAAGGTCATAAATATAAATTAAAAAAATTAGCTTGAAAGGATACTTTGTTGTTTGAAAAAGGCATTCAGTAAACATCATAAGAAAAGTCTTTGCATACCGCATGTGATGATTGATCATGCATACATGTGATCATACTTGCATTAAGTGCATTCTTATTCTTTTCGCACTGCATGCTCGATCAATCAGCGTGCATGATATGCACGTTTTTATACTGTGTGTAGTGCATAAAGAATTTTTTAGCGTCATAAATAGTGTTGATTTGACCATGATGGTTACATTCTTTTACTCAACAACTAGTGATCATAGTAGAGCCTTCAAATCATCTTCATATTTGGAAGTTATTTAAGCTTATCGGTTTAAAATGAGAAAAACTATGTGAGAAGTTTTTGGCCAAAAATTTAGTTTAAAAAGACATATAGGCTTCCTTGTTTGAAAGAAGCCATCAGCAAATGCCTTAAATGGTGTTGGTCCGAGTAGGATGGTCACACTCTTTTACTCAACAACCAACAAGTAATCCTAGATTCTAAGCTTAAATAATTAAAGTGTGGAAGGATTACTTATTATTTATTTTCACCAAATAAGATAAAAAAAAAAGGTTTTAAAAGATGCTGTCATATTTAATCTTTTTTTCCTTTCATAGTTCATTTTTGCAAATTTAATTTAGCTACATAATTATAATAACACATCTCCTATCCAATAAGATGAGGCCAGTAAAATGAACTATATTTGCCATGGTGAAGATCAAACCAATGATCTCAACGGCAGGAATAAAAGCTCTAACAAACTCATCCATACATTTAGTGCCACTGCAAGTTGTTTTCTAATTATCATCATAATCATTTAATTTATGACCTGATGCGTATGTGTGGGGAGGTTGATGAAAGACTTGTCATCATAAACAAATAAATATATCCATCCTCAGGGTGGTCCATGATTTAGACCGGTTCAAACCCATGTTGGCCGCGGCTCGACCCAACGCGGCCCGGCCCACCTTGTTCGCATGCAAACGGTATTGGAAAATTTTATTCAAGTCCATCTGGTTGATGACACGTGCACCCAACCAAAATTTGTTCCCTTGGGCTTTCCCCAGCGGTGCTCTCCCCGATCAAACCGAACGCGATGGCCAGGAGGCACCGCATGCTGGCAGCGCCGCCGGACTCGTCGTGGCGAACAACGACACCATCCGATCTTTTCTCCTCTCCGCCGCGGAGGACCGGCAGCATCTCACCGACGAGCTCAGAGATCTCGCTTCGTCTCTCTCCTCCCGGAGCTCCGTCCCTTATAAATCGCTCAGGAGCATCTGGTCCGCCCTTCCCCCAGCCGGCCGCCCCGCCCCCCGCCATCTCTTCGATGGCGCCAACTTCGTCTTCTCCCGCCCCAAACCGCGGGAAAAGGTTCGAGCCCCACTCCAAAGCATCGATTTGTTTTTTCGTGGGATCTTTTTAGAGTCATCGTTTGATCTTTGATGTGATTGGTAGAGCGAGGAGTTGAAGGCGAGGCTGAGAAAGCTCGCAGAATTGGCGGAGAGGAGAGAGTATCAGGAGCTTGTGAAGGACATCGCGCCAAAGAAGAAGACCGTGGAGCCTTTCTCTTCCTACAAAGATCAGATGGGGTTTGGTAAAGATTTCTTCCTTGCTCCTCTTTTTTCTTGTAATGGGAATAGTATCTGTGTTGTTTCTTGAAATGTTTATTTAATTACGAAATCAAATTAAAATTTTTACATAATCGGGAGTAGGCATTAAGCCTAACCCCCAAATAACTCGAAACCCTAAGGCCTCTTATATCGAAGAAATGAAAAAAAAAAAAAACTAATAGGAAGATGTCCTACATAATGGATGCAAAACCAAGGCGTGGACTTTCGAATAGATTTAGCCAAAAAAGTAAAGATAAAGTTCTAATTAACCACAAAACATCTAATAATCAATTATAAAGCTAGATTGCGCCACCTACGCAAATTCTTTCCCCAAGTTTAGAGTTGTGGGGCTTATAGTTGTTCATCATAATTCAACTATTTTGTTTCGCGAAGATATAACCATTTCCCTCGTTTCAAAGAGACCATCACGCCATCTGACCCGTATTTTTGAAAATTAGCCAAACCTTTTGTTTTGCAGGATTCTATCTGGAGTGACTTTCAATAGAATTGAGAGGCTACAAGTCTGATAATTTTGCAGTTGGCTCTTATCCTTATATCAAGTGCTGATTTCCAGGACAAGGCAATTTCGAGCCAGAAAAGAACCTAATATGAATCATTGACAGCAACTTTTATTTCCCTTTCTTTCAACTGAAATATTGAGCAGAACCCCTAGAAACTAGATCCATAAGTTGGGAGGTTATAAGTTGCAGCTTGAGCTCATACATAATAGACAGCAACTCGGCATTTTTCTTTGACCTTAGAAAACAAAAAAAGGCACAATTTGATGGGGAACTGCATTGATCTTTGAGACACGTTATGACCTGAATAACTGCATTGAAATGGTCCCCACATTCCTATTCAGACACGTTATAAACTGAAGAACTGCATTGAAATGGTCCCCACATTCCTATTCAGTGTGTGTGTGTGTGTGTGTGTGTGTGTGATTCAGTCACTTTAGTATCCATACTCCAAAAGATACCCTTACTTAAGGGGAATGTTAGGGCATCACATGTGCTACCAAAAGCATATTTGTTGTCCTTTAACTTTATAAACTATACCCTAAAAAAATATAGTTTCGACCTTAAAAATTCCCCCTACCAAACATGAGAGACATAACCCATGTAATGCTTGATTTCAATGGCCTTCCATAATATTCCAGTTCAAATCATCGTGATTTACAAGTGACTCATCCATATTCCATAGCCATTTTCTGAGTAAAGCAACATATATGAAGTTCCAAGATTGAAGACTAATGTTTTCACTACACCTGTGTTGGTAATTATTCTTCAGTATCTTATCCCCTTTTTCAATGATATAGCCATCCTAGAGATTTTGATTGCATATGATATCTAATTGTGTGCGCTAAAAAGCACTGCTTTAAGCATTTTTATACTGTGCCCAAAGCTAACACTTCTCCACCTAATCAATTGCTTTTCAGCTTTCATGAGGAGCCGGGTCATGTATATCGGTTAATCAAGTCTAAGAGGAAGGCCTAGACACAGCTTTGTTGCCATAATTTCTTTATCATCCACCCATTTCATTCCATTTCTTATTAAAGAGCTTTTCGAGTGACATGACATTTTGTTGTCTGAAAGACCCAAAGTTGAAATTCTAACTTCACCGTATGACCTCTCTCCTCTTCTCACATCCTTTTAATTAAAATTTAATCCCATCAGATGACTATTTGGTAGAAGTTGGTCTTTAGAAATAAAACATGGTCTCTAATTACCAGTTTCTCCAGTGTCCTATAATTTGCAGAATCCTCAAAATTGATCTTCAGTTTGAATGAAAGATCGTTTCAGGTCATTTAAGCTATCTCTTGCAGCTGCCCATGGTGACAATGTACAAGACTTCAACTATTTTTGAGTTTTTCAATGTGGTGTAATTCATAATCTGTCTTCTTCCACTTAAAGATGACCTATTATAGATCCACTGAGGGCATTTGGTTCTTTTTATAAATATTGATCTGGGTCATCAGAGGTTGTTCTCACAAGTTAATATTTATCAGAGTTATAAACGACTTCAACTTAACTGAAACTGGCCAGAAGCCCAGACTACAGGCAAAGGGCAGAACATATTGAAGAATTCATAAAAATGACTGTACAAGGATATCAAGAGTGTTGGTTTTATCTATGGTTGACTCTAGATTAGTTCTTGGCAAACAGATGGTTTGTATTCATAGCAGTGACCCTGGACAAATGTTTCGATGGTTTGTTTGTTCCATTTGTGGTGACGGGTGGGAGTCTAGATTATTCCTTGTCATTATTTATCAGGCTGATAGAAAAATAAAATCAATCTTAATTCAGCTGAAACTTGCCAAACTTGATTCAGCTAAAACTTGCCTCCAGCCCATACCATACAATAATGTCGTTCAGTTTAGTGCCAGGCTGCCAGCTCTCAGTTATCACAATCTAAGCAATCCTAGTTTCAGATGTGCTAGCTGGTTCTTTGGAGACAGAAGTTATTTGAAAATGTTAAAGGACCTATAGAACTCAATGTTACCAAAAACATAGCTTTTCTGTGAATAATGCTATAAGATTCATAAAGCAGACTGTAGGTGCATGTGGTTTGCTAGATACAGGTCCCACATCAACCTGTCTGTGCCCCTGAAATGACATTGTAGATGGACCTAGGATCGGTCTTGGTCCCAAATCTAAGGTCTGATCTCTAAGCCCAGTGTGTATCAGCCTTATAAAACTAGTTCTACCCTACTGGACTTGATTCACTCAATCGAAAAAAACATTTATATGCAATATATGTGGCCTGTAAAATTCAAACTGTGGTAAGTCTGGCCTAAATAAAATCCTCTGACCTGCACTGGTTGCAAATAAAAGAACATTTTTGGTCCAAAAACGTTGAATGAGGATTTGAACAGGATTTGAACAGGAATAATGCTGGCTTACAACCTAACAGACCCATACAGATAAAAGCAAATTTGATTGACCTTTTCCAGATTAGTTTATTATGGTGCATACTTCTTGTTTGACATGCTGCGCAGATTGATAGATCAAGTATTAAAGTCATGCAAACCTTTTGCTTTACAGGTCTTCATGTTGTGCTGATCATGTTTACGGGTTATTTAGTTGGATTTGCTGCTTTCAGAGCCTTGTTCAATCATAGTTCTGTGATGGTAACTACTGATACCACCTGATTACCTGAATCCTATAGTTCAATGCTAATAATAGCTTGTTGAAGAATTGGAGCTTTTTCTAGGCAATTGTCTAACTAGCGTGGCACTCATAATTTACCATGCAGAATGTTGCTGGAGGCATCTTTGGACTGGTCTGTGGGATGTTACTTGAAACAGTTCTCTTTATTATTAGAACTTCAAATCGAGATATGGTCTCTTCCAAGTCAACAAGTAAACTGAAAAAACAACAGTAACATGGGGGCTGCACTGAACTAGGGAATCTGTTGGGCATTTTTGTTTTCTTATGTACAATTATTAGAACGTTATGTCTTGCATGGAAGTTACTCTTGAGAGGAGAGATCTTGAAACTGTTGGTCTCCGATGTCTGCTGCGGTTGAAAACAGCATAATGTATTATACTGAAACAATGAAGAGGAAAAAACTAATATTTTATCTTCCAAGAATTTGAACTCTGTGCTATCTTTTACTAAATAAGGAGTAATGGTTGAACATGTCATTTGTGAAAAATAATCAATCATTGCCAAGATTTTAGGCTCTCTCTTTTATTACAGTGACTTGCTTTGCTGTCTGATACAAAATAAGAAGCAATGAACAGGATATCCAAGGTGATAAAATGAAACCTGGTCATCATTTTGATGAAGGAATCATGAAATGCTGGTTTATGTTGTCACCTTATCGTACACAAAGGTCATCTGCGGAGCATCCTAAATTCCTTAAAAGATGATAAATTAAATTACTTTGTGATGGAATATGAAGGGGTTGTAGTACTGCTGCATCATAATACCATTTTACCAGTCCGATTCCTCAATAAAGGTACAAATTTATTGGTACCGGATAGTACAAGTCAATGGTAAATTCCTTTTATCCCAAGTTCGCAGAAGATCAAAGGCGTCTGTTTACAATTAGGAATGCTACTGAGCTTGGCTTTTAACCATGCAAAACAAACATTAAAACGCATCTGCTGGCAGACAACATGGAAACCGGATAGTATAAGTCAATGATAAATTCCTTTTATCCCAAGTTCGCAGAAGATCAAAGGCGTCTGTTTACAATTAGGAATGCTACTGAGCTTGGCTTTTAACCATGCAAAACAAACATTAAAATGCATCTGCTGGCAGACAACATGGAAACACAAAAGGATGGCGAATATGCTTTCTCTTGCTAATCTTTTTGATGGGTGCAAGGCAAGTTTATTGGTTTCATGTTTTAGGACCTGAAACTAGATCCTGTGTTTAACCATCCTGACCAGTCTAACTAGATCTATGACCAATTCTAACCTATTAATGTGTTGGGTTAGGTTTAGGGCAAGATGCCTCTACCTGTTAGCCCATGATGTATTTTTTTAAAAAAAACATTATATATATAGAGAGAGAGAGAACTAGATAGTATATAATAGATAAGATCATCGATCCAATGGTGTAGAACCAAATGGAGACGCAAGTTAGAATTATAAAAGAAAAAATCTTTCTGCATCGTCTCCGGTGCAGGAAGCGCGCACCGGATGCATCCATTGGCCGTGTGCATCGGGCGCACCTATTAGCCGCGCATCCGTGCGAGCATGCGTGGAAGTGTGCATGCCACGGCCTATCGGGCACATCCAATAGCTGCGCTCGGTGCACGCATTCATGCACTGAAGGCGATGCACAAAGTCGTTTCCATTATAAAAAAGTACTATACTCTAGCTATTCAATATAAAAATTAAGGAAAAGTCTTTGTACACCGCCCTCGGTGCAGCAAGTCCTACGTGGGCTGCACCGCCTCTCCTGATTGGTCCACGTGCATCCTACGTGGCTGACGTTGCGGAACGGTATGGCTCTGCTATGATGTTACGTTCTAATCGTGATGGCCATTAAAAGTGCTTCACCTTTATTTTAAAATTGCTGTGCAGACGAAAATGCCCTTTTCCTCTAGCCTACTTCTACCGCCATTTTTTCTTGGATTACATCTGTGCAAGAAAAACTCTTTCTTTCCCTTCGCTCTGGGCTCTCGGATGCAAAGAAATGTCATCCGCAGCAGCAAGAAGTAAAAAGAAAGGTGTTCATGCTTCTTTGTAAAGCTCCTTTATTACACCAACTGTTTTTTTGTCGTTAGCTTCTTTGTAAAGCTCCTTTATTACACCAACTATTTTTTATCGTTAGAGGAAGTTAATGCATTAAAAAATTGTTTAATGCGTAGGTAACTTCCTTAGAACTAGGGTGTCGTCGGAGTGTCTCGGCCTATATTTCCCGTTATTCCCTGTCCATATAGCTCTAGTATCCTCACTTTACAACTCTGGAAAGAACGGCCGCGACACCCCACAAGGAATTCGGCTGAAAATCCTTTGCGACACCCTAATTGAAACCTTACGACACCCTAGCGACAATGGTACGACACCCGTGCTTATGACTGACCATGGAGAGAAGCCCCGCGACACCCTACATGAATTCGGTCGAAAATACTTAGCGACACCCCAGTTGAAACCTTACGACACCCTAGCGACAATGCTACGACCCCAGGAGCAATTCGGCCGATAATCCTTCGCGACACCCAAGTTAAAACTTTATGACACCCTAGCACCAATGCTATGACACCCGTGCTTATAACTGACCATGGAGAGAAGCCCCGCGATAACGCAGGAGGAATTCGATTGAAAATCTTTTGCGACACCCCAGTTGAAACCTTACGATACCCTAGCGACAATGCTACGACCCCAGGAGCAATTCGACCGAAAATCCTTGGCGACACCCAAGTTGAAACTTTACGACACCATAGCACCAATGCTACGACACCCATGCTTATAACTGACCATGGAGAGAAGCCCTGCGACACCCCATGAGGAATTCAGCCAAAAATCCTTCGCGACACCCCAGTTTAAACCTTACGACACCCTAGCACCAATGCTACGACAAATGTGCTAGAGTTTCGTAACAACCTAATTTTCGAGAATGTCATCGGTCCCCGCCTTAACAGTCCCCGCATGGGTGTCATCGCCTTAAAGCTAGAGTATCATCAGATGAGAGCTGGGGGTGTCGATAACAGCCTAAGTTGGGGATATCGTCGGTCCACGCCTTAACAGTCCCCGCACGGGTGTCATCGCGCTAAAGCTAGGGTATCATCGGATAAGAGTTAGGGTGTCGTAAGAACTAAGTCAGGGATGTTGTAGGTCCCTGCCTTAATAAGTCCCTGCACGGGTGTCGTCGCCTTAAAGCTAGGATGTCGTCAGTTGAGAGCTGGGGTGTCGTAAGTTATTTCATGGGGTTTTGTACATGAAATAGTACGACACCCTAATTACAAACCTAAGACATCCGTTCATGCGTAGGTTAAAAGCTTTACGACATCGCAGGAGAAAATCCATCGTAATCGTAATAAAGCTACGATACCCCAGAATTACTATTAGAACACAGTAGCATCAAAGAAGTTGCAATTTCATCTAAAATATTATTAGTCATTGCAAAATTTGTTACAATTTCAAACGAAACGCTTTTCTGCGTTTCCAGACGGACTTCTACGGTCTCCTCCCTTTCTCTTCCTCTTACTTGTATGCTCAAAATTTTGTTTCGGAGATCCACCAGAGTCTTTCTTCAACGATCCCTTGGCAGTTTCCTTTTCTACATCTTCGTCGGAGCCATCGAGTCGAAGTTTCATGCTAAAGGCGATAGCTAGCTCGTCTACCTCTGATGTCGTCATGGGCGAAGCTTTCTTAAACCTTCTTAAACTACCTCCGATGTCGTCTACCCTTCCTGTGGTTGCAGGCAATACTCATCCTTTCCCCTTTTATAACTATCGAGTTGGGGGATGGGGGATAGAAACCATTACTGAAGAGAGTATCAGGAAACCAAATCTCGTCGAACTCAGTGTTCCAATCCCCAATTCGGAACAAGTATTGGCCATGCTAGCATCTTCGTTATAGTAATCGGAGTGTCTCTCCTCGCATGATGGAGTGAGCACTTTCCAATTATTCAATCGGCCACTTGGTGCCCATGGTTTAAATGCACGTTGAACAGATAAGCTTTACGACATCCCAAGAGGAAATAGGTCGGAAGTATTGCGACACCCAAGTTATGTTCACCCAAAAAAGGATCTACAATGCCATAGTTGAAACCTTACGACACCCATGCGACAATGCTACGATACTCGTGCTTACAACTGACCATTAAGAGAAGCCCCGCGACACCCCAGGAGGAATTCTACCGAAAATCCTTCATGACACCCCGGTTTACACCTTATGATACCCTAGCACCAATGCTACGACACCCGTGCTAGGGTTTCGTAATAGCCTAAGTTAGGGATGTCGTAGGTCCCCGCCTTAACAGTCTCTGCACCGGTGTCATCGCCTTAAAGCTAGGGTGTCATCGTATGAGAGATGGGGTGTCGTAATAGCCTAAGTCAGGAATGTCGTAAGTCCCCGCCTTAATAGTCCCCGCATGGATGTCGTCGCCTTAAAGCTAGGGTGTCATCGGATGAGAGCTGGGGTGTCATAACAGCCTAAGTCAGGGATGTCGTAGGTCCCCGCCTTAACAGTCCCCGCATGGGTATCATCGCGCTAAAGCTAGGGTGTCATTGGATGAGAGCTGGGGAATCGTAACAGCCTAAGTCAGGGATGTCGTAGGTCCCCGCCTTAACAGTCCCCGCACGGATGTCGTTGCCTTAAAGCTAGGGTGTCGTCGGATGAGAGCTGGGGTATCGTAACAAGCTAAGTCAGGGATGTCGTAGGTCCCCGCCTTAATAGTCCCCGTAAGGGTATCATCGCGCTAAAGCTAGGGTGTCGTCGGATGAGAGCTGGGGTATCGTAACAGCCTAAGTTAGGGATGTCGTAGGTCCCCGCCTTAACAGTCCCCACATGGGTGTCATCGCGCTAAAGCTAGGGTGCCGTCAGATGAGAGCTGGGGTGTCGTAACAGCCTAAGTCAGAGATGTCGTAGGTCCCCACCTTAACCATCCCCGCACGGATGTCATCGCCTTAAAGCTAGGGTGTCGTCGGATGAGAGCTGGGGTGTCGTAACAGCCTAAGTCAGGGATGTCGTAGGTCCCTACCTTAACAGTTCCCGCATGGATGTCGTCGCCTTAAAGCTAGGGTGTCGTCGGATGAGAGCTGAGATGTCATAACAGCCTAAGTCAAGGATATCGTAGGTCCCCGCCTTAACAGTCCCCGTACGAGTATCGTCGTGCTAAAGCTAGGGTGTCGTCAGATGAGAGCTAGGGTGTCGTAACAGCCTAAGTCAGGGATATCGTAGGTCCCCACCTTAACAGTCCCTGCACGAGTGTCGTCGTGCTAAAGCTAGGGTGTCGTTAGATGAGAGCTGGGGTATCGTAACAGCCTAAGTCAAGGATGTCATAGGTCCCTGCCTTAACAGTCCCCGCATGGGTGTCATCGCGCTAAAGCTAGGGTATCGTCGGATGAGAGCTGGAGTGTCGTAACAGCCTAAGTCAGGGATGTCGTAGGTCCCGCCTTAACCGTCCCCGCACGGGTGTCGTCGCCTTAAAGCTAGGGTGTCATCGGATGAGAGCTGGGGTGTCGTAATAGCTTAAGTTAGGGATGTCGTAGGTCCCCGCCTTAACAGTCCCCGCACGGATGTCATCGCCTTAAAGCTAGGGAGTCATCGGATGAGAGCTGAGGTGTCGTAACAGCCTAAGTCAGGGATGTCATAGGTCCCTGCCTTAACAGTCCCCGCACGAGTGTCGTCGCGCTAAAGCTAGGGTGTCATCGGATGAGAGCTGGGGTGTCGTAACAGCCTAAGTCAAGGATGTCGTAGGTCCTCGCCTTAACAGTCCCCGCACGGGTGTCATCGCGCTAAAGCTAGGGTGTCGTCGGATGAGAGCTGGGGTGTCGTAATAGCCTAAGTCAGGGATGTCATAGGTCCCCGCCTTAACAGTCCCCGCACGGATGTCGTCGCCTTAAAGCTAGGGTGTCGTTGGATGAGAGCTGGGGTATTGTAACAGCCTAAGTCAGGGATGTCATAGGTCCCCACCTTAACAGTCCCTGCATGGGTGTCGTCGCCTTAAAGCTAGGGTATCGTTGGATGAGAGCTGGGGTATCGTAACAGCCTAAGTCAGGGATGTCGTAGGTCCCCGCCTTAACAGTCCCCGCACGAATGTCGTCGCCTTAAAGCTAGGGTGTCATCGGATAAGAGCTGGGGTGTCGTAACAGCCTAAGACAGGGATGTCGTAGGTCCCCGCCTTAACAGTCCCCGTACGGGTGTCGTCGCGCTAAAGCTAGGGTGTCATCGGATGAGAACTGGGGTGTCGTAACAGCTAAGTCAGGGATGTCGTAGGTCCCCGCCTTAACAGTCCCCGTATGGGTGTCGTCGCCTTAAAGCTAGGGTGTCGTCGAATGAGAGCTGGGGTGTCATAATAGCCTAAGTCAGGGATGTCATAGGTCCCCGCCTTAACATGTCCTCGCATGGGTGTCGTCGCCTTAAAGCTAGGGTGTCGTCGGATGAGAGCTGGGGTGTCGTAACAGCCTAAGTCAGGGATGCCGTAGGTCCCCGCCTTAACAGTCTCTGCACGGATATCATTGCCTTAAAGCTAGGGTGTCGTCGGATGAAAGTTGGGGTGTCGTAACAGTTTAAGTCAGGGATGTCATAAGTTCCCGCCTTAATAGTCCCCGCACGGGTGTCGTCGCGCTAAAGCTAAGGTATCATCGGATGTCGTAGGTCCCTGCCTTAACAGTCCCCGCACGGATGTCGTCGCCTTAAAGCTAGGGTGTCATCGGATTAGAGCTGGGGTGTCATAACAGCCTAAGTCAAGGATGTTGTAGGTCCCCACCTTAACAGTCCCCGTATGGGTATCATCGCGCTAAAGCTAGGGTATCGTCGGATAAGAGCTGGGGTGTCGTAAGTTGTTTCATGGGGTTTCCTTCACGACACCCCAGTTGAAACGTTACAACACCCTTGGTATAACCTTATGACACCACTACGATAAATTTGAACTAGGCAGGAATTTTGACGTCACCCTAGTTGTAATTCGACGACACCCTAGTAACTCAGCTATGCCATCTTTTGAGAAAAGTTGCATAACGTGGCCGGTTCCTATGGGTTTACATATCAGCGATATGATTGTGGCGCTCCTGATGTCCTTTCATATTTCTTTGAGGTCGGCATAAAAATTTTTGAACCCTAGAGGTCCTTCGTTTGTTGCTCGAGAAGCCACCGGTGTTCTAAATTTCTTCCATAGCTCTTTCTTCCATCTACTTCATTCATGGAGATGAGTGCTTTCGTTTGTGGACGAAGCCCGCGAACAAAAAAGAACCAAAAGGAGAAAATGGCGGAACAAAGCAAGGACATCGTTCTTCATTCGAATGAGGATACATCTCCTTCAGGTATGTTTATCCCTTTGTTATGATATTATGACATCCTCTCTTAAAATGTCATGACACCCTAGTTCATACATAATGGCACCAAGCTGACTAGTATGTTTTACCCCTGTTTCAATTGATATGAAAATTATTCCAGTCCCCCGAGTGAAGGCTTCCCAGTTGTTTAAGAATAGTTGCAGGCCAACCGTATACATTCAGAAGGTTTGGAAGATGGGGTTTACTAGACAGCATACAAAACTTATTCGAAGGACCCCATTTGGTGCCTTCGTCGGCATGCAGACGTTCACAGTCGATAGGCGACTGCTAGCAGACATCATAAGATGTCATAGTGGAAGCAAGGAGTTCATTTTCTGTGGCAAGCCGATTCTATTTAGTGCCGACGAAGTCGCACTTATTCTGGGTCTTCCAGCTCATGAGAAGAAGATCAACACGTCTAGCCAGCTGTTCAACGGAAGGTTGTTCAAACGATTTGACCAGGGTTTAGATCTTCGTCAAGAAGGTTTGGAGAAGTTAATTGTTCGACTCCGATCATCTAAGGTACAGAAAGATATCGAGAACATCGTCAGACTTTGGATCGCCTACATGTTTACCATGTTTTTGGCTCCAAAGTCTAATCAGAGATGTCCACGGTATCTCATCGAGCACTTGGATGACTTAAGTCAACTAGATAGGATCGACTAGGCTTCGGCATTCAAGGAGTTGATTGTTCTGGCCCTCTCTGAAGTAGCTGCTTGCTTGCGTTCCAAGGAGCCAGTCCACTCAAAGAGAGCACAAAAGGTTAGGAGGCAGCCTACCCTGTTCGGATGCTCGATAGCGCTGGTGGTAAGGATTATTGAAATGCAGAAATAGTGTCCTTAGTATAATTTCTTTATTAATATTACATTTTTTTATATCCAAAAATTATCATGTTCAGGCGTGGTTCCTCGAGCATACATCAATGAGAGCACCAGCAAATCCCGATAAACTGCCCCGGCTGTTGAAGTGGTATGACAACCAAATGAAGATCCAGTCGGTTCGGGTTGCCAACATGCAGCCTCACGACTGGGTAAGCTAATACATTGCTTCATTGCTCCGACCATATTTTTCCACTTAATGTGTTAATATTTTTACTTAATATTAATTTGTTTATCGTCTTGCTTTGCAGTTAGAAGGAGCTACTGTACCACTGTCAAAGGAGCGCTGGCTTCTCAGTCAACAGACAGTAGCATCGCCCGAACCAACAAAGCGCTGCGAAAGCTGTGCCGAGTTGAGGATTGAATTGGCCTGCGTTAAGGATCAACTCGATGATGTCAGGCATAGGCTGTCCATTGCTGAGAGCCTCTTCAGTTCACTGCTTAGAAAGGAAAGCAATGCAATAAATGAGGAGGACAAGGGAGACGGAAAGACAGAGGAAGGGTATCGTTGTGCTAAAAGCATTGGTGTCCTTTCATGAGAACAGGGGTATCGTAGGATTTTGCCTTTCGGATGTCGTCGAGCTAAAGCTAGGGTGTCGTTAGCCTAGAACTGGGGGGTCATCGTACTAAAAGCATTGGTGTCCTTTCATGAGAACAGGGGTGTCGTATGATTTTGCCTTTCGGGTGTCGTCGAGCTAATGCTAGGGTGTCGTTAGCCCAGAGCTAGAGGGTCGTCGCGCTAAAAGCATTGATGTTCTTTCGTGAGAACAGGGGTATCGTAGGATTTTGCCTTTCAGATGTCGTCGAGCTAAAGCTAGGGTGTCGTTAGCCCAGAGCTGGGGGGTCATCGTGCTAAAAGTTACAAAGCACTTCATTTGCGACCAAGACACCCTCGTTACAAAGTTATGACACCCATGTTTTATATATGCTCCTATGTTAGTTGACTCAATACATAAGCATCAAACTCGTCCATCAAAGTTTCGGAAGGTGGTACAATTCTTTGCATTGGTGGAGCGTCAACGGTTGCCTTAACCAGATTTTTCGTTGATCTTTTTGACTTCTTCTCGACTGCACTCTTTAATCTGTTCTCTCTTGGGCGACCTTTCGTCCTAATTTGCTCAGGATCTTGAATTACCAGCTCTGAACGTGGCTTAGCTGCGCAGTTAGCATCCATGGCAGTTTTGAATATAGGTGTTAGACCATCCATCACTAAATTAAATGTATCTTTAGACACGGAGGCTATCTCTGCGAGCTTCATCATCCGATGACTCAGCAAACTATATCTACAATCAATAACATAATGTTATCGAAAACAATATTAAGACATTTTAAATAAAAAATTATCACTGCATACCGTGATTTTCGTGTGCTTTTATCATAACCTTTAGTATTGCAGTTGAAATCGTCGAATTGGTATTTCATGTCCTTGCACCATCTCTTCAAGAAGTATTTATCTAGTAAACGAAATACATCGCTTTGATGAAAAACCAATAAGGCATGCTTACACAGTAACCCTTAAACTAAAAGGATCGATACTGGCATTGGATATCCTCAATATTTCTATCGTATGATACGATATAATCTTTGATCATCTCCTTGCTGATTCCATCGACTTCAATCCTTTCATACGACTTTACGGAATATACACAACAGTCATCAGCTTCATTGATCAATTTAGTATTTGATGCAGCCATTTCAAGGATCTCATTCTAAATTTTTTTGAAAATGCGCCGTGCATACCTTCCTGCAGCTTGTCTCTCAAAAGGTGATGATGTCTTTAGAAAGCAATCGTTTGCAAGTCCTATTATCTTTCTCATTTTCGGCCTCGTACCTTTTCTTCAACGTATCTTCGTACTTACCTATGAACTCCGTTAGTGTAGTCTTCGAATTTATAAACCCATCGAAGAAGTGATTTATGCCCTCGCTCCTTTGTGAAGATGACATCCTGTACATAATTTTATCAAAAAAGAAGCGTTGAACGCGAACATGAACCAAAGATAATGACATACAAACCTGCGAAGATGTATCCTTTAGGTAAACTGGGACCCATTTTCCCGACATTCGTAAAGGACATTGAACCAATCTATAGCATTGCATTCTTTATATTTCTCCATAACATGTGCCCACCTTTCCTCGAATGACTTATGGTCAATGAATCATATATGCCTCATCAAAATCAACCATAAATTTGGGATTTGCTGTGCAAATGTAGCAATCTTTTCGGTATCTTCTTCAATATATGCCAAAGACAAAATCGATGTCGGGTGTTAGGAAAAACTTCTTTAACAGCAGCCTCGATTGCCTTATCTTGGTCAGTTATTATGGCAATAGGTGCTTGACCACCATTTGCATCCAGCCATGACTAAAAACCCATTTATATGTCTCAGTACTCTCATCAGACAACAATGTGCATCCAAGCAAGGTGACTGTCCATGATGGTTGACCCCGAGAATGGACAAAAAGGCATTTGATATCTGTTTGTCAAGTAGTTGAGTCAAAGCTTAGAACATCACCGAAGTATGTGCATGCCAATCTTGACCTTGGATGAATCCAGAAGACAGACCTGAGATGACCATTATCATTGAGGTCTAAGGTATAGAAGAAATTGGGATTTCTGAGTTGCATTTCGGTGAAATGGATTACCATCGACTGAGCATCTCCTTCTTTCAGCTTAGACTGACGTTCGCGACAAATGAAATTACGAGCATCCTTCTCGGTGAATCCAATTGTCCTTCTGCCCCCTTTTCTCCTTGCTATGGCAGAGTATATCTGAGTCGTCGAAACATTCACGGCATGTAAATTGCTGATCTCTGCCTTCTCTGGTGTGCTGATCCTCCTATGCGACCGTAGATAACCAGTTGATGTTATGGACATCCCATGGTTATGTTCTAGAGAAACCTCATCCAATATCCACTTACCACTTGTAACATTCAGTCTTGCTTTTATGGATGTCATGCAATCAACTTTCCCAGTATCCCTATGATTCATGCTCTTCTTTGTTTTTCTAGATTTTCCTTGCCTCCAACACGCCAGGTGCTTGAAGCAAAGTTGTTTGTTGTTGTTGGCCCTACTACACACTGTTGTGATTCCAAAACCAACTCTTTTTGCATATCCATTGTAGAAAGTATATACATCATCTACTGAATTGAATTCCATTCCAGTTTGAGGAACTACAGTATCAACCTCTGCTTTTAGGGCGATGGGTGAAGGTGCACAGCCGGGAGTGTGCTCGATTTCTTTTCAATTTATAATTTCAGCATCGTCTGTAGAAATATAGGCACACGGTCATAAACAATGATATCTATAGATTTAGCTGTCAATATATCGTGACAAAGCATTAGGACACCAAGATGAAAAAAATACGACACCTCACTTGAAGAAATACGACAACACAATTAGGCTGTTACGACATCCCAGTTCTCATCTGACGACACCCTAGCTTTTAGGCGACGACACCCATGCCGGGACTGTTAAGGCGGGGACCGATGACATCACCAACTTAGGATGTTACTGATAGAGATATAGACTAAAAGATATGCTTTATGTTATGTATTTACATTTTAATGAGAATTCATTTTGAGCAATGTGTGCCATTTACTATATATGTGCATGTGTCTAGTATTTACAAAGAGTATTTGATCTAGTGTGTAGAGTACGGCTTACACACAGAAGACTAGATCATCGGTTCTTTTGGAATACAAGTTTATTGTTCACAGTTTTAGATGGAATTGGACACACCATCAGTAGAACTGTAGCACAAATTTTTAGTAGGTCTGTCTTGACTACGGGGAATGGTTTATTCTAACTATTTATGCTAGTACACTTTGTGTGTATTGAACAGGACCCAGTTGAGTTAATTATTTTATACTGACTTTATAAAATAATTTAAAACTCATGAATATTATGATTACTTATGCTCTTAATCCGAATTCTATTTCTAGACACGTGTATGTAGTGATTATTGCTTTGATTACACATAGAGTGAGATTCTATATGAGTCAATAAACTCAGTGGGTTGGGCAATAACATATATATATGGTGAATATTAATAGTTGAAGGAATCCACGTCCTGTTAATTTGGATTGATGATATTCCCTTTAGAAAGCTTATAAGTTTTGATTGTATCAAATCTTGCAAGTGGATTTTGAATCTGATACATCAAATAAGTTAAGTGGATAAGTCTCAAGGATAATAACAGCCAATTAAATTATATTATCAGTAATTAAATTTAATTGGTGGATATCTATAATCTTAACGTGGAGAGATAATAAGTATTTAATATTAAAGGCTCAAAAATATAAATTCGAATATGATTAGGAGTACAATTATAATTCTTTAGTGGAATGAATTGTAATTTACGTAATTGAATCCTAACCCGGGGTAGGATTGAGAGATTTAATTACGTGGGAAGTCCTTTTATATTTACCTATTGGTCCCTGTTGTAGCCCTATAAATACCCTCTCAGTTGGTTGCTAGGGTTATTTTTTTTTAAGGAAAAAGAAAAACAAGAAACCCTAGGTCGGCCGAGAGATCCCACCATCTTGTAAGAGAAGGAAGGTATTTTCGGGAATACGGCGGAAGGCTAAAAGGTTGAGGTCGAGCAATCGAATCAAAGTGTTCCAAAGTTCAAATATGAAGGTATGATCTTATACTCATAGATTAGAACGGTAAAAGTTTTTTGTATTACTCATATACGCTATAGCCGTGATCTTGGGGGTATTCCGTGCTCCCCAACAGTTACGACACCCTAGCTTTCATCTGACGATACCCTAGCTTTAAGGCGATGATACCCATTCCGAGACTGTTAAGGCGGGGACCGACGACATCCCTGACTTAGGCTGTTACGATACCTCAGCTCTCAACTGACGACACCCTAGCTTTAAGGCGACGACACCCATGCGAGGACAGTTAAGGCGGGGACCGATGATATCCTCGACTTAGGCTCTTACGATATCCCAGCTTTAGCACGACGACACCCTAGCTTTAAGGCGACGACACCCGTGCTGGGACTTGTTAAGGCAGAGACCTACGTCATCCTCGACTTAGGCTGTTACGACACCCCAGCTCTCATCTGACGACACCCCAGCTTTAAGGCAACGACACCCGTGCCGGGACTGTTAATGCGGGGACCGACGACATCCTCGACTTAGGCTGTTACCGACACCCCAGCTCTCATCCGATGATACCTTAGCTTTAAGGCGACGACACCTGTGCCGGGACTGTTAAGGCGGGACGGACGACATCCCCGACTTAGGCTCTTACCGACACCCCAGCTCTCATCTAATGACACCCTAGCTTTAAGGAAACGACACCCATGCCTGGACTTTTAAGGTGGGGACCGATGACATCCCCGACTTAGGCTCTTACGACACCCCAATTTTAGCGCGACGATACCCTAGCTTTAAGGCGACGACACCCATGCCGGGACTGTTAAGACGGGGACCGACGACATCCCCGACTTAGGCTGTTACGACATCCCAACTCTCATCTGACGACACCCTAGCTTTAAGGCAACGACACCCATGCCGAGACTGTTAAGGCGGGGACCGATGACATTCCTGACTTAGGCTGTTACTGACACCCCAGCTCTCATCTGACGATACCCTAGCTTTAAGGCGACGACACCCATGCCAGGACTGTTAAGAAGGGGACGGATGACATCCTCGGCTTAGGCTCTTATCGACACCCCAGCTCTCATCTGATGACACCCTAGCTTTAAGGCGACGACACCCGTACCGGGACTGTTAAGGTAGGGACCGACGATATCCCTGACTTAGGCTCTTATGATACCCCAACTTTAGCGCGACGACATCCTAGCTTTAAGGCAACAACACCCGTGCGAGGACTGTTAAGGCGGGGACCAACGACATCCCTGACTTAGGCTGTTACCGACACCCTCGCTCTTATCTGACGACACCCTGGCTTTAAGGCGGTGACACCCGTGCTGGGACTGTTAAGGTTTAAGCTAGGGTGTCGCTTCTCCCTCTTCTCCACTTGGCCCTCCATAGAATACCCCTCCCCCCTCTTCTCCTCTTCTTTATATCCATTCTTATGCTCTCTCCATGGTTAGTTATAAGCATGGGTGTCGTAGGCTTGTAACTACGGTCTCTTAACAGTAAATCTGGGGTGTCGTAGCTTTTATGACAACACCCCAGAGCACGGGTGTCGTAGATTTGTAACTAGAGCTATATGGAAAGGAAATAATGGGGAATATAGGCCGCCGAAACACTCTGACGACACCCCAGTTCATAAGTTATACAGTATGATATTCATGCTACAAAACACTAAACTCTAAACAGTTATGACTCCCAGAATGTCATAATTGTTTTGGTCTAAGGAAGTTACCTGCGCATTAAACGATTTCCTAAAGCATTAACTTTCTCTAAAGATAAAAAACAATTAGTGTAATAAAGGAGCTTTACAAAGAAGTGGGAACAAGGACTTTTTACTTCCTGCTGCGGATGACATTTTCTCCAGAAGTTTTTGTACAAAGACTTCAGTAGCTATGTATTCCGGCCTTGAAGCTGAAATATTTTCTTCCGACCGGACTCTTAGAGCGAGGGCTCAGGATCTTGCTTAAGAAAAATTGGACTGATTCCTTGCATCCGAAAGCCCAGAGCGAGGGGGAAGAAAGAGTTTTTCTTGCACATATGTAATCCAAAAAAAATGGCGATAGAAGAAGGCTGGAGGGAATGGGCATTTTCGTCTGCACAACAATTTTAAAATAAAGGCAAAGCACTTTTAATGACCATCATGATCAGAACGTAACATCATAGCAGAGCCATACCATTCCGCAACGTCAGCCACATAGGATGCACGTGAACCAATCAAGAGAGGCGGTGTAGCCCACGTAGGACTTGCTGCACCGTGGCGGTGTACAAAGACTTTCCCAAAAATTAAAACTAAGTGGGCCTGGCCTTTTAACTAGTAAGTGAAATGGCTCTGGGTCGGATGCAACTTGGCAGGTGAGGTTGGGCAATATTTAGTTTACGAAACATTTTTGTGCACTACGCTGACATGCGGCAAGAATATTTTTATCCTTTTCACATACAAGTATGGATCAATCATCATATATAGTGCATACATTTCTGCACCGTGCGCAATGCAAAAGGAGTTTTTCTTTAGTTCAAGTTTCATAAGATATGGGCTCAAATTGATCTAAACCTAACCAGGCCTGTTAATTGCCACCTCCAATCTTAGGGAGGCAAGGCCCATAAAAAAATGTCCATCTTTTGCTAGTTTATGCCTAATTGTCATTAGATCATGAGTATTATTTGCCACCCTTGCCTAATCCATATGGCCTGTTTTCTTAAGATATCCTTCCTTCCACCAATCATTTCAACGGAAGTTCAAAATTTTAAGCAAATCTGCATGATTTGCTGCTATGATATTATTCTGATGATAGGTGGATGATAGATTGCTCATTCATGGACTGGATATCAGCATAGAAAAACTTTTTGTATGGATTTTCTAATTAATTGTTATAGCATTGCTCCCTTCTTTTTATTTTTTATTTAATTTCTAATAGGAAATACAATAAATATTCCTCTAATAAGATCGCTATTAGTACGGTCAAGCAAGCAGTTGCGATAAAATCAACAAAATACAGAATAATAATAGAAACCAAAATCTAAAAGAAATAGCGAGAGACGAGGATTTTATGTGGTTCACCCAAACTGGGTGATAAACGCATAAATAATTATCATTAAACCTATTAATTAATAATTTAACGTACTTATTATTATTTAATATTTTAATAATTTATATAATATTTTAGGTAAAACCTTATCAATTTGAAGAGCGCGATTTTAGGAATTTAATGACACAAACGTCACCCAAATCGGATTTAAGATGAGCCCGAAATTGATTTTTCATTGATTTATCTGTTTTAGCACGGATTTTAAAGTGAAGTCGGCAAACCAAGTGCCGACTTCATCGTTTTTAAAAAAAATTCTCTGTTTAAGAAAGATTCTTCTTCGATTCCATTTTAACCATTTCCTCCGCCAATTAAGGAATAGATTAGATTGAAAGTTATCAAATTGAAAGAATTAAATTCCTTTAAAAGGAATTTGAATTTTATTGATTATTTATCCAAATTTACTTTGTTATTTTCGTTGCTTCCGCTCTGTTTTGAAACAGATTCCTCGCCGCGTCAAGGCCGCGTCCGGGACCTCTATAAATAGCAGGGAGAGCAGCCAATAGAGCCATCCAAGGAAGCCATCCATCCAGCGCGCTGCATCTGGGAGATCCGTCGTTCGTGAGCTCTGTTCCGTCCATGCCATGAGCTCTGTTCCGTGGCATCTGTGAGAAGTCCATGGGTTCATTTTTTGTTCGTGGGTTTCATGGAGTCCTGTGTTCCATGCGCTGCGTCCGTGGTTTGGCATCTGTGAAGGAAGAAAGGCAGCACCCAGTTCAGCCTGTCTCCAAACCGTTCATCCCATATTTGGTTTGGTGTAGGAAGAATTTGTTGCTCTCTTATTGCTATTAGAAATTAAAACTCTTTTATTTTAGATTTTAATATACACTCTTGGATGTTATTGAAATAAAGTTTTATGCATATTTAATTATTATTAAATTCTATTTAAGTGAAAATAATTTAGACTGATTTATTCTTAAAAGGGACGGGCCGTGATCTACGGGTACGAGCCGTGCTCTAATAAGATAAACCATATCTTATTATTTTGCACTATTAATTATCTACTTAGTTATCTATTTAGTTAAATTTATAAAATTATTTCAAGATAATCGCTAAAGTCCCTGTGGAATCGATCCCTTACTCTCGCTATCCTAATAGTGAAATTAAGGTGTTTAAATCATTGCGCTACGACACGCATCAGATTTTTGGCGCCGTTGCCGGGGACTTAAGTATGTTATTTTAAAAAAAAAATTAAAAAAATAAAAAAAATTAATTAATTAATTTTTTCTTAATTTTTGAATAGTTATTACCGCTTTATTTTATTTCTTAATTGTTAGAATTGCATATTTTCTTTTTAACATTAAAAAAAATTATTACTTTCCTTTTTGCCACAAATCCAATTTTAACCTAATCAAATTTTTCTTTTAATTAACTTACCTTAAAAAAAACCCTAAAAGAAAACCGACATCTTCCATAAAATATAATTAATTTAAGGAAAAAAAAATTTTATAAAAATAAAATATATAAACAAAAAATTATTTTATAGATTGACTTAGGTGAATTTATTTTCTACAAAACTCAAAATTTTTTCATTGACATCTCATAATTTATTAGGAAATTAGAAACTTAATTACAAAAATTAAATAAATAAATAAATAAATAAATAAATAACTATTTGCTTTAGAGGCATTGGTAGGGTGTATGCTTGGTCGTCGATCGTTGCAGCCCGACCTTATACCCTTAGATCTCGAGATAGAAAGAACTATTAGAGCAAACAGACTCAGAATTATGGATCCTAATAACGAAAATAATCAACCACGACAGTTGAAAGAGTATTTCACTCCTTCAAGGTATACCTACTCTCCCTGCATTCAAGTGCCTCCAGTAGAGGCTGCCCAATATGAAATTAAGTCAAGTGTAATCCAAATGTTACCATCTTTCTATGGACTTACAAATGAGGATCCCTACAAACACTTAGATGAATTCTTAGAAATTTGCTCAACTGTCAAAATTCAAAATTTCTCTGATGATGCACTTAGGCTTAAGTTATTCCCTTTTTCCCTAAAAGATAAAGCCAAGTATTGGTTAAATTCATTAGACACTGTTATAATTTCAACTTGGGATCATCTTCAGAGAGAATTTCTTAAGAAATATTTTCCTATAGGAAAAACGAATCAAATTAGAAAAGCATAACAAGTTTTTCCCAGACAGATGGAGAAATGTTCCATGAGACATGGGAGAGATTCAAAGAACTAATTAGAAAATGTCCACATCATGCTATACCCAAATGGCAACTGGTTCAGTGCTTTTATGATGGATTATCAGAAAAGCATAGGCAAATGGTTGATGCTTCATGTGGTGGGACATTTATGTTAAAAAATGAACATGAGGCTTGGCAACTCTTTGAGACATTGAGTGAGAATTCATTACATCATATGTCAGTTGCTCGTCGAGACCCTCCCGTAGAACCTAAAAGAGGTGGAATATATGAAATAGGTCATTCTACAGATATCTATACTAAGGTAGATGAATTATCCCATAAACTTGATCGGATTCTACAAGTTGGAAACATCTCTTCCCCATCTACTCAATTACATGAGGTTTGCATAATTTGTTCGAGTCCAACCCATTCTATAGGTGAATGTCCAGCTGCATACCAATTTCCTGAACTTGTTCAAGAGCAAGCCCACCAAGCCCAAACCCGATTAGCTCCTAGAACAGGAAATGATCCATTTTCAAATACTTACAATCCTGGCTGGCGAAATCATCCAAATTTTTCTTGGAAACCTCAACCTGTAACCAATTCATCGATCAGACCTAATTATCAAGAAACCAATTTTAGAAGCATGCCATATTCACAATATCCAAACATCCCACAACCTCCACCGAATAATCAGCCTACTTTTGAAGACAAAGTGTTACAAGCATTGAAAGGGCTAGAAATGAATACTCAAATCCTTCACTCCCACACACAATCTATTGCAAAACTAGAAACTCAGATAGGTCAATTAGCCACAGCATTCAGTAGAAGGAGGAGGGTAAGTTACCTAGTCAGCCTATCGATAACCCGAAAGGACAATTCATGGCTGAAGGTTCCA